>JARFJB010002098.1:2725000-2887500 GCA_036346205.1 Vesta saturnalis | reverse complement strand
CACGCACACGCACACGCACACGCACACGCACACGCACACGCACACGAACACGCAAACGCACACGCACACGCACACGCGCACGCACACGCACACGCACACGCACATACACACTCACACGCATAGATACACGCGCACATGCACGACCACGCATACGCACGCGCATACGCACACGCTCACGTACATGAACACGCACACGCGCACATTAAGGGACATCCAGACATAGTGGCCAATCTTGGCGAAACAAAATTAGTCGATTTTGCTGTAGTGAAGAACAACTGGATTGCATAACCTTCTATACCTACGCATGTATAGTAAGTAGGAAGGTTAAAACTAGGAAAACATGTTCAATTGAGCAAAAGTGTAAAATCTAATGAAGCGCAAGAGGACTTAATTAACCATCTGCTACTGGCGCGCATATTTCCATAACCGTTACTGGCTGCGAACTGTGAGTGCGTATCCTGAAATATCTAATGTATATTATATTTTTTTACACATTATTATCCACATTAAAGAAGCAGCTTTCAATAAGTCTTTATTTGGTAACTTCAAAACAAAAACAATATTCGAATAGGAATATATCATAAATCTAATACATAAAATAAAATCCAAAATTCTTGAAACTTCATTTTCATAAAAATCTGAACAAACACATGTTAGACGTTGTAGACACATAAACGTGTTACATAATTGACATCATAACCATTAAATCTACTATTGCGAAAACTTGTAATGAGCCAGAATTGGGTAAGACAAATAAATTGTTATTTTAATAAAAATTATTAAGATAATATGTAAATAATAATTCATTTTATTCCAGTTCTAAATAAATGTAAATAATCAGCACTTTTACGTGCGCACCGGTACCCCACTTTCACGATGTGCAGAACCCTTGCGACATTTCCTACCTAAAACCCCACTCATTCGCTGGGTTTATAAGCGAAAGTTTGGCACTTTTAAATTAATTCTATTTGTAAAACGCTTCTCTGCAAATACTCTCTCCTGTCTGTCCGTTTGTAATAATTTATTATTACACCTGAAATTCTATTTGTAGAACGCTTCTCTGCAAATACTCTCTCCCGCCTGTCCGTTTGTAATAATTTATTATTACACCTGAAATTCTATTTGTAGAACGCTTCTCTGCAAATACTCTCCTGCCTGACCGTTTGTAATAATTTATTATTACACCTGAAATTCTCTATTCGAGAACATAACCGCCTGACCGCTCTTAAAGCAATTTCAATTGAATTAAATAGAATTCAAATACTCCGAAGTATAACCGATTTTTACGAAAATAGTTGTAATACCTAGAAATTCCTATTAACAAACCATCCTTAAGAAAGTAAATGACGTCAAAGAGGTTTTGCGTATTATACTGATCTTAGGTAGATTGACTGGTTAACACCGGCGGTCACCGGGATTATTATAGGGCTTCTTCTAGCTAATGGGGCTCTAAGCAACGTCTAGTTGCCCACTCACGCGCTATAACCTCAAAAACGGCAATTTACAAATATATCCTGAACCCCTGTATATAGTTCTATATATTCAAAGTTTCCGATACAGCTTTGAATAAATAGGATCTCTAAGATTCGTTAATTTAGACTATTGAGCCCACTGGCTTGCCTATTAACGAGATTATAAGCTAACACCAATATATCCTGAACCTCCTGTATATAGTTCTGTATATTCAAAGTGTCCGATACAGCTTAGAATAAATAGGATCTCTAAGATTCGTTAATTTAGACTATTGAGCCCACTGTCTTGGCTATTAACGAGATTATAAACGAACACCCAATATATCCTGAACCCCTGTATATAATTCTATATATTCAAAGTATCCGTTACAACTTTGAATAAATAGAATCTCTAGAATTTGTTGATTTAGCTCGAGCTCCCTGCTTGGCTATCAACACTTATAATTTACTCCCCCCTGTATATCACGAAAATACACCTGAACATCAAATCCAAATTATTACCGAAAACAAAACCTGAATTGTGTAAAATATTAAATTTATACAACTAAAAGTAAATCTTTACGTTTTACTTCAAAGTAAAAGAATTTCTATTTTACAATAAGAAATACATTACATTAAATAGATTAAAGCAATTTATTTTTGCTTTAACAATTAAAAACTTTAAGATAATTATTCTTAGAAAATAAAATCCCATTTCGCAAAATAAGTACTCACATTCAATGAAAGTGTAAAGAAACATCCTCTTTATACAAATAAAGCGAAGGTCGCGTTACCTTTTAGTAGTGATGAACTCTTATCAAATTTTCAACAACACATTGTTGAAAATATTCCTGTATCATATGAACCATTACAAACCTTAAATTGCGAATTCCATAACATTGAATAACCCCGTGTACATAATAAATTGTATATATTATTTGTAGTTAATTAGAGTTAGTCCTTCCCTTAGTCCGTGTGTACAAACCCTAAAACTTAAGCAAATCACCTACAACCGTTGCCTAACACGAACTTGTATTAACACTAATCGTGTAATTTATCAAATCGTGTGTAGGGCCTGCTTTTTTTTAACCTGTTCCGTATTTCAAAACGTTACTTAAGAAAATATAAGTAATAAAAGAGCCAGTCCTCGATAAAGATTTGAAATACGCCCTAACCTCGAATTCAACAAACATTGTCTTAAACGTAAAATATAATAACCAGAATCAACTTACCTGTCTAAATCACAGTAATCCTCCTTTTTGAATTGTACACACACCCTTGTATTATTTTCACCTGAACACATTATTTTTGTTTACAAAGAAACAAAACCACAATTATTTTAATATTTTGAACACTGCATTATAACGCGCTTGTTTACAGAAAATTTCCAAACTGACGACCACGAGCCCAGATACACCGGCAACACCTGTCCTGCAACATTATAAATCTTAGGATTTATCGCCGACATTCCAACGACACCAGCATTACTCTGATGTGGGTGGGCTGCCCAAATACCAGGCGCTGTATTAGAAATTGTTTTTGTTTTATTTTCCATCATTTTGTTAAATTTGAATACTTAATTTGTTTTACCAGAATATCATTTTTTGTTATATTATTATTATAATTCCAGAAGTTTGTTTTAAATATATGTATTAAACCTGGGTAAGAAATTGTTTAACAGTTATATAAGTCTACAGACCCACTTCCCAAGAAAAATTCCTGACTAGTCGAGATTAAAAAAAAATCCACATAGTGGTAATTAGTAAAGGTAACTCATAAAAGAAACCTGCTCCAAAATATCGGTCTTACAAACTTTCAGTCCATATTTGTTTGGTTTGCTCTGTATATATTGCTGAAACACGCATCTTCCCCTAAATACTTCCAGGCTTTTGTCAATGGTAACGTTTTCTAAAGGTGGATACGCAGACTTACATTTTGTCGAAAAAGATTTAAATATGTCTCTAATTGGAGCCAGCCGATCCACTTGTTTTCTTTCGGTACGAGTATCAATGTTGTCAAACCACAAATGCTGCAACAAGAACTGGAAACGATACTTTGGCATTGTAAGGAGGAATTGTACGACATCCGTACCACTATCATTCCACAATTCATCGACACTGAGCCGGCTAGATTTGAGAATTTCAGCTAAAGATTGTAGTCCGGTTAAGGCCCGTACTTCAGCAATGTCTTTTAGCTGTTATTCTTAAAATTGGATCTTGCGAAGTATCAATCAGCGCACCAATTTTGGAAGGATAAGTGTTCAAAATTACTACCGTTAACATCCAAAAAACATTTGTTTACACGATTCAAGACAGACCGTGCTGCATGACGAACATGAATCGCTCTAAAGAATTAAATGCTTCCCGAATTGTAATCATTTTATCGGTTTGGATAATGAGTTTTGTGCCTATTAATACGAAGCATCTTGAAAAGTTTGTCTCGTCTGTCCAAATAATATTACGGACAAAGCGTTCTTTTTCCTGCATTTTTTTTAAACCATTTATAAGATCTATTGCGTACAGGCAAATTTTCTGGTTTTAATGTTATTCAATAATCTTTTTATAGTCGTTTTGCATGTCTGGGCTGCTATTATTTTCACTCACTTGTGGTTAGAGCGATTATGAATACTTACTAAAAGAAAGTTCTTTTTTAAACTTGTGTTATTATAATATAGTAATACTAACGTCATAATTCAATATATATTTATTATTATAATATAAACAATAATAAAGTGACGTTTTGGGTTCAAATTTAAATGTTTATTAATAATTTAAAAACTACTAAATGTAGGTATAGCGTAACTTATTATATGTTTGTAGACAACTAATCCTGTGTAGTACAAACTCTAATAACTTCTAACTGCTAAAGCAATAGTATTAGAAAAAAATAATGCAATTCATTGATTCTAACTACAAAACCTATTACTGGAAAGATATTGAGCGACATATATTCAATCTAGTTGTTTGGGACTTTCTTATACATACGACTGCTATAAGCACTGACTATCTACGACTACTGCCAATGTATTTTAGAAGCGGTGAACTGACCCTCTAAATTATTCAAAATTTGTAAGTTACAGTTTGTGGAAAAGTTTATATTTAGATTTAAAAACAGTATGCGTTGTAAATGAAGGTATTGAATGAATATCAAGTATATTGATGCTATACAAATATTTTATAAACATGGACGTACACTAGTAATGTTTGTAATATGATTTGCATAATATTCCTGTGGCTAAAGAAATTGCAGGAAATACTACAAGTAGAGGATGCCTAATAAACAGGGATTTTCAAGTAACTTTTTTATGACGCTTCTTGTTTATTTTCACAGCCTTGCCTAAAACATAATATTGTAACAAAAACCCCTTACATTACGGCCGGCAATTATTGAGTATTAAATATTTTCTTCTTCTTGCTACAATTATTAACACGTAATAAATATGTTGATACAAAACAGTTTTTATACTTTGAGAATTAAACACAGTTTGAAAATATCATAAGATAATGTCTTGCCTTGAATTACACTTTAATTCGTGTATCATTAAGATACGATTGCGGTCACCTAAAAGTGTACGATATATTCCGTCGTCTGATTTATCCAAGTATTCAATTTGCACACTTAATAATAATAATATATTATCATAGATTCCAAAAGCTGGTTAATAAAATTAGTTTATGCACCATTACATTACAAAATGATAATAATAATCAAATTTCTTGGTCGTAACCATCTTTTTTATAGCCCGCGGACGTCATTATGACCTAGCGGACTGCAATGAAACGTCAAAAAATGAAAACAGTGGTCACAAAACTATGAGCTCATGTAAAAATGTTTACACTGAAATTATTACATTTAATCATGTTTATGCTAGATGGTACAATTGCTCAATTTCTTATTACTGGAAATATCTGTTGTTGTTCTAATTTTTTTGCAATGTTAATACAATAAATGGAGGGGTTGGGTTGATGGAAACAATTTGGTCGTCAATTAGTATTGCTCTCTCATGACTAGGGATTTTTCGGGGATGTGCCGTTTAAATTTCACAGTTTCGAAATTATTGTTGACAATGCGATCTTTGCCTTGAACACTCGCTTCCCTGATTAACTTGCAGTTAATTATTTTATCACCAATGACCCTTGTGGTTATAGATACTAGTTTTGGGGTTTATAGGAAGAGTGAGCGGCAAAATTCTTCGGGTGATACCTCAACCTCAAAAATATCATTTAACGGGTTTTTATGTACTGCGCTACGTGATCTACTAAATGTTTATTTTAGAAATATATCAGAAGCTAGTGAATATTTAGCTTTCGATCATTTTCTTTTTAAGAATTTGGTTCGAAAAGGCACAACAAATTACTCGAACGTATTGCAAGTCATACGAATTCTGAGGTTAAAAGGGTTTTAAGGGATAACTGGAAACCCATAGACAGTATTGAATTACAAGCATTTATTGGTTTATTATTGGCAGCTGGTACTAATACGCAAAGCAATGTGGAGATTACAAAGTTCTGGGATCCCGAATTTGGCAACCCAATATTTCGTGCTACAATGGGAAAAAATAGATTTTGTGCAATCCAATGTTTTAGGAGAACAATGAGAAGGTCCAAATATAAAATGGCACCGACAAGAGATCTGCGGGAAATTATAAATTGCAAATTAAAAAAGTTTTATATTATATGTATGGAATGAAAATATAGTGGATCAGTTACAGTGACACAAGTTATCCGTTGTGTGGTATACCATATCTAGGAAAAGACGGAAGTTCGAGAACAGAAAATTTGGCTTACAAAGCTGTGGCTGAATTGTGCTAACCATATTACAGGACAAACCGAAATATTACTTTTGACAATTATTTTACTAGCTTGGAACTTGCACAATAACTACTGCAGAATAGATTAACGAGGGTGGGTACGTTGAAGAAAAATAAATGATGCATACCCCAAAATTCCCAACCAAATAGATCCAGGGTGAGTGAAATAAGTATATTCTGATTTACTACAAATTCTACGCTGGTCTCATATGTTCCAAGAAAAATATTGCTGTTCTTTTCCTTTCAAGGATGCACCACTCAAAAGAAGTGTATGTTAGAAATAAAAATAAATACGAAGTTAATTTATATTATAATTCTACAAAAGTCGACACTTTGGACCAATGGCACATGAATATACTGTTCAACGTAAAACAAATAGATGGCCAATGGCATTGTTCCAAAATATAATTGATGTTGTAGGTATAGCTGCACTTGTTGGATGGAAGAATTTATATCCGAATTATAACCAAAATAAAGTACATAGCAAAAGAAAAATATTTTTAAGTGATGTGTCTATCCAACTAGTGGAGCCTCACATAGAGAGACGTGGTAAGAAGGGTCTAACTAAATATTTCACTGAAGCAATAGATAATATTGCTGGTTCTAGCCATCAGCTACCTGCGGATTCTTGATCTGGTGAACCTCCAATAAAAAGAGAAAAGAGGTGATATATTTGTCCAACTCAAATTTCGCGAAACATAAAAATAGTGTTGCAATAACGGTAATTTAAATGTCTGTTCTGGACATTCAAGCAAAAAAAGTATATTGTACAAATTGTCAATTATAGCTAATTATTTGGTATTATTTTTCAATTTTTTGTTCTAATTAAATTTAACAAAAGTGTATCAATATATTACTTTAGCTTTTGGTTTTACTTGTGATAATTATTAAAAATATAGATTTCGTGTCTATCGGAGACTACTGGTCGGTTACGTTCTAAAAGCACACTGGACGGTTAAGGGTTAACCAAAATTGTCATTTCAAAGTATTGAACCACTACTTTACACTCGGGCAACGAAAATAGGTTACAAAATTTTTGTGACTAGCTCTTTAATAGATTTTGTTTTATGCGCTAAAAGTACTTTCGATCGGTGTACACTTGAAACTTCAAAAAAATTATTTTTGTGTTTGTGGGCCTAGATCTAGGCACAAACGGAAACGTAAGGCATCTCTATAAGTATCATTTACCAATGGTCATTAACACTCCCGGTCACTAGTGTTTTGACCTACTAGACGAATCTTTAACGTGTCGATCAACGTATTGCCACGGGAACTACAGTTTTACTTCCTACCCGAGAAGAAGGAGGGCTTTGGTTTTTTCAATCTTTTATAAAACGGCTACCTCGGCCAGATTTGAACCCGCGCCGCTCGGGTGAATGTGAAGCACTCTAACCATTCTACCACCGAGATTTTGGTAACAGTTGTAAACCATAGTATGAGCTATTCAATAGTTCAACTAAATCCAAGATTATCATGACGTGACCGTTTGACGCCATATATGAAACTACCAACGTTAAATTCTAATAACCCTATGAGTGCATTACATAGTTTAGGGTGTATTTCACGACTTACAAAAATAGCGCTGTTGTAATTAGTCCTAATTGCTCTGACTTTTATGAACCAGACAACAATATTGGATAGATCCTAACATAATCACCTAAAGGATTGTTTATAAAAAGCTGGAAACCAACAAATTTGGTCAGTTATGGCTTTTTTCTTGTTAGTCCTCCATGAATCTATTTCAGCTGTTGCTATATGCACGCCTTTATATTCGCTATAAAATCACAAGATACCAAGTATAAGAGAAAGAACGGCACAAGTTTGTAGGCACATTTCACTGTGATGTTTAATAATAACTCTTACTAATCGCTCCAATCTCTTCTCCTTTCTGTGGCAATTCAAGTCATGCCCTATATCCCGTGGAATTCATCGTGGCTATAAGCTGTATGTATACTACAGTCAGAATTGTACTTAATTTGTGAAAATTATGGTTTCTCTACCCATAGGTGAGCACTTGACAGACGACATTTCAAGCATAAGATAACATACGAACGCTGTCAGCCCAAGTTGCATAGACGAAAGGTATTTTGGCCTCACATTCATTACCATACAAAGACTCTGGTTCTTAGAAATATAAAACTATTGTTTCCAAATTCAACATATACATAAATTTATCCTCTAATTCCAATATAGGTTTGTTGATGGTTCAAAATAAAGGTATTATCAACCGTCTAAAACGCTCTGGAGCAACCAAGGTATTTGCTATTGCCATAGGCGTTTTTCACAATATCTCCATACATTTGATTAGTATTACGGCTTCTGTGAAAACAGTTACAGGTGCAGAAAGGAGACATTCGTTCTCTTACAAAAATTGACGAGGAATTTTGAATAACTGAAGTAAATTCTAGATACATAAAGAGAAAATTTACATCGATTGGGGCTTGTATCTCGATAGCTCAGTTGGTTAGAACTATACTCTAGCAAAGTACATGTCGTAGGTTCAAATTCTACTCGAGGTAAACTTTTTATTTATGTCTTTAATAAAATTGAGAAAAATTTTTTATTACATTATTAATTTTGAACTTATTCGTTCATAACAAAACTTATAATAATTTAATGTTAGTCAAGTTGCTTTGGTATGTGTGAACCCTTGTGTAAATTAACTTAAGTTCGGTAATATAAAAACAAGTGTATAAATTGTAACAAATAAAACCTTTAATAAAAAACGGAAAACAGACTATTTTCTCTGACAATCAATTCAACAACCTCAATCAATCTTTTTCTTTCACTGTCACTCGCCTACTAATACATTTGTTCTTAACATATATAATGTCTTACAAAATTAATTTATCAAAACTGGGCGCTAACATACCCCCAACTTGAAGTCACTAGGCTTTAACACACTTAACATTACCATCACGCATGTTCATTGTTGATAGATGACAGGAAAATTCTTTGAAACCCCCACATTTAATTTCATCAAAGATGATTGTTGCAACTCCTGTCACTCCATCATTATCAACGTGAACTTGGACTATTCTTCCTAATTTCCATTCAGCAGGTGACAAGTTAACTTCTTTAATTAGTACTAAGGCATTTTCTTTTAAATCACTTTGATTAGTCTTCCACTTGACTCGTTTCTGAAGTTCGGATACGTACTCCTTGCTCCATCCTTTCCAAAAATTGCATTTCATTTGTTGGATATGTTGATAAACAGAAAGACGATTTATTGGAACTATACTTACGCCATATTTTGACAATGACGTAAGCGATTTACCAACCAAAAAGTGAGCAGGGTTAAGAGGAGTGAAATCGTTAGGATCAGATGAAAGAGGAGAGAGAGGACGAGAGTTGAGTACAGCTTCGATCTGGACTAAAAGCGTGTATAAGCATTCGAAAGTGATAGGATTATTCCCTACAATACGTTTTAAATGGTGTTTCGCGCTGCGTACTCCAGACTCCCAAATTCCCCCAAAACGCGGGGAATATGGTGGAATAAACTTCCAAGTAATGCTTTCTTTATAAGTCCATTGCTCAATGAATGTTTGACTATTTGTAATAAAAACTCTCGTAACTCAGATTTTACCGTTACAAAATTTCTTTCATTATCTGAGAATACCACAGAAGGTCGTCCACAATGCCCGCAAAATCTACGAAACGCTAACCTAAAAGAATATTTTGATAATTCAGCCACAAGTTCTATGTGAATAGAGGCGCTGATACGCCCTGCTATGCGTAAAATTCAAAATTCATCTAAAATCGCATTAAGATTTAAAATTTTACTATCACTACTAACAAATTTATTTTTCTTTAATTTGGTGATTTCATATAAAAATGTCTCGTTTTGTAAAATTTTAATAATAGCATTTAAAGCATTATTCAACTCCAATATAGTTGGTGCTCCAATGTCACGGAGTTCCTTCGATTTCTGAACAATGATTTTCCAACGTAATATATAAGCGACAATCCTCTTCAGTTTGTTAAACCTTGAAAACCTATTTCAAGGGTTTGTTCAAATAAAAATGTAGCTGGCTTACGAATATCAGGTAAATTATTTACCTCAACATTAGAATTAGGCCATTGAGACATGTTTTGTAACAGAAATTCAGGTCCAGACCACCAAAGACCAGAATACTTAAGGTACTAGGTCGTACACTACGCCCTAGTTAACAAATCTGCAGCATTAAGCCGGGTAGCCACGTAATTCCAACAGTAGGTTGAAGTATTCTCTTGAATGTTAGCAACCCGATTGCTCACGAAAGCTTTCAATCGACTAGGCTCAGTTTTCGACCAACCAAGTGTTATCGTAGAATCCGTCCAAATGAATATCTTATCAAATGAGAGTCCTAATACCTTTGTGACTTCATTTACTAAACAACCATGTAAAGGGACGCCGTCAGATATCCCGATCTTTTATTATTTTTAATTAGTTCCCAAAGTTTATTAGCAAGACGCCGTCCTTTATAAAAATTTTCCTATCATGATTAATTATTTGCTAAGTAAAATACCAGTACTGATTCACGGAATTTAGTAAGATAACGTGACGCGCTAAATGCACAGGTGCAAGCCATTATAAAAATTCGTAGAAGTTCTAGTAAAAGTTAAACAGATTTCATAACGTTGCATAAAATTGCACAATAATTAGTCATGCATCTTCCCTACAGACGTAAAATCCCAAAAACGTTTAAAAGTTTGTATACGTCAGAGCATCTTCCACCAATACGGGCTTACGGAAGCTCACCAAAAAAGTTTCGTAACCAACTTCGCGAATTCTATATAAAAACGCGGCACGCGCTGCTGAAAAGGAGTCTTAAAGAAAAAATCTTGAAGTCAGAAGTCTTAAGTCGTACAGAAGAAGAAGAAAGAAATCCTTTTTCAATCTCACTCGTTACCAGAAGCTCTCTACGAGAAGCACGCTACCAGAAGAATTCGAATCGAAACCGTGTGCTATATCGTCGCGTTCGCGCCGACTGCTACCTGTTGTAAACCATCCGCTTGTAACCGCCGTCCGAGTAGAAATCGCGACTCCGCGACTTGATAGCATCACCGAAGTTAAAAGGTTAGAGTTGCAGAGATCTAACGGTGAAAGTACGTAAGTTGAGATACCTGGTGATAGGGATATACAGGGTTGTAAGCCCGACGTACTCTTCTGTTACTAGACGTACTCTTCTGTTACTAGACGTACTCTTCCGTTACTAGACGTACACACCTACACTGTGGAGTTTGAAGGGTAGTTGCCCGACATTCCATTTGACCGACGGAGATCCTATTGTTTGGTATAACGGGTGGTTTGCTCAGATTACTAACGAAGGAAATCCACCTACACAAATTTACACGAACACTACAACACAACACACCTCGACAAACGTACCAGCGACTGCCAGATACCTGTTATTAAAACCTCGTCGGAAGATTAAGCTGAACACCTCGTTAACGCCGTTAATCCAGTAATATAGAAACGTAACCGTAAACACTAGACGTGTCCGTCAGTATTAAATCACCACCTGTAAAGTAAACAAATCACCACCGCCGCCACCGTAAAAACGTAAGTTGCACCTTTGACAAGTAATAAGATTGTTACCCGTAAACCAGAAACTATCTGATAGTTACTTGTGTTAAATAAGTCAAATCGTGATTGTTAGACGCGAAAAAAAAAATTTACTTTAAAATAGAAAACGAAGGTTTTATATTTTAAAAACGGCCAACATAACAAAAAGCTTTTATTTTTATTTTTTTGTTTAAATAAAAACCGGTATACTAAAATTAATCTCGTAAGAGGAAACAAATAATACGCCGCTACCGTACACCAGCTACCTAAATAAACAAAAAGCTTTCATTTAACTAAAGATCGTACATTAAATGTGAATGAGTTTATTTTCATAAGAAAAGCAGGTATAAAATTATACACTTATAACCGACCGCTTTAAAATATTGATTATTTCTTTAAAGGCAGAGTATTGAACTCAGTGTCTTATCGCGCACGTGTTTATGCCGCGTTATCTGGCTACCTGCTTCTGTATTTTATACAGGGACGTATTCAGGTAAAATTATTTATTTATTTCGGAAATTAACCAGTATAAATTGAAACAGTTCAAGGACGAAAACTAAAAGTCAAAACCCCAAACCTTCTATTAATGTTACATTACAGAAACTCCAGAGGACCACCTAATCATTAGTACCTGGACGAAGGATGTCTACTTAAAGATACCGAAGAGGGAGGTGGCGTTACCGTTACAATTTGGCACCCGAGAGCATGGGTCACAGTTCCGTACATTTACCTGTATCTATATCTTAGTTAAATAATTTAAATAACCATATAATATGGAAGTGTAATATAAATAGGAAATAAAGTTATATATATATATATATATATATATATATATATATGTAATCTATTTGTTCAACGTGTTGAGAGCCTGAATAACGAACCCCGATCCTTATTTTGCAAGTACAAAATTCCGACTGAGCTAGAAAAGGAAAAGTGAGAATTATTCATTAGTAGTAATACACTCAACAGTCAAACCGCTAAGCCATCAGCGCGTTACAACCACAAAGTTCCAATCTAGGTATTTTAACAGTTTTCAGTGGAGCAGTGTTTTTGGTAGTGAGTAATTTTGCCTGTACAGCGCCTTGTTTATTTACTGAACGGATGTATATGCAACTATCGTACGCTGATTCAGAAGCACCTGCGAACCCATGCAATTCAATGCTTTCTGGACTATCTAAAATTATTCGCCTGTAAATTTACAAATCATTTAATAGGGGCAAAACTCATCCCAAGAGCATTTTTCTGACCAGATTTTTGCATCAATATCTTTCCAATAATTATGTAGGGACTTAGTAAAGCTAAAGGATCAAATACCTGAGATATTCGGGAAATAATTTCGCGTTTAGTTACAGGTTCATTTTTAGATTGGGAATTTATTCGATATAGAAATTTATCGTAAGATGGATTACAAATTAAACCTAATGTTTTGGAATTTTCATTTTCACCAAGGTTCACAATTTTAACGTTCCCGTTATTTCCTGGAATTTGAGATAGAATTTCACGTCTGTTTGATACGAATCCTCTAGATTAAAATAGCCTTGCTTAAAATGTCAGAAACGCCAGTACAAATACGAAGAGCTTCTTCTACGTTATCCGCACCTATGAGAATGTTATCTACGTAGATATCCGACTTAAATATATCACAATATCTTGGAAATGACTTTTTATTTTCTCTTGCAAGTTGAATGAGACAACGAATAGACAAAAACGAACCAGCTGTAGTTCCGTATGAAACAGTTTGAAGTTCATAAGTTCCAATTTCTTGATCGGGACTACTTCTCCACAAAATACGTTGCTGTGGTAAATGCTGAATAGCAATATTGGCATTCCTATACATTTTTTTAATGTCAGCAGTTACCGTCATAGAATGCTGCCTGAACCTAAGAAGAATCGAAAAAAGAGTTTGTTGTAGTACAGGACCATTATGTTGAATATGGTTTAGTGAATAACCGCTTGAGCTTGGGGCACTTGCATTAAATAGCATATGTAATTTGGTCGTGATACTGTCTTCGTGAAGGACCCCATGATGAGGGAGATAATATGTAACCTCACTACTTTCAGAAATATTTCACACCTCTTTCATGTGTCCTAAATTTTGATACTCATCCATAAACACACAGTACAGCTTTCGAAATATAGAAACTTTTTGCAATTTATTTCTTTCAAGATTAAGAAAACGATTTTGTGCTTGAGTAAATGATTTACGAAGCTTACTTATAGAATCCTTCTAAGGAAGTGCGACTACAAAACGACCGCTTGATAATCTACAAACATTATCAACGAAATGTTTTTCACAAAGAATTTCGTCTTGACATTTTACTTGCAATACTGCTTTTACATTCTAGTTGGGTTTGTATTTGCGATTCAAAACTTTGCAAAAAATTACAAGAAACGGAATTACTCTGAAGATGTTTAATTGAACCTGAAACAATCCAACCAAATCGATTTTTCTGAAGCGTATGTTTATTGTTTCCAAGAAAATGTTGACCATTACTAATAAGACGCCAAAATAAGTCAACTCTTATTAGCTTCTCAATTTGTTCAGGTTCAAAAAACGTGGGATCAACCAGTTTAATATTTACAGGAATTTGTAATACATCAATTTTTACACAAGGTAAATTTACTGTAATTTTGGACAAAACTAAGCAAAAAATAGTTTCGGTAAAATTGTTATACTGTGATGTTACAACAACCTCGCACTTATACTCGATAGAAAAGTAGAATTAACTGAAATATTTGTTGATCCAATCTGGTACAGAGTGATCTGGAGATAAAATATGGCTGCAATCCACTATCTATCAGTACTCTAACAGAATGCAACTTGTTACACGTCCAAACCGCACTAGGCGTCGTGTATGCTTACTAATGTAAGCGGGTTGCCAAGCCAGCTAACAGGGAGATGGGCGTGGTCGAAATAATAGGTAAAATGAATGATTAATACGCTCAAACACCTTACACCGATATTCAAACAGCTCAGTCCGGGAAAATATGTCTCCAGGCGCCACCACAATCGAAACTTTGCTAAAATAATTGTCTTAAGCTGGGTGTTAATTAACCCTACTTGATTGTGGAAAGTAGGATTGTGCTTACTCAGTAAACTCTTACACGAGGGTCCTAAAACGAACACTCATCCCAAACAATTCAACTCAAACTCAAATATATTTAGTACTACCCAGGTTATTAGAAACTTTTTGAATACACCTCGTATACCAAAATTTCCAAAACAAAATTTATCAGTCAAATTCAACTGCATTCACGTAACCAACAGTCTGAAATACACGGGTTGTCACAAACTTCCTGATTGTACCCTATACATCTAGAATACCAAAGTTATAACACGTTAACTGAATGTTTTCTACGTATCCCTCGTATACATATAAAGTTAAATTTCTACTTATTAATGAATAAAATAGTCCTTCATTCAATGATCGATAATTAATTTTTAAAATTCCTAACCAAAAGAAAATCAATGTCATCGGCTTAATAATTGTTCCTTTATGATACCTCTGAATCGTATGGGACATTCGCAAATATGTAAGTTCTCAAAACTCCATCTTTTAGTTATACTTAATGAAATTTTTAAATCAACAGCTGATCCGTCATTAGTATACTGCGTTAAACGAAACTAACATGAAAATTTTCTTTTTGAAATTAACCTGGGAAATATAACCTTTCAGGTTGTTAATTAATCTTAAAACCAAAATATGCAAAGTCTACATTTAACTTGTCAAAAACTAGGTCGCCAATTAATAAACGTCACAAATGTATCTCATAACTGGCTAAATAAACAACAGAATAAAAGTTAACGATAAATATATTGTCCTGCACAAAATAATAAATAAATGTTTACATACACAACAGCGTGGTTCAAAAAAAAAACCACTGTCAATACAAATTTGCGTTTCTGCAAAAATTCTTACTACTAAAACAGCCAATACAACATAACTCGAGATCGATTACCTTTTCCCTTCAACATTAATTATAACCAAAAAGATAATCGTGCTCAACTGAATTTTCAAGGTTATTACTCCAATAAACCGTAATAATCTGTACACATTTGGTTGCCTCTTTAAAGTTTCTCGCGACCTTTAGGACAATTTAGCCCTTCCTTAACACAAATAAACTTTTAATGTCATATAAAATTACTTTAACATTGGCTCAATTTACTACGAATATTTCGTTCACTTAAAGGTGGTCCCATAAATAATTTTAACCAAGGATCATTACAATCACACGCGCCGCGCTCAACACTATAACGTAACAACTGTTACCTTATTATAAATCTGCTTACGCACTTTTTCTTGAAGAAAAATAAACTGATTTTATCTTCAATCTCAATTTTATTAATTGTTTTATTTATGAATGTCTTATACGATTCATCCCCTTTCGGGTTACGCAGTTGTTTAAACAATGACTGCCTTCAATATTATTCACAAATATAACTCCAACTCAACCCATTCTGATTTCACACTTCACCTCGCGCGCGCGTCTTCCACCGAGCTCTCACCAAAAAGCAAAAAGCTCACGTCAATCTCTGACTTTCCTATTTATACCTTAAGCCATCCATCTTTAAACATGTCTGACTTCCTCGCTATATTCACCAATGGTATTCACTCAAACTTTCTTAGTGCCGACTGATGCTACCCTCTGTATAAACACGGTTGTAATTACAATACATCGCCATGTTTGTTCTTACCTGCAAATTTTACAATTACTTTATGGAGAAGCCATTTCTCGTCATCACATTCATTCAGCGGCCACTCTGGACCATTACACAACTTGCAACGTTTATATCTCACAACTCACTTCCGCAACATTTGCAAAAATAAGTACAGTCTAAGGTCTCAAATCCCATATACGTACACGTATTCTCAAAACTGATTGCACAACATTACGAGAACTTTCTATAATCAACAATTAAACATACCAAATCTTTCTCTACATATTTACTAAAACATTTTACACTTATACATTCACATCTTCTGGCAAAGATTACTCCTTTATCTTCCAACATTCCATTCTTTATTAAGTAGTCAACAGTAGCAAACATTATCGTCCCATCGACAAATTTCTCTTCACATTTACATTCATCAGAATCTATTTATTCCAACACCAATGTCTCTATAACATTCAAATACACGTATCTGCATACTGAATGATATTTCTCCTAAATTGCCAGTGGCGTATTACCCACCCACATACATTATGCATATACAAAAAAAAAATGTTTTTTTTTCGTTCAAACTCAATACATCCGTACTCAAAACACGTAATACACGTCATTATAACATCTTACCTACAGGGTGCGTCAACGAAACCTTACAAACTTTCCATATTTATCAAATACATCAACATAAGCAGTTGATAGAGTACTCCATTTACTAAACCATTGGCTGAAAAGGATATTGTATTTGTATCACTTTGACTAGCAGGATTTTGAGATAAAACTGTATTTGGTGCAGTGGCACAAAGTTGAGAAGCTACTTGCACATTTGCAGGATTTTGAACTTTATTTGCATCTTTTTCTGTATGCAATAATGTATAATGTTTTCAGTGACATTTTCGACATGTAGAACATCGACAAACTTTTGAAAAATGCTCCAAACGCAAGCAATTCAAACGAAGTTTTAAAACTATTGCTTTTCTTGATCTATCCTCAGTAGATAAACGAATTTTTACACATTTGACAAACAGGTATATTTTCATTATTATAAGTTTTTGTTATGAACAAATAAGTTCAAAGGTAATTATTAATTTTACTAAATACATAAATAAAAAGTTTACCTCGAGTAGGATTTGAACCTACGACCTGTACTTTGCTAGAGTACCGCGCTATCAGTTCTACATACATAAAAATAAAATTTACATCGATTGGGGCTTGAACCTTGATGGCGCAGTTGGTTAGCGCGGTATTCTAGCAAAGTACAGGTCATAGGTTCAAATCCTACTCGAGGTAAACTTTTTATTTATGTATTTAATAAAATTAATAATAATTTTTAAGGTATATTTTCGTTTTTCTTATGTGTTTGTGACAAGAAAACCACGACTTGAATGTTCGTCATTATGTTTTTCAAAACTATTATTCCAACAACATAGCCGTAGATTTTGAGGTATTTTTAAAATCCTCAAACGTTGGAACAGTGCTCTTAGATGTCTTAATTTTTTCTGATTCAAATTTTTTAGATATATCTAACTTTTCTGCTGCCAATGCAACTATTAACACATCCTAATTATCTGTTGGCTGCTTCAACCGCCTAAGGGCAAATAATGAAATTTCTGTGTTATGCTTAGACATTCATTATTATGAATTAGGGATTGATAAGTGTCGCGGTACTCAAACCATTGAAGACTTTTACCATCAAACGCATGTAACGAGATATTAGGTAATTTCACTAAGTTTGACAAATTATTTTGCTCACTGTGGATACTACCAGCTGCATTATGGGAGGATGTAGATAAACGATGGTTTGTGACGTTTAACTTTGAGAGTAAATCTCAGCTAAACTCTATTGCTCATAAAACAATATCTCAAAATTCTCACCTTCTTTCATTTCATTATCTAGACGCTCATGTATATTCTGACCAGTAATACTACACTCAACTTGCAACTTATTTTTATCAAATTCATTGAACAATAGCTCAAATTGGTCAAATCTTTGTTGTAAATTATCAACATCAGAAATTTGCTCTACATTTTTATCTAAAAATGGAGCAAGAAATTTTAACTTTGCCCGTCTTTTATGTCCAGTTGACATTTTATATAGATTATAAACTGTTTGATTTACAATAAATTCTGAGTTTATTATTTTTAATTCAAAAAATAGCTTTATATGTAACACCCTATATACACTCTAGCGCAAATCAAATAATAAACAACTCTAGTAATAACTACCTGCGATATGAGAAGAAGTAGAATACAAATGAAACGGAAATAATCACAGTATTCTAGTCGTACCAGCAAGCAGCAACCAATAAATGTAATTTTTGGAACGTCAAAAACTGATTTTTATCCGGCTCGAAGGACCATTATGTAAATTAACTTAAGTTCGGTAATATAAAAACCAGTGTATAAATTGTAACATATAAAACTTTTAATAAACAACGGGAAACGGGCTATTAGTATCACAAAATTTTGTCTGAAATTCAATTCAACAACTCAATCAATCTTTTTTTCACTGTCATTCGCCTACTAATACATTTGTTTTTAATATATATATACATATATATATATATATATATATATATATATATATATATATATATATATATATATATATCAAAATTAATTCATCAAAACTGGGCGCTAACACCTTATGATATTCCAGGCTCACATTCCATTAATATAAGCAATTTGATTGTACTCGTTATATTTAGAATTTACATCAATTCTACATAAATAAAGACAAAATTTACATCGATTAGGGCTTGTATCTCGATAGCTCAGTTGGTTAGAGCAGTACTCTAGTAAAGTACATGTCGTACGTTCACATCCTACTCGTGGTAAACTTTTTATTTATGTCTTTTTATTTAATTATGTAATTTAATGTAAGCAAAGTATTTTAAATACATTCCTAAATACTTGCATTTAAATACTTAACAACATTGTTCCCGTTACTTAGGTGCCTGTACCTCTACCTACTTTCCAACATTTGGTGTTGCATTGCCTCCATTGGAAAATACACACGTGAGCGAAATGCCATTATGAAGCCCAAAGAAGTGTTCCAGTCGCGTGCTAACGCACGCTGATTGGTCAAACCTCTTATTCGCGTATGTATAATAGTGAATTACTCTCACTTAGGACAGAATATACCTCTGTGTTAAAAAAATTGCGAGTAATGCGCTAAAATGGTCCACGCCAAAACGATCCGCGCCAAATCTGCCAAATCAACCGCTCGCAAACGTCTTATGCCGTACTATGTCGGGAATTATCTCTACACGTGGAATAATGGTTTGCTAACACTTACATTACAGTGTTTGACAATTCTCAGAATATCCACTTTCACTCACAATTTCATTATACACACAATTGCGTTTGCATTTGGAACATCGTTTCAAAAGTAAATGGCAAAGCACATGCAAGTATGGTTAAACGTAATCGTTCTTCTTTTCTTACCAGCTTCCGCAAACGACTTCAACTACTTTGCGTTCACTACCATTGTCTGGGCCCATCCTAGCAATGCTTCATCACAAATACTACATCCCTGACCAGGCATTATAACCTATTACAACAAAAAATATTAAACCTAAAACGTAGTTTTTTATCAGAGCGTTGAAATTTTTGTAAATTGAAACATACTTACGGGAGTTAGATGTCGGATACGAATAAATTACAATTAATTATTGAATCATGTGCATTTAGCAGTTTTCTACACAGCCGATACCAAGACGTACATCGCCGGGATGGTCACCTCCGGAATGACCGAAACGGAGACGGGAATCACCGCTTTCAGTCTTTGGTAGCAAACCTAAAATTTAGGTTCAGTATTCCGATGGAGAAAACACTTTATTCTTTTTTCTGAATTTGTCTATTTTTTGCTTAGTGACCAGACTACAATATGTATTTCTTTTATGTTCTTTTATTCGTTTTAAACACCAGATTACTACCTTTGTTGCTCAATTATAGTTTGTCACATATAACTCATTCACGTTAGGCTGACTTTAGTAATATCACTAGGTAAAATTTCAAGTTCAGCATTACTGTCAAAGAGGAATAATCCATAATGTAGTGCACTTTTCGGTGGTCCAAATCGTACACTAACAACAATGTTTAAACAGTGTTACACCGCAAGACGAAAATATTTAATTTGCATTTGTACAGCTTTTTTTTTCTAAACATATGCATCTAAATTACTAACTGTAAAATACGCAACCAAAACGTGTAAAGAACTTATTAAACCTGTGTAAGAAATTATTTACTCTAAGTTAAAAGTTGCTGTTTTATCAATTTACTGCGTCATTTGCATCCTCCCATAACTTCAGACTTAATGCAAATCTTAGTCAATAATAATCTCCTTCACCTGCACAATGTTTATCTTTAATAATTGATTTAATGAAATCTTACACTTTTAACTATTTCGTATAAGCTTAAGCGAGAATTCTACCTAATGCATTATATTACTGCTATAATCACTCAAACCGAACCATCTACATTGTGTTATGTAATACATACATTAAAGACTGTTTTCTGCAATATAGCAAAATAAAATAGATAGAGTTTATATTGTAAAATGACAGTGTTTTGGGTGATGGATGGATATATTGATGGACTATAACACATACTGTTGAGATCTGTTCAGTATAACTATTGGTTTAACATTTATATGCTTACAATAGAAACTGGAAGTTTCTGTTGTGCAGTGGGTAATATACTCGCTCGGTTAGTGGAAGAGCTATAGTTTGTTCTCTACAGTTTATTTACTTTTAAGATGAAATGAATTTAAATAAATGCACACAAATTTAATTGAGAGCAAGAAAAAGAGCATTACATTACGGAAAAATCTAAGGCCAGACACACACGCGATATACTAAAGGTCTGCAACATATAATACGAGATTATATTATTCGAAGTGTGTTGAGCAGGAAATTGTTACATAAGACGTACTCAAAAAAACACTAGAACAGAAGGAATTGTTAGTAGCATTTTGGCCTATCGTAAGTAATGCATTCAGTAATATTGGTTCTAGATTTAAAAAAGATTGTAATCGGCAAGCGCTTTGTGAATACTGCATTTCAAAGGTGTTTTTAAAAGGTATACATGTGCATAATATGTATATTAAAAATAGTAGCTTAGTTACCGCCGAAAACTCAAAATTGTATGATTGCCATAACATGGATGCGGCAAGTTTTGAAAGATCAACTATTACCAAACCTACAGAAGCCGTCCTTAATTGTTATAGACAACTCACGTGTCGTAGAAAAAATGCCACCTTCTTCATGAAAAAAGAAAGAGTCTGTTATTCATTAAAATTTATTGTTCATAGGATAATGCAAGCAGCTTGAAACATGCTAATATGTTGGCAATGGATTACTTAATTGGAGTAACTTAAATCTTGAGAGGTGTTGTTTTTGTGTATCGTGAAGTATCGTCCTTCGCACATTATGAGTCGCTTTCGTTCACAAAATTTTGTTTATTTTTTGGTTGACATTTTGGTTTACGTACAGTACGTTACAAAGTTTTATTCAGGTCAAGGTTATGTATACAGTTGGCCCACTATAAACACACGGTGTGTGTGTGTACTTCATTTAAAAAGATATTATGTTGTATCGGAGAATGGAAAAATAATTTCCAGCCATTTGTCTTACTTAATTTACTTATAAGGATTTTTCTCCCAAACTTCTAGGCCTTATATATCCCGGGTTTCCAAAGCGTGACGCGACGGAAGATTGTAGCTTCGATGTTCATTTTTCATTAAAATCATTTACACAAAAGTTATATGGTTCCAATACCTGCACAACTTAAACATATTTTAGCACCTACAGGGTGATTCGTAAAAGTAGGGGGGTATTAACTTTTTTATTTTAAATGGAACACCCTGTATATCATTACATTTTTGGATAGCCTAATGAATAAGCTTTTCAACAATGTATACATTTCTACATACAAAATGCAACGTTGTCAAGTTATTCAACAAAAATGTATTTTTTTCCAGAATGTAAGGTTAGCAATAAAAATTAATTCTTGGTTTATTATCTAAGTTGAGACAAATTAGTTTAGTGATATAGTTAAGCTAGGTATACGGTTTAAAAAGATGTAAACGTTTTATTGATATACTGAATAGGGGAGAGAAGGCTCCGTGTGAAACTTTAACATGTTCAACGTACATCAATTCTCTAACTTCAAATGTAACACCCTGTATATTTTTATATGGGCGCATAGTACTCTTAAAGACCTAACTTTTATCTAAATACATTGATACCGCTAAAATGTATAGTTTTTAAAATATTTTTTTATTTTTCTATAATTACTTTATAATGTAACGATTTAATAGAGTGTCATGGTTTAAAAACAATAAAACAAAATTTTAATATGTCAATTAGGTGTATTATAACTTGATTTCTTTCAGAACTACTTTTTCACTACATTTGTATTTAGAAGAAAACTTGAATTAAGAGCAGTTTTAAAATGAAATATACGAAGAACGAATTAATTGAAATGAAATTGACATAATAGGAGAAGCCCAAGGTAACTGTTCACTTGCTTCTAGAATTTATAAACAAAAATTTCCCGATGCCCGTTGTCCAGATGTACGAGTTCTTGAAAATTTCAAAAGTAGTTTTGAGGAAACAGGATCGATTGCATATAAAAAGAACAATTGTACAAAACCTGTAAACGAGGAAACTCAACTAGTGGTGTTTCAAGCTATACAAGAAAACCTCAAATAAGTATTAGAATAACATATAAATAAATACTTATAATAATAAGTATTAGAAAAATTGCAGTGGAACATGATTTACAGAAATCAACAATACACAATATAATTAATGAATATAAATACCATCCATACAAGATCCAACTCCACCAGGCATTTGATGAACATGATTTTGAAAATAGATTAAATTGCTGTCGTTGGGAATTGCAGCAACCACATAATTTTTTTAATACAGTTATGATGACAGACGAATCTACTTTTCATAACCATCATTTTGTAAGTAGACATAATTGTCATTATTACGCCAAGGAAAACCTACATATAATTGGACACAGAAACAATCAGCATCGATGGAGTCTCAATGTTTGGGCTGGTTTTATTGGCAACAGATTATTAAGATACTATTTTTGGAAAACAATTTAAATGAAGTAAAGTACTTAAATCTATTGCGAACCAATGTGCTAGCATGGATTGAAGAGAACATCCCATTCGCTAATGAGGAGATGTGGTTCCGAAGAAATGGCGCCCCTGCACATTCCTCTCGAACTGTGTCGAAGTTTTTAAATCAGCAATTTCGGGATCATTGGATAGGTGGTTATGGGCCTATAAGGTGACCACCCGATCTGGCTTTCATGGACTATTTTTTATGGGCCCACATTAAAACTGAAGTTTATAGAACAGATCCGACTACTGCAGAAAATATGAGGGAAAGAATTCAACAAGCGTTTCGTAATGTAACCCAACAAATGTTCCATAACTTAAAACGTTCCTACAGACAACGATTGAATCAGTGCACTGAGAAAGGTGGAGGCTTGTTTGAATCTTATTTATAATTTTTTTAAGTGCACATTTGCATATGTTTGACTTACCTACTTCTTGTTCTTGTTAATTGTTTGTTTATTATTTCAATATTACATTGTTAGGTTTATTGTTAAAAATATTTAATAAAATTAATTATTACTGTTACAAATCTGGTATTGTGACTTGAAATCGTGGCATTCTATTAAATCGTTACATTATAAAATAATTATATAAAAACTACAGAAATGGAAATATTTTAAAAACTATAAATTTTAGCGGTATCAATGTATTTAGATAAAAGTTAGGTCTTTAAGAGTACTATTCGCCCATATCAAAATATACAGGGTGTTCCGTTTGAAATAATAGAATTGATGTACATGCTAAAGTTTCACACGGAGCCTTCTCTCCCCTATTCAATATATCAATAAAAAGTTTAGATATTTTCGAAGTATACACCTAGCTTAATTATACCCTTGAACTAATTTGTCTCAATTTAGACAATAAACCAAGAATTAATTTTTATTGCTAACCTTACATTCAGGAAAAAAATACATTGTTAAATAATTTGGCAACGTTGCATTTTATATGTACAAATGTATACATCGTTGAAAAGCTTATTCATTAGGGTATTCAAAAGTGTAATGGTATCCAGGGTGTTCCATTTAAAATAAAAAAGTTTTTTTACTGTAGGTGCTAAAATATTTTTAAGTTGTGCACGTATTGGAATCATATAACTTTTGTATAAATGATTTTAATGAAAAATCACCATCGAAGCCACAATGTTCTGTGGCGTGGCGCTTTGGACACCCGGTGTATATATATATATATATATATATATATATATATATATATATATATAATCATACTGAGAAAAAGCGGTTGTTTGAGGAGTATATATTAAGAAACAAAGAAGCAATGGAGACAGTCAGCATAAGTAATGACTGCGAAAGGAGGAAAATGCAGAATGATTTTGAGGAAAACAAAAAACATTTCTGGAAATGGATCAAAAATCCAAAGCGTGGCCAAAAACAGAATGCTGTTGTATTAATCAATAGAATCAATGATATAGTATGTGACGATTGTCAAGTTAGTAAATTCTGACAAGAATGCTTCGGAAAGCTGCACGGTAATGAGGAAAATAAGGTTGAAGAGTTTAATAAGGAGAATGTAGAATGAATAGTGAATGAAACTGAGGAGGAGGATATTAGGTTATATGAGTTAGAGAAAACGGTGGGTAAGTTGAAAAATGGCAAAGGTGCAGTTCTGGGTTAAATTACTGGTGAAATGTTGAAATATGGAGGTGCATACCATGATGATTGAACGACTTTATAAGGTAAGGGGAATAATAGAGATTGCAAAAACTACGAGGAATAGGTCTGCTCTGGGTACCTGGTAAAGTATTTGGAAGAGTACTGATTTGAAAGGGTACGTGAAACTACCCAAACTAAGATTTTGGGTGTGCAGGGTGGCTTTATGCGAGGGAGAGGATATCTTGATAAGTTGGTTGCTCTCCAATTGTTTATGTGTAAAAAGAAGTTGCACCGTACGTTTGTATACTTGCAGAAAGCATAGGAACGGGTGAATAGAGAGAAGGTGTGGGAAATATTAAATGGGTATGGCGTAAATAAAGATCTAATAACCGGAATAAGGGCAGTATACAACGGTAGCCGGGCATGTGTTAGGGAGAGAGGAGGTGTGAATGAATACTTTAATATTGAGCAAGAAGTGCGACAAGCCTGTACAATGTCACCGTGATTGTTCATGGATAAATGTGTTAGGCGAGTATGTAAAATGGTGTAATGCTTGGTGACGTAAACGTACAAATTTTGGTGTATTCAGGATGATACAGTGCTAAAAAGCGAAAATGCGGATGCGATACAACCCGCTGTGAGGAAGTTTGATATAATCTGTACGAGCATGGACCTAAAGGTAATCGCGAACAAAATAAAGATTGTGATGTTCTATCAGGATAGTGCAAAGGAGAGTACAGAGTTTACCCTGCACCCTAAAATTGTGGAATTGTGAAAAAGTGGACGAGCTGGTATATGTGGGTAGAATGTTTACTGCAAATGGTACTATGGATGGCGAGATTGGACGACGGTTCAACTCTGAATAAAAGTGATCGCAAGTGTATGGTCAATAATGAAAAACGAAAGCATCACGTATTTGTCCCGTCAGTACTGTATAAAGGTGAAACATGGGTATGTCAAAAAAAGGACTAAAGAAAAATAAATACCGTGGTGATGAGATTCCTGAGAAGCGCATGCGGTAAAAGCGAGAGGGGATAAAATGAAAAATGAGTGTTGCGAAGAAAAGACGATGATAGGTAGGTATAAAGGTAGTACACTACGTTGGTTTGGTCACATCCAAAGAATGAACAACTCAAGGTTAACAAAGCATATATATGTGGGTGAAGTTAGAGGTAAGGTCTAACCTGGTAGACTACGTAGAATGTATGATAAAAGAAAGGAAGACAAGGAATTTTAGAAATAAAAGGGCAAGTCAGAGACGATGTATGGAACCTTACGGAAGCTAGGAAGGTATGCAGGCGATAGGAAAGCATGGTGAAAGGTTTCTAAATAAAGAAGATTCAGGCATTGTTTTGCCCATCCCGCAAGGGAATGGCGTTACTGGTATGTTATGTTATGTTAAAAACCTATTTAAACGGACTTTGTTCATATATGTCTTAGAAATATAACAGGAATCGATTACTATTAAAAATACAGTACCTACCCAATCGGGATTTTGGATAATCATTTTTATCCATTGGAGTATATCACATAATTAAGTAAAATACGTGTTTGCATCGACCATATATGAAAAATAGGCAGAAAAGCCATAATTTGACTGGAAGTGCAGTTGGAAACAAATCGCAAACTAAATTGCTGTAGTAAGCACTACATAAAATTAAATCGATGAAGATAAATGGTGCCGACGTTGTTCCGAATAGTTGCTTTCCATAATAGGTATTATTATTTGCAGTAAAATGTTGGGAATTTATTTGCGACACAGTTGTAAGTTTAGTAATTTAGCGGAAGGTTATGTTTACAGTCCCGTGATAGCAACCATTAAAGATGATCAAGACAAATTACGTTATAAATTATATGGATGAATAAACCACAACGCACACTAAAAGAAGCTAAATTAATGTATAGAGCATTAGTCGAAAGATGCGGATGTAAATGAAAAGACCTAACTTTAAAACTGGTTAATGCGAACTTTGACTTAATAACACCAAATACCCTTTAAATTTCTATTTAAATTTTGTATTATGCATATTAAGCAGAAGTAAGTTAAAGTTGGTTTAATAACATTAAAATTTGATCACGACTGGTACAAACGCAAAGTTATAATGAATATTGAACGCTAACACTAACCAATGGGGCATGTTCAATTGATTTTCTTCTTTCATGCAATTCAAAATACTACATAATAATGTTAATTGTGCTTAATACATCTTGATCCTGTTTTTTAAATTAGAAAGTGTGAAACATTAAACAGTCTCCAACAGTTTAGGGTGATAAATCATATTTTTAATTAAAGGTGGTCTGTCTCATTTGTAATTTATGAAATTCAATATGTAAAGAGATAAACGTGCAGGTATAACCCAGAAAGTAATAGATTAGCAGTCCTCTGCCGCAGATAACGTTCAACAAATTTCAATGCAGATTTATCTACACGATCCTTGTAGTTAATTAAAGCCGAAACCCTAACAGGGTTAAACAAATTTTCCTATTTGCGTAAGTAATTAGATAGGGGTAATTTTTTTTTATTATAACTGAAATAAAATGTATGTCACATTATTTATTTAGTTTTTCTTTGTTTCTGTTTGAACTTTGGCTAAAGGGAAATAGATTCGTCTTTGTGTGATTAAGAGATTTAGTGGAACTGAAAGCTGCTGGTAGAACTTAGTGTGCAACTCGAAGAGAAAATATATTACCCATTTGTTCAGAATGTAATTGGAATAGATAAAGCTTTCCAAAAACCAGGTGAAAGAATTTTGTTTACCTTAAATTTAACTATAAAAATGCACGTATAGCTTAGATTTGTGTAATCAACTTATTCAATATAATAAGAATACGCATTAGAATCAGATTTTTAATTAGCAAATGTTTACTGAAATAAAAAATGAAAGGTTTCAATTAAAACATTTGCCCAAGTGAGCTTGCCATTTACTTTATGTTGTTGCAGGAGGCAAATTAATTTTATACTTGACTGCCCAATATATGTTGTAACTGTTAACTTTTGAAAGTAAGCAAACGTTAAGTGATTTGTGTATGCACAAAGATATTTAATCTTGTTGGATAGAGATGAAGTGGCATAAACTGTTACGAAAAGTAGTAGTGATACTGGCTCCATTTCCAAATGCATGTTATTAAATATCATTTAATAACTAAACTGCAGTTTGTGATAATAATGTCACAAAATGATTGAATGATAAAATGAATCTTGCCGGAGAGAAACTCCGTGACTGACCGACTGGTCTGCTTACAAGTGTCCCTTTTTTTATGGGTCCCTCTTGTATGAAAGAAACTAAAACCTATTATCTATGATATTTTTCTTAATTTACTAATATTGCATATTGCAAAGAGATATCGACATTAATAAGTATGTATTTCAATAAATGGGTCTCATAGACGTAACAAATCTGGACACTATTACATTTAAGGAGTTTTTGTAACTTACCGTAATAAAGAAAGGAAAGAAAAAAAAAGGTTGACATAAAACATAATCAAGACCAACTAAATTTACAACTCCTTAACCTATTGAAAATTTACAATAGCTTTAACATACCGCCCGCCTTGTAAGGCTCGAGATTTCAAAACAATGACAATAAATTAATCTTCAAGAGGCAAAATGCAAATGTCTGTCACTTACTGCTTATATATACTACTATTAGTTTTCAATGAAACAGCGTGTATGACACCATCACTTCCTTGGTATGTTTCCACAATACGACTTATCTTCCACTGGAGAAGGTGAGAGTGTTGTCTTCTTTCAGAAGGGCCATTAAATCAGTCTTTGTCCTTTGATCGTTTATCATCTACTTTGTTCTTTGTTGTAAATTATACAAATATTCCAGGCTCCAATGCTTCTAGAAATGTTGTACGATATATTGCAGTTGTTCAAACTTAGAAAGCCTATTTTCTTTTATGTGCAATACACTGCATTCCGGAATAAAATTTGGTTTACCATCAATCAAAAAGTGTCTTGAGATAAAGGTTCATTACCATGTGGGAGTTGGACATGGGGAAAATGGGCCTGGAATTTAAAACTGCTTCTACCTTTGTCAATATTGCATAAAAATGTTCATATGATAAATGTGCATTACCCATAACTCTGACTAAATGAAGATTTACTGATTTAACGGATGCTTCTCAAAGTCCGCCAAAATTCGGGACGGACTTTGTGCTGGGTGGTATGCAGTGCCACTTAATCGAATTTTCAAAGAATCTGAATCGCGTTAGTTGAGCCTTTACCTGGTTCTTTTTTGCAGTGAGGGTTTTTAGTGATAATGCTTCCGTCATTGCAATGCAAAACAATGTTTGATAATAATGAATAGTTTAAAATGAAGCAGTTTCGAATATAAGGATTTTGTAAAGTAAGGAAAAATGTGACTCATTCAAAATGATGCCGGTTAGTGGAAAATGTCTGCTTGTCTTGCCGTGGAATTGACGCAATTTTGATTTAAGATCGATTATTTGATATCCGGATCGAAGGACCAGTCTTTTAATCTAGCAATTATGCTGCTCGATTTATTTATCGCGACATTGTCGTTCGCGTGCGATGACTCGCTGGTGTTATTCGTATGTAATTAAATAATGCTGTTATTATATATCATTCAATAACAAAAATGCAGTTTGTGATAATAATGTAACAAAATGATTGAATGATAAAATGAATACTGTCGAAAATAAATATATTTGAATTAAAAAGATATTTTTGTTTTACACAGATTTGTACACGATAAATGTAATGTTTCATACATCTTGTCCGAGAGAAACTGGGTGACTGACTAGCTCTTGTATGAAACTAAAACCTATTATCTATGACATTTTTCTTAATTTACTATTATTCCATATTGTCAAGAGACATCGACATTAGAAACTTTGTATTTTAACAAATGGGTCTCATAGACGTAACAAATCTGGGCATTATTACATTTAAGGAGTTCTTGTAACTTCATGATAGTTGAGAATACATTAGAGGGCTGTAAATTATGTACCGTACTAAAGAAAGAAAAGGTTGACATAAAACATAACCAATACTAACCTACTTTAACATGCCTGCTTTAACCTACTGGAAATTTACAATAGCTTTAACAACATAAATTCAATAACACAATTCATTATATTGGTATTTCAAACGTGTATCTACTATTAAAGGTATGAATGAAAAACATATGCTACTTTTAATATTTGAATTTTATAATTTTTTTGTTAAAATAATCTATTGTTGTGTACAATAGTATATTACAATGTGCTTGAATATTTTTTCAACCTAAACATTTCATATTCTTATTGATCAATAGATAGATGTTTTCTTAGTGAGTAAATGAATAATTTGCCCGAATTATCCGAAATTTCAAGAAAATAGAAATTAACACACTTCTAGTTATTTCATTTGCGAGAGCTTTCTTGTAACAAAAACTGACATTATTTAAATGCAAAATAAAGTTGAAAAGTATCCAATTATTTATTGACGAGCGGTAACCGTGAAAGTTTAGATAAACTGATCCTTTGTTGTCGTTAAACGCTGTTTAGCTTTTGGTTATAAACAAATCAGTTAAAATAACCGTAGAATACAATGGCTACCCAAATGTTTTGTTTTAATCATTTATGATATAACCACGTATTATATTCGGATTTGTTGCTAATATAATTAATTCATAGTGATTATAAGATTTGCTAATTTTCTAAAAAATTTTGTAAAATTAAATTTTATTTAAAAAAGATCTTTATACATTTGAACTAAGTTTGATAGTTTACGAAAAGAACGTAAAAGGTAGTGGTGGACCTCCTCTAACAAAGTTCCTTTTAGAGCTTATTTATTGCTCTATAAAAAATGCTATTTACTACACTATCTGCAAAAAATGTCAATAGATCTTGTTAACTAAGAACCGTTAAGGGGCGTTCGTCGGAAACTCCCCTTACTTAAACACTTTTTACACACACACAATACACATCCTTTCCATAACAGAATCAAAACTCACACCCAGATTCACACTTAATTTCAATACATTTCACACCTATGTAAACAATAGCCAACACGGAACCGCCCTCTTAATTAAAAATTGATTCCCATGCACTCCTTTTCAACTTCCTGCGCGCCTACAGCATCTCGAATGAGTTGATGTGACGGTGGCCTTCCCCACTCCTATAATATTTATTTCCTACTGCAACCCACCAGGCCATAACACCCTACTTGATGACCTTTTAATCTACGCCTCTAGCCTTCCTAATGCAGTTATCCTATTTCAATGCCCGTCACATCCAATTCGGTGATACCGCAAGCAATGGCCATGGTAACAGGCTATCGTCCGCTCTGTTTCGGTTGTCGCTCTTTCGAATGGCCAACATACAGCCAACATACTTCTAACATTTAGGTGTCTCAATAGTAGATCATATCATACTTGCAGAACCCGTAGCTCGCTATTTCTAGGCACCACGATCACATCAGATCACTTACCACTACTGGCCAAAACTTCATTTTGTCCAGCTCCACCTACACCTCCTCAATACAGTCATTAAAGACTAGAATGTGTTCTCTGAACACATCTCCAACAACCTTCCTACACCCAGTATTTAAACGACCCAAAATTTCGAGAGAGTCTAACTTCCGTAATTACGGAAGCGGTCGATATCTCTCAACCATTACAAACATCGACATTTCCGGCAAACCTTCCCCACTGCACATTGTGAACTGGATCAAAGAGAAAAGACGAATCCATCGTCAATTCTTGCCATCCAGGGATCCGGCTCTCAAGACCGAATACAATCACCTTAACGCCTTAATGAGGCGGGAAGCAAACAAACACGCCGAAGACTCCTGGACCAAAGCCACCTCCCAATTAGATTATAGAAATGGTACAATTTTCTGGCAACAGTTCGATAGACTGACCAGAAGAAAAGTTAACCCTAAATCCCACCTAACCGACCTTCAGGGAAACCTAATCTCCTCCGACCAAGGAAAGGTCCATTTCTTCGGTCACCGCCTCCAATCCATTTTCCGATCCCAGATGATCCTCAATTCGATAACCGGTTCAAGGCACTCCTTGAGGGTTGCTTTCAAGAATACCGCAAACTTAACCTTCCTGAAATCCAACTCGATAACGAGAATCCCTTTTATGCCCTCATCACGCCCGACCAGGTCCACACTTATTTTAAAAAAGGAAAAAATTCTGGCCCAGGTCATGACGGCCTAAATCGCAAAATCCTCCGTCACTTACCCGACTCATCCCTCCTATTAGTCTCCAACATATACAACCAATGCCTAATCCTATCCCATTTCCCGACGGACTGGAAATCAGCGCCCACCGTCATGATACCGAAACCTTACGCTGACCTAACCTCACCCTCCTCCTATGGACCAATATCCTTCCTGAGTTGCTTTGGAAAATGCTTTGAACAGATTCTAGCCAGGCGACTCATGGACCACCTAGAATTCAACGATCTCCTTCCTAACAGCCAATTCAGCTACCGTCCCAACTGAACGTGTCACGATCCCTTGTCGAAGCTGCTTACAGAGACCACCAGAGCATTCAGTCACAAGCAATGCAATCTGGCTGTGTTTCTGGACATTAAGCAAGCATCCGACAGGGTCTGACACGCCGGTCTCCTGCACAAGACCCAAAACCTCAACATTCCCCATCCCTTTTCCAAACACCTACTCTGGTACCTGACGAATCGGTCAGTTCGCGTAAAACTAGGGAAAACCTCCGATCTTTTTCAGTCTACAGTAGGCGGACTGCAAGGTTCTGCCTTAGCCCCTATCCTTTAGACCATCTTTACATCAGAAATTCCCGAAGTTACACAATCCGGAGTAGTTTTCGGATGACACCGCCTTATGGACGGTTAATCGAAACAGCGAAACGGCATCCCGCCTCATATCCAAAACCCCATGGAAGTTTTCCAACTGGGCGAACCGGTGGAGATTCTCCGTCAATCCCTCCAAAACCCAAACAATCTTCTTCCGACATCCTAACTACACCGAAGATAGGTTCCCAAACCTTGCCTCCAGAAATGTTTTCCTCATCCTAAACCACGAAAGACTCACACTCCTAGATGAAATCATCTTCACTAGAACCCTCAATTGGCTCCTCGATGTAAAAATAACACTCAATACAATTAGAAACCGCGCAAACCTACTGGGCGCTCTCCGGGGTAGAATCAGAGGTTGCCACCCTAAAACAGTTCGTCACACCTACAGAACATACATCCGCCCTGTTATGGACTTCCTATGAACGCCGAATTTCTAGACGCATACACAGGTTACCCCTCAGGTACCCTAGTGACCTCACAACACGCAAACATACCACCTATCACACACAGGATCCAAACACTTTTAAGATTTTCGTCGATACTATCCCAACCAAAGAAATCCTTACCACTCCCTGCAACTACCGCTTTTCCCAATTCCCACGAAGGAAACCTAAATTAAAATTCAAGCATCCCCGCGATCCTTACATAACTCCTTGACGACCTCGCCTAGGAGATAGAAGAATCCCTAGATAACATCCCATATGACCTTCGCACCCCCGTCTATTCGTTGACGACCTAGTATGATACCGAACAACAAATCGAATTAACCACACTAAGCACGCTACACCCACTAAACAACAAGCACATTTAAACCAATTAAAACATTATTCAATATTCAAATAAACCTAAACCTTTTTTTTTCTTTTTTTTGCACCAAAAATTACCACACCTCATGATTACAATAACATACATACAATAACACAACACCAACAAGAATGGATTGACCAGGGCTGAAGAGGAGAAGGACTCCTGAACAGTCTACGTCAAGTATATATATATATATATATATATATATATATATATATATATATATATATATATATGTATATAAGCTAATAATAAGTAAGATACTAACCATAATCATGAGCATACTAACAAAAAAATGTTAAATAAGGTAAAAGATTTTGGAATAGTTACAAAGGGTATTTTAAGTAGTGTAATTGTTCTGCCTTTTGCAAGGTAATCAATTCACAGTATCCCTTTCGCATCCCTAAAACGCTGGCCATGACCTTTCCCGCAGCTGCAATCGATTTCGCTTTCTTTGGCGCTGAACCACAGGTTTCCACCCATTGTTTGGAATGCTGTTTCGTTCTTGTCTAATCCATGGTGACAAATCGCCGCACAATATCGGTTGGACGCCTATTGAATCGGTTCAAAGATTTCTGCAAAAATCTTTTGCGCATTTGCTTTTGATCGGCATTCAGCAAATACGGCACGCATCCTGCGCAGAGCTTTCGTATCCCTAATTCTTTATGCAAGATGTTTCCCCGCAGACTCTTGTCAACTTCGGATTAATTTCCTTGGGGGTTAGTCCATCCATAACGAGAAATTTTATGACCGCACGATATTCAAGTTTATTCATTTTAACGAAAAACACGCAAGAAGTCTACTGCAAAAATTCGTGTAAACAAAGTACTCGAGTGAACAAGTTGAAACTTGTCATACGAATTAATGCTAAATGTGTCCAGGAGGAAACAAAGTTTTCCTGATTGGAGCGCCATCTCTGTGCCTGGCCGATAACTATTCACCTTACCCTCGTATATTTTTACATTAAATAAAACAATGCAAATTTAAAAGATGCCGAGATAACTCTCTAACATAGGAGAACTAGTTTAATTAAAAATTATCGTTAACTTTTAATTTTGCATAATTGTTGTTAACGTTTATAGAATAAAGAAATATAATGCATTTTTTTTTGTTTCGTCAATATATTGACTAACAATAGTAGCAGTAATAATTTATTTAAGAGTAATTGATTTGACTTTTAACGTGTTTAACCTACCACATCACATAAAAAGAAATATTATTTGATATATTATGTTACAGAAGGTAACGCGGCTGTGAACTCAGTCGAACGATAGCTAATCGTAGAGCACATTGTTGATGTGGGTAATGTTAGTGTTAACAATATAGAATATAATTAGTTTAGTTCAAGAGAATGAGAAACAAGGTTGTAGTAAACCTGACAGGAGAGTAAGCAAGAACTGAGCGCCACAAGATTTAAAGAAAAAGGTAAATTATCGGTTAATAAGAGAGGCCATGTTAAGCTTGAGCTAGGGAGAAGAAATAGGACTATTAAATAAACAGCAATTCCCTCAGTAGTTTTAATTTATTTCATCTTCCAGTAAGGGACTAAATATGTTTAGAGTGACCAGACGAAAAGGTAAGGATCACACCTCTTTACCACAAGCAAATACTTTTACTAGTACTTTAAATTTAGGTTTCCCCCAAAAGCCTATACAGGTTATACTTGTACTAATAATTTAAATTTAACTTTTCCCCAAAAGACGAGACGAATTGCGCATACATATAGAGCATGCAATTTATTACAAACAAATATTCGTAAGAGTAATTTATATTAGCGTGTTTATGTTACGTGCGCATACATATAGAGTATGGAATTTATCATAAGTTAATATTCGTAATAGTAATTCATATTAGCGTATTTATATTAACGTTTCAATACCACAAATTTCGTATTTAAATAAGTATACCACAAAATGTAATGATTCACCCCGAATAAACCCTGACGCGGGCAAGTCAAGCTATTTAGCTCTTCTACAAAGCAAAAATTTATTGATTTTTGGAGTTACGTAATACCCCTCTCGGATTCGTTGAAAGACCTTTCAAATTGTTAACCTGAAAAGGTAGATTTATACACAACAGGTAAAACTTTAAGTTATAAATACGATAATTCAACTTGCCTTTGCTTTAAAAAATCACTCATAGTAATCAAAGCCTCATTTACATGAATATTTGGACTAGACTGTTCAGTTCACACTTGACCTTAGTATTAATTTACACAGTTAAAATTAGATCGCATACAACCTAATCTTTCCAATCCACCATTTAAAACCATACTTAAATGTAACAGACAGAATTTAGTCACAATATCCCGCACTAAAATTTGCCGTATAATATAAATTAAACGATTAACACAGCCCATATGACAACAAAGTGTAGGCTACTGCGCAGACGGTAGCACATCCGATAAAAATTCCCAAAATCATAAAATGGACCATCAACCTAACAACACTGGGTGTGGTGTATGAAATTACTGTTATCAATAACCTAGATTAAGTTATTCTAACCACATAATGGAATAGTTAACTTTTCTATCAAATTCTATCAATTGCCCATTAGCGAGTTATTTATGAAGGACGTACAAATTACGATAGTCTAACAAAGAAACTGTAGAAGACAACTTCCTAAATAAAGGAAAATAGTTCGTTATCATTTCAGTGGTAATATTATTTTAAACACTTTTTTATTTTGTAGCAACTATATCAACCACTGTAGAAGGCAGTTTCCGAAATATGGCAGCTTATAAGGTAAATCCAGTACAAATTATGATAGTTATTCTAACAAAGAAACTATAGAAGACAACTTCCTAAATAAAGGAAAATAGTTCGATATCATTTAGGTGGTAATATTATTTTAAACACTTTGATAAGGGTTTCGCATATTCATCATTAGCGAATGTACAACCATTGTAACCACCAGCAATATAAAACGGTTAGGGAGAAGAAATATATATCTTCCGCACAGCGTAAGTTACCTACCGACTCTTTTTAATATAAATACACTGGTAATATTTCAAATTCAATATTTTTTCTCATTTAAAATATCCCAAAACAGCGACTTATCACATAAATGAAAAATTGACGAACGACATCAAAAGCATTCGATACTGTCAAAAACAGGCACAGGAGGTCTCATGCTAGAGAACACACAGTACATCAGTTCAAATGAGTACAAAAAATAATTCAGTATTTTTTAACCATTATCGATCTTCGAATTCTCGTCTTGCCAAGCTTACATACTGGGCCCCTATTTTTTAGATTTCAAAAATAATGACGCTGCGATTCTAAGAAACGAATTCGAAAACGATATGAATGGCATTTGCGAATGGTTCACTGATGCTGACATTTTAATTGTTGATACAGGTTATCGAAATGTAATTCCTATACTTCAGGAACGTGGGATAGAGTCACATATACCTTCCTTTCTTCCACGTGGTCAGCGACAACTGTTTACCCAAGATGAGAATGCATCAACGTTAATAACAAAAACAAGATAGATCATTGGATCTAGACACGGACATTCTAATCAATGTTTAACCTTTTTAAAGTAGTTGTTCTATTCCACCAAGTTAAACATATAGGGGATTTATACCGAATTGCTGGAGCAATAGTTAATCGGTTTCACGGATTAATTGAATTGCCGAATTTGATTGTTGATCTGGCTACGGAAATCTTGCAAAAGTCAACAGAAGTTAAAGTAGTACAATCCAGGCTTGAAAATGGCAACCTTCAACAGAAATGAGCAATGCAGAACACTAACGCACAACCATTTTCCACATTTTCCTCTACTAATATTACAATATTTACAAAATCTAACCATCGGCCTTTATCAAATTAACTTCGCTCCATCTTATATCCAAGATTCTTGTCAAAGAGAAATCAGTCTGTGAAGCTGATGAACTTACTGACGACCCATGTTTTTTGAGATGCCGGTTGTATTCAAGGTTGAAAAACTCTGGGAAATACGGATAGTGTGAAATGACGAAGAAAATAATGGACCATCTACAGTTGGCTATTACTGTACTCGCAAATCGGTAGCCAGAACTGTTGGGACGTGTTCACACGTGGCAAGTGTCTTATGGTTTCTTGGATTTGCAAGGCATTAACGAAATACCAGGTATCGTTCAACCACAATTTTAAATTATGTTGTTGATGCCGGAAACAGAAACCATGATAATGACAGAAAATGCTAAAAACTGTTTCACTACCTATGTAAAACATAACCCATTGTAATATTTACTCGTGTATAGAGACCTGTTTAAAAACCCTGAGAATTTTATTTGACATGTCTTGGTGAAATTTACCAGACTCTATCTGCAAACCGACTTATAAGATTGAAACGAAACTTTAGGAACAAAATCATTATAATGTGCTGTATTCGAAGCTTTTAAAATCAATACACCTTGACCGAGTCAATTTTTAGATACAGAGTGATGAAAAAAGAAAGGTTTTTCGACTTACTGTTATATTTAATATTTTGCAAAATTACAGAATCGTTCTGTATAATCTTAAGTAGTACCTAATCTATCTAACTGAAGAATAAAATGAAATCAAAACCAATTCCCAGATACAGAGGCTTCCGTTACTTGATTTTAAAAAGAATTGATGATTGGGACAAAACTTATGAATCACCTTGTAGTATAGTATATATTTACAACTATTTACTTAACCAACACAATATCATATCCAATGAAGAGTATTTCACTGTAGCTTTTGGTGGCTGTAATAAAACAAAATAGTTAAAAAAAAATGTAATGTCAAGATGTGTATCATCTTGTAAATAAGATTGAATGGTACCCTTTCTGTACAACTGCATATCCTATAAAGCTGTAAAAATCGCATTTAGAAGATAAAATGAACATCAGTATTTTCAAACCAAAAATAATGAACATGGAGGAATAGATATTTTGAAACTTTAACACCCTGTATTTCTAAAGCTAGCCATAGGATTACTTTGTGCCTATGAACAATATTGATGAGTACGACAAGAACTAATACGTGTCAAAAAGTTAGACGTTTTAACCGAAGGTTATTTTCCATAAGAAAGTAGAAATAAAATCCCTTTCTATACCTCAAATTCTTATTTAGTACATGTACTGCCTTCTATCGGTAATTCAGTACGTATAAATCCCCTAGGTGGCACTAGTATATCAATTTAAACTATGAAATGTAAATTTTTAATATAACAACTACAGAAAATATGAAATCGGTAATATTGTATTGGATGTAATGTTTAAGGATACGCACCCTAAGGTTTTAATTTTTATAAATAGAAATAAACATTAATTATTTACACGTCTTCCCATTGCACAATTATAAAAAGTGAGTTTTTATTTACAGATGACGTTTTTGTTTCGAAATTTAATAGCATTAAATGTTTGTAATAAATCCAACCACTAGGTTACACGTAAAAATTGTGTTTTACTCTTTGCTTCTATTTATCTTAACCATAATTATGCAAAATTAAAAAACCACATTCTGAAATAACCATTCTTAACCGTATTTAATATTTATTAAAGTATTATATTATTACACAAGTTATATTGTGCAATGAACAATTTTACTGTTTCTTCAGCTGCTTTCACTTTAATTCTTCTTGACAAGGTCATGATTATTTAATTCACCTGTTATGATTCACCCGCAGTAAGGTCGGTTGGTATTACATCGTAATTTCGTATTTCCTCATTTAAACAGGTCATAAACTATGCGGTACTAAAAAGTACAAGTGAAGGAACAACAATACAACGCGAAACCTTAAATTAAATAACTAATAGATGAAGCGATAAATAGTTTATTCCAGTTTTGTGTTTTTCGTATATTCTCAACTTCATACTACTCAAATAGTGTTAACAAGTAGCATGTTGTTTAATTAAATCTGAGCTTAACTGCTTAAAAATAAATCTTTACGTAAATGGTTTACTTTCAGTTTTTGACCAAAGTTGAACACAGACGGTTGCGCGCACTTTCGTAAAATCCAACATTAATTTTCATATTAGTATGCAGAAAGTTCTACCCCTCTGTAGCAATTAAAATTGTACTTTATAAGGTAATAATGAAGCCCATATAGACATATGGCATCGAACTTTGAGGTTGTTCTTGCAAGTCTAATATCAACGTCATTCAACGGCTACAATCGAAGACCTTAAGAATGCTCGCTAATGCACCGTGATATGTCAGAAATTTAACACTTCATACCGACTTAGATAGTACGAAGCAATAAACATGTTCTACGACTGCAAGTCCACCCTAATATTCTCACATCAAATCTACATCAAGGCCCTCCACCAAAAAGACTAAAAATAAAGAAATGGCCCCATGATATAAAAGGAGGTTAGCTCTATCAACGGGATAACATTGATGTATTGATTCCTCCTCATGTCAATAGCATCATCACATAAACTCATAGAACATTTAATTACCTCTAATTAGTTCTGACTGTTAATTTACTATCAAACAACAAATATGTTAGTATGCCACTATTTGGTACTGACGATTACGTGTCGGCCATAATTACCACGGTCTAATTATTTATTTACCACCAGATTTGTCGAAACTCTGCTATTCGAAAACTAACTAACTAACAGATAGGAACTGTGTTAGAAAAACAATTTTTAAGTTAATGATTAAGATTTATTTTAAAAACTAACATAAATACTAAAATATCAGAATTGAGAAATGACTAAGCCATTTATTTTTTGAAAAAGCTGAACCACTCAGGCGGATGCGAAATTTACTTTTAGGATACTAATGTTTAAAACAATAATTCTTATCCAAAGCGATAAAATCGCTTTAAACACCTCAGAATTGATAAATGGCAGTAAACAACCCAACCGGATGCAAAATTTTAACTTTAGGAAGCTAATTTTTAAATCAATGTTTCCACTTTTTTTGTTCAAACCGTTAAAACCTCATAAACACATCAGAATTAATAAATGACTAAGCTTTTTTTTTCAAAAATTGATCAACTCACACACATAAAAGCTTTGTACATCGACACAAATTGAAGTAATAATTTGATTTCGCGAAAGTCAAAAAATTTTGTCGATTACATAATGACCTAGAACGGGTATATAGGTTGGAGAGTAAAATTTGTTAAAATGTGGAAGCACTGTTAAGAATGGGGAAAAAATTACTAACTTTAGTACTGCCTCTTATACAGCAACATTTTTTCTAACGTACAGAATGAATTATAATTAGTGTTAATTTCTTTCAAGAGGGTAGTTTATCAATGGGTGTCGCTGTTTCACCTTTGGATGCTAATATCTTGTAATAAATGTGGAATATTAAATTAATGAGTTAAATAATTCCATATACATTTTCTTGGTTTACCGTTATGTCGATGATACTTTAGCATATTTTGGTACTGTTAATAGTTTTCAGTAGGTCTTAATAGATTGTAGCTTATTGGAATTAAACTGGATAGTGTTTCTATGTTTTTAAGTTAAATGTTGAGGTAAATGAGGTAGTGTTAGTTCTGCTGTTTGACCACATCTTGGCTTGTGGTTGGTGACATATGTTAGCATCATTTCATGTGTTCGTCAGTCCGGATCTACCAAACGTTAATAGCAGTTTTCAACTGTGTGTGTGTGTGTGCGCGCGCGCACGCGCGCGTGTGTATATGTGCGTGGGTGCGTGCGCATGTGCGTTCGTGTGTGCGTGTGTGGACGCATGTGTGTAGGTTGTAAAAATTTTAAATTCTTTACGACGGGTAACCAGATTGATTATTTATTAATTAATGACTTCCCTTTATTACCTTTTACAAACTAACAAAAACTCAATTTTATCCCCACCATCGGTATTACTAAAACCGTTTAAATCCTTTGTATGGCAGAACCTCATTGGTAATCCCTGCTCTCTATAGACGAATAAGCGACGCTTACGTCACGCCAGGGACATTGTTTGTCTACTTCTTGATAACATAAACCCCACATCGCGCTTATTATATCGAAATCTACTTTGAGATCTTTATCACATCTTTTTTAAGGTCTTTGCCGATTTCGGACATTCTACCCTTGCACAGCCAGACCTTTGCTGATCAGCTCTTGACTAGTAGAAACTTAGTATTCGATACCGCTTTCACGTAAATTTCTAAACATCACCTACACCGTAATGCACTCAAACGAAAGTTTTGTCGCATGGAAGTAAACCCAACATTGTCGGAAATATAGGGAGTAAGCCTAGTCAACCCTTGTCCACTATGACTTTGACTACAGACCCCAACAACGACACTTGCCGATTAGCTACAATAAACATAAAGGCGGAATCATGTACAAAGAGTAGACCCAGCTCCAGAAATTACGTTATAAAAGTAAAGATTACTTTACTTTTCCTGCTCAACATAATTATTTCTAAGTTTAGATTCACAAACTCCCGATATTTTAGAAATATTTTTTGAGGATTAAAACCCAGATCTGATAGAATTTAATTAAATTCCACTGGTCATCTTTTGTGTAGAGATACGTCTATGGTTTCCAGTTAATTCTAGTAAGTATTTGTTAAGGGAAAACCCCCAATATATTTACTGCGTGAAGGTAAATCTTTTTCAGATAAGAGATATCGCCCCCATTGTACAAAATCACCTGTCCTGTTAGACTGAATTTAACAAAATTTAGATTCTAAATGTAAATCCTCTCTCTTAATAAAAAAACAGCTGATAATAGGCATTAAAACTTAATGACACCCAATAAACCGCTATGCGTGACCCAGCAAGTGGCTTAAGTATTTTATAATAAAACAGAGCTACACCCGAATTTGTTATAAATAACACCCTTTTATAAAAGTAACTAAGGTGATAGCATTTGCAGTTAACAAGTGGTCTTCTACAAAGTATAAATAATAAATAATAAAAATTGTGTATCCTGTATGCAGTAAATCTAACAATAAAAACCGTAAGATATCTAATTGAATACGCAAGTTTCATATTTTCTATTTTAATTCTAATAACATTGACCTAGGGATAATTTAAGTTTAAAACGATTTGTCTGCCTATGTTTGTACCCGTGTCGACGTCTGAGCCTGTGGGTGCGTGAGTGCGTATACGTGCTTGCAAGCGCATGTGGTAGATCTCAAACACTTAGTCACAAGATTACAATAATTACCCATACGTGGTTAAATTTAAATGTATTCTAGTTTATACATCTTCTATTCAATGTATCTCTATTATGTTACAGGTGAAAATGGAATTACACCGGACGTAACATATAATTAAAGCTTACCGACTAGCTCAGTGAGATATGAGCGTCGTGAGCGTGTTTCAGAATTTAAATATTTAGGATGGCTTGCCGTTTTACCGTAAGCCGTAAATTGGGGTTGTCACACTCAAAGAAAAATAATCAAAATGTCATGATAATGGGCGCCAGACTGTTGTTAAAACAAAATCGGGAAGAGCACATCTGAGCGCACGAAAGGTACAGTCACACAAAAAAAAACAAACACGAAGCTGAATAATAGTTAATGAACAAATCTCTTAACGTTACCTTAAATAAATGCTCTATTGAAGAAATAAACGTATCACTTCAGATCATGAACTTTCCACTGAATCACTTTCACAAGCGACATTTGATAAAAAAAATTAAGCTTGACCTAAAACGTATTCTACTTGAATTTTGTAACACTAAATTCTGTCTTAATATCTTTCACTGGTCAGTAATGGGGTTACAAAGAATGCTCATAAATTCATTATACTATCAATATATTAAATAAATCAAAATAAATAGTAATACACACAATTTTAAAACCACCATGATCACAAAAATTAGGCAAACAAATGGGTTACCTTCTTGGTGCTTCTTTAGACCTTCTCGAACCTTACACAGCGAAAGTCAGCTTGGATGTAATCAGCCTCCACATTAGCGGTTCCTCGGGAGATGATGTCTCGTGGTCCCTCTTACTCGGTAATCAATTGCAGCAAACCCCAAATGGCAAGTTCACTGACCTTAGTCTAGTACTAACTGGTTAACGGATTTATAAAATCTACGTACACGAAGTGGTATCATATACACGAAATCTTATTATTATAGGTATTTACGGAAGTTCAATATACAGTCTTCGTCTATTAAACTGACTGACCTTATGCGTGGTGGACTAGTGTGGACTGGCGTTCACTAACATATTGCACAATCCCTTTCGAGAAATTCGAAAAAGAAACTTCTTTCCCCTCCGCACTTACATGATCTCTTACACACTTGCGTCATATTTCTTTAACATCAAGCTTTCACATAGGAGCTGCATTGTCAACTTTTATGTAACCAACGGAATTATCTCACGAATGATGTCGCGTACTTATTTTCACTGTAGGACGTATTGTAGCTTAGTTGAATTTTCCACCTTGTGTAATGCCAAACTTCAACTAAAACGAAGCGGTTAACTCGATAGAGAAAGAGTCATGGCACCATTTCCAACTGTGCCCCAAACTGTCGTCAGAATCGCAATACAATAACAACTTATTATTAGCATCTAACGTTTCTCCAAACCGTGGAAAATTTGTATGACATTTTCAACTTCAACCAAATTAACACTAGAAAACATATTAGATACAATACGAAATTTAATTCGACATACAATACTAAGCTTAACAAAAATCAGCAAAATATACATCAATTTGAATTCTTAATTTATGATTATTTCAACATCAAAAATTCGATAGCGTGAAAGCGAGTAACGAAAGAAAAAAAATGGCACTCAAACAACCACACGTGACACTGGAATAATGTTAAAATTAGTATATTCGTTCTCTTCTAAGTTGTAGCCAAAACTTTGTCACGAAATCTAATTTGGTATGTCCAGGTTTTTAGGTGTGAATACTTATTCTACTACTAATTTGTTAAATTTGTTAATTGACAGTTTTCTGAAATGCTATTTTAAGGACTGTTAATTTAATTTATTAATGATTTAGTTATTGATCATTTCTAAAAGTAACATACAGTAATAGTATCTTGATTCATATCATCAATTATTATAACAGGCTTATTCTTTACATTTTCATATTATACTGGGCGGTCAAAAGAGGAGGGGGGGGGGTTTGAAGATTGTATGAAGACGAAATAAGTTACAACAATGGTTTTTGAAGCAGGGGTAAATATCAATAAGTACTACATTTTAAAAATATTTTTGATCATGCAGGGTATTTCATGTTATTGACGTAAACTAAACTTGTACTTTTTTAAATGAAACACCCTATATATGTTTACATCTTTAGAAAGCTCACAAAATATGCTTTCATTCTCCGTTGGTGTAAGAGATATCCAATTGTTTTTTAAAAAAAGTATCCCACTTGCGGACGCAACTGATTTGTTAGGCGACTTTTGTTTGCTTTAAAATGGCAGAAAATTGTCCGTAGTCTTGTAGTATTTTGAAGTTTCTTAATTTTCAATTTTTTTTATTAATGTACAAGGCGTGTTACTGTTTGTAAATAAAACAGTAAAACAGTAAAAAAAAAATTTAAATTTCCCTCTCCACCCCCCATGCTGCTCATGTCATTCGAACACCTCGCTTGATATTTTCTCTTTTTCATCAAGCATGTCTTGTCCTAAAATTAATAATTTTCAAAATATTTTCATTTTTTTTGTTAACTTACGATTATAATACAAAAAGACTGAAACTAGAGGTATTAAGTTGGCCATGGGATTTTAGTTTCTTACTAAAAAAATTTCAAGTTAAAATCAGAGTTAATATAACAATTACAAATTGATTTAATCGATTATTTTAAATTTCATACACTTTTTGAACAAAATTAATGCATAAAATACTTGCTTCTAGGCAAATTTAAATCAGTCCTTAGTAAAATTTCTGAAGTACTCAATTTGGTTATGTTCATATCAACGATTTCCCTTTTTAGTCCTTTTGTAAATGTAAACGTATAAAGATGGTAATGGAATTGTAGTTTTATGCTAAAGAATTTTTTAATCAAGTTGTATTAATTTATAAAAGAAACTTAGGCGTTCTTTTTCATGCTAAAAAATTTTTCCAAGTAAAAACAATAACAACTACATATTCACTGAATTAAATGATTCTAAATTTAACAGAATTTTTTGCACAAAATTGGTGGACACTCTTACACAAGTCACTCTTTCGTTCATAGAAAATTTAAATCAAGCTTTAATGAAATTTCTAAATTTAAATCGTCCTTAGTAAGTACTCAATCTGATTATGTCCCTTTTTTTACATCTTTTTGTAAACTTAAATTGGTTACTCATTTAATAACAAAGATTATTTGGAAATAATGTTTAAACTCGCAATAAAAAACAACGAGTGCTATGACAATATTGCTTTGAAAACAGAAAAATTGTTTGTAACATTTGGTTCTATTCAGTTTAAACCTAATTTGTGTTTTAATTTATTGAAATTGTTGAAAATGCCTCTAAATATTCAGGAAATGGTTTTAATGATTTTTATTCTTAGAGAATGTCAAAAAAATTGCTTACTGGCAAGTTGAATTTATGCAGGAAGATATCCCGATGCAAAATAAAGCGTTTCAAGATCTTTTACAAAGATTTGAAGAAAGTGGCTGATAAATCAGTGACAAATGATGAAAACCACCTTACAGTTTTACTTGCAATCCTAGAAAATCTCCATGTAACTACTTCACAAATGTCACATATGACTGATATAAAAAAATCTAGCGTGAAAATATATTAAATGCCCATAAACACCATGAATATCACATAGAACTTCATCAACTATATGGTCAAGATTTTGGACGATTTATGGAAAAAATTCCTTATTTCCTCAATTCCATATTATTTAGTGACGAAGTTACCTTCAAAAGTAATGATTTAGTGAACAGACAACATGCATTATTATAGCACTGAAAATGCTCATAGGATGTTGGCCAACAAAATCGGTGGTTACTAAATGTGTGGGGGGAATTATTGGGTCCCATGTTATAGGTCCTTAGATACTCCAACTGGCTAAGTGTATTTAATTTTTTTAAGAGATGTGCTACCTAACCTTCTTCAAAATATTAATGAAGCAGTTCATGGAAATATGTGGTTCCAACATGATGGTGCACCTGCATTTTTAAACTACTGGAAAGAAAATCAGTGGGTATGTCGAGGAGGGCCCATTTCTTGGCCACCCAGATCATCTGATCTGACGCCACTCGATATGTTCTTGTGGGTATACGGAAAAGATTGTGTGTATAAAGAAATTCCAACCACACCAGAAAATATGAAAGAAAGAATCAGAAATGCTTTTCAAAATATCACATGGCCGACAATAGAGTTAGTGAAAAATAATTGTGTGCGAGGTGTTAATAAACGTATTGAAGTTGAAAGAAGAACGTTCGAGCATTTAATGATAAGTTGATTTATGATTTTTTTTTCTTTTTCATTTTATTGTTCTTGTTTTGTTGATAATTGTATTTGTTACTTTTATTTCACAGTATTGCACATAAAAATAATACATATTCATAGTTATTTTCACCAGCTTAATCTACTGAAAACAATGCACAGTTAATTTACAATATTAAGATATATTTGGGAATGCCAATAGATAAAAAATAAATTAAAAATACTTTCGAAGATTCGAATTTTGACAGTAGAATTTAGAGTATCTCAAAACTTTGTAAGTGATAGATATTTAAGAATGCCAAAGTTTCTTTTATAAATTAATACTGCTTGATTAAAAAATTCTTTAGTATGAAACTGTAATTGCATGGTCATCCTTAATGTTTACATTTACAAAAAGACGTAAAAAATTAAATCGTTGATCTGAACATAATCAAATTGAGTACTTCAGAAATTTTACTAAGGACTGAGAAGCAAGAACGTTGTATGCATTAATTTTGGTCAAAAAGTATGTTAAATTTAAAATAATTCATTTAATCAATTTGTAATTGTTATATTCTTATATTAACTCTTGTTTCTACTTGAAAATTTTTTATAGTAAGAAACTACAATCCCATGGCCAACTTAATATCTTTATTTTCAGTCTTTGTATTATAATGGCAATTTCACAAATAAACTGAAAATATTTTGAAAATTATTAATTTTAGGTATAAAGACATACTTGATAAAAAGGAAAAATATCACTAAAAACAGCGAATGACACGAACAACATGGGGGGGGGGGGCATTTAAAAAAATTTAAAAAAGTTGTTTTTACAAACAATGACACGCCCTCTACATTATTAAAAAAATTGGGTAATTAAAATATTACAAAATACTACAGGACCACAACAAATTTTTTGTCATTTTAGCGAATCAGTGTCGGCAATTGGGATTATCTTTTCGAAAAACAATTGAATATCTCTAAAACCAAAGGAGATAGACCAATACAATTTGGTATCAAATGAAAGTTTAATTTATGGGCTTTTCCAAATGTAATAATATATAGGGTTTTCCATTTAAAAAATTATAAGTATAGTTTTCTCCAATAGCATGAAACACCCTGTTTGATCAAAAATATTTTTAAAATGTAGTACCTATTGATATCTACCCGTGGTCCAAAAATCATTTCTCTAATTTATTTTGTCTTTGTACAATTTTCCACCCCCTCCTCGTTTGAGCACCCTGTATATGTTGACTTAACGGGATAACTGCAGTTGATATTGCTATCGCAACCACTATGTTTCTATATTTACACATATGTCCAAAATTGCTGCACATTGATAAATAATGTACGTAAAAATTTTTTTATCTGCGTTCACATCTAGTGACGGTCATCTCAAGAAGGTATTATCTGAGTTTTACGGTAAGTTTTTACTTCAAACAACCGTAAATTTGAAGTAAAAACATGTTTTTACTTCAAACTTACGGCCATGTGACATTTGTACTTTTTTATCATTTTTTCAAAACTCAGATACTATTATATATTATATGTTAAATTACCACAGCACTATAATTTAACATAAGTAGTTGAAATTAAATTAAAATTAAAAATTACAAAGAACGTTCTGCATTGTGCTTTTCATTGTTAATAACACTTCCAAGTATTGATAAAGATATCTCTTTGTTAGATTTAACTGGGTTATTTTATTTGATGTAATGTTTGGATATGTTTGGATTTGTGAATGCTTCTATCATTTTAAAATTGAAGTTTTTCACAACTTTACACTTACATCATAACTCGATTAAATTTTGTTAAATGTGTTTTTTGGCTGGCAAATTTCATTGTTAGCTTTCGTCGTAGAGAGTGTTCTGGTTTGTCATCTTTGAGGCAGTTTAATAATATTTAATTTTATGACCTAGTTATTGTTTACTAAAAATTTTATAGTTGGCTTTATATTTCCCAAACTGTTATACTAATAGCAGGCTTATGTTTATGTTTGAATTTTTCAAATTTGACAAAATTGATTACTACATCTTTAACAATTTTTAACAAACATTACTACTGACGAAGATAACTGTAAGTGTTATCGAAACGTTTAGATTGTATAATTTAAAGTACACCATTAAAAAATCCCAAAAAAGATAAGTATTTTATTTTATCAGATAATACCTGATTAGGATGACCGTAACTAGATGTGAACGCAGATAAAAATAAATAATCTGCCAGTGTGTTCAAAAGAACTATGAATTGCTACTGTTGAAGAGCGGAACGAAATTTCGTAAACCCAATTAAATCACCTAATTACTAGCATTCTTTTTCCCTTTGTGCTGACTATGAATAAAATATATTATCTTGACAACAGTATACAAAAAAGGTACTCTTCAACGTTTGTAACAAACTTTTTACGTTTGTTAATAAAATCTACGTTTATTTAACCAACCTAACATGTATTGCGTGCAGCGTGTGTTGCATATAATAGTTGCATAAAAACATGCATTTAATTATTGTAAAAATAAACTCATACGCATACTGTTTACACATTTAATCCGGAAATGTTCTTGCGCAATAGACCCCCTTAGCGTCGTATTTGGTTGAGTTAAGAAGGTGGATGTAGCATCCACTGTGGCTTTGTTACACTTTTTAATAAGTGGTGTATAAATTTGTACGGTAACTTATTTGAAAAGCTATTATGAAACAGGTTGGGATGATTGCTTTTTCATGCACTTTTTTTATTTACTTCTACTTTACGTTTTACTTTATTTTATTAATTCGCATAAGTACTTAAGAAACTCCATTTCACCGTTAGTTGCTTTACGATGTAATTGCGTTCAACCAATAATAACGCAATAACCTTTGTTGCTATGAAGTGTAATTTTAATATCCATTATACCAGCAAAAATTTATACGTTTGGGAATTTTAATGCATCCTAATCCAGTTTTGTTTCAAGTTCTATGTAAAATTTTCCAAGCGCTGAGTCAGCAAACCGCCATTTCGGAGCCTACAGAAGTACTGTATAATCAAAATAAGATATTTTATTTCTATTAATAATTCCATGAATTAGTTTTACTTAAGTTAAACAATCGTTACTAACACTAGCTTTAAGATATCCTCATTTACAATTAAAACTTAGGCAGTAAAATTATTACTAACATTAGCTCTATGATATTCTCATTTACAATCAAAATTAAGATAGTAAATAAAGATTGCTGTTGTCAATTTTTTAACTTTGTTATATTGATGGTTTACTAGTTTTTCCATAAAACGAGTTGACCCCTTTTATTTAATAATATAGTTTCAGGTTGAAGCAACATCAAAATTGTAAAGCGACCATATCTATATGTATATAATTTTTTAAAGCAGCATCTGATAATATTTATGAACCCCTCCTATCTTAATCTCCGACTGAGCAAAAGGCACAAAACCTACTGGGTTATAACCAAACCTCTATCAGCTAAAATTGTAGCTGAGGGGATTGGTTGCTCGTTCCATTAAGAAACATTGAAAAAATATGTATCTGCGATAAACTTTGAATATGTAATAATTTTGGGGATATGTGCATAGTTCAGATTTCTAAAAGTATCATGTATAATTCATCATTGGATTTGAAATATTTAAGTTAACAAAATACATAGGTTCGTGTTTAATAATTTTTAGGTTGGTATGCAAATAACGAAACGTCCCATTCTTAAGTTTATTCTTTCTCTCTCAGGAGTATAAAAACTGGCCATGAAGATGTCTTTATACAGAGTGGTTCACCGGGAATGACATCGATCGCTTATAAGAAAACTAAAATTAGGAAAATTTGGTAGTGTACTAATGTTGGTGACATACGGCTAAAATATTTTCAAGATAGCGGCAGTTCCGGTTGTACCGGAAGTCAATAGTAACTTGTTTATTTTAAATGGTACACCCCGTATATTATTAAATCTTCGGATTCTACGTTAAATTCTTAATACATTTCATGTGTAGTGTCCTACACCTAAATATAGCCGTTTTTAACGTATTAAAAATTTTATGTCAAAAATAATGTTTGCAATATTTCCAACATTAATAATACAGGGTGCTCAAAAAATAACAATAAAGATAAAATTGAAAAAATTGTCAAACGTCAATTTTTTCGAATGGAAACCCCCTAAGTAGTGGTTAAGGGCCGGTTCTGGACCAATTCAAGGTCACTCGCCCTCTGGTGGAGGGAATTTGAAGCTTTTGGATCTCTTCAAGGTCAAACTTTTGGCGGGAAATTTAAATTTTTGGAGCTCGCTAAATATAGAAATTTCAATGTCACCATCCTCATCATATTACAAGGTTACTTTGCGATCAAACGTTTTGGCGGGAAATTTGTATGTCTAAAAATATAGTGGTCAAGGTCAAAGATTACTGACCTGTCGTATGACATCGTATGACATTCTTAGAAGTATAAAAACAGAACAAGTTCATAGAAAGAAGAAGACATTTTTGAATAGGTTAGCGGTTTTGAAGGATGCAGATTTACAATAAAAGGCTTCCTTGGGTGTGCGCAATTAACTATTAGCAGAAATGACGAAAATGGTAGTATGCAAGATAGGAAGCGCAAGTAAAGAACAAGTATTAACTATTGTTGAGCGAAAGAAAAGGTTGGAGGTGTTGATACGAAAAATTAAAGATTTAAAAGTAGATTTTGGGGTGTATGAAATAAATAGAAGAATGAGGCAGCTTCGAGTTTGAAAATAAAAAGACATTTAAACATATTTGGTATTAATATGTTGTAGTGTTTAAATGAGTTATTGTATTTATATGTAATAGATAATATAAATTGTGATGTTAGGAAAAGCTTTTAATTTTAAAATGCACAAGCTACCCCTAGTAGGTGATAGAAATATTTTTTAAGCAGATTTTTCCAAGTCCAGCCTTTTCAAACAAAAAAAATCCATTTTTCTCAAAAACGGGTCACAATTTGCCAAAAATAAATTTAAAAAACCCCAATACTCTCCGTCGACTTTAAACGTATCTAACACATATATCAATCAATCAATAAATTTTTAAGACAAATACTGATGTAAAATGAAATCCTGTACGAGAATAATAATAAAGTTTTAACCCTGAAATTTTATGCAACTAACAATGCTCTCGTGATATTTTGCATAAATTTATATTCACATTTATATTAAAAATTAGGACTGTACAAAATCAATAAATTTTTACGATAAATACTGATGTAAAATAAAATCCTCTATTTATTTCGGAAACATTTGTAATATGTTGTCCATTTATAAAATTCTAACGTTTTTTAATTAAAGAAAGCCTTCCTTAACTGTGAAATATTGTAGATCACAATTCGATATAAAACGTACATTTTGTTACGTGACCAACATGGGAGCTGGAAGAAAAAGGAAGAAGGAAAGGGTTCTCTGCTCATTCACAGATAGTGAGCACACCGAACTGGCTCAAAAATGTCGGTTCGGGCGGGGTGAGAGAAGAAAGGATATTAAAGTATGCCGGCGCCAAGAGCCGCTCCCCCAGATAGAGCTAAGGTTCACCGCGGTCCCGACTCTTCGACAGTGGTGCAGAAAGGAATGAGCAAGGAGATTTTAGGAAAAGGGAAGTACCAGAGGAAATAGAAATAACAACACTGCTGTAGTGCGAAAGAAACAAATGTATATTTTATTTTTAAAACATTTAGACTAAATAGTTGAAGGTGTGGATCTAATTAATCCACAACAAAACAATATATATAGATAGCCCAAATGTACAAAAAAAAGAAATAGTAATTAAATACCGTTCGCAAGGCAGAATAGTTTTTCTCTATTTTACAAAAAAAAAACAAACTTAAACATTTCCCCTTTTCAAGGGAAGGCCTTCCGTTGTATTCCTAAAAGAGAAAAGTATATCGACGCCTATACAAAGCGTAACTTATTACTAAATAATAACCAAAACAACTTGCGATGGTTTACACCAAAACGGATAATACCGAAATAAAATTTTATAGTGAGCCACACGAAACTTTTATAGCTCAGCAAGCATTTTTTTCTTAAACAATAATGAACCAAATATATGTGAAAATTTAATAATTGCATACATTTCAAGAAAAAAAAAATTAATGTCTACACCAAATGTCATGAAAACATATGTTTATCTAACGGTTCGTTTGGCTACTGTGTAATTACTTGTGCGCATCCCAATTACAGTGGTGAAGCCAAAAGAAGAAGGTAATTCGTGTAAGCTAAAAGTAGCAGGTAATTCGTTGAAGCTAAAAGGAGAAGGTAATTAACACTATGTAGGTAAATAATCTTTATTCGTTACCCCTTAGATGTAACGGGCCAAATGAAAGTCTATCGAAGTGCTTTCCTTGCTTTATGGAAGCATCAATAATTCATGTCTTGATTAAAACGTCTTCAAACGTCGATCTTGCCGAAGAAAATTTTTCTAAAACCGCATGTAAGTGAGCAACAAAACTTGTAAATAATGATTAGAAAAAGCACCAATTGTTTTATTGCAAAATATGCTACTTGAAGATATATCCGATTATTTATATCGTATAATCCTATCAAGCAATTTTCAGCTTGGCAAAATGGACGCCACAGGAAAGAAAGAAGACGTAATTTTTATCTTAAAGTTGTATTAAACACAATACATTGTTATCACCCCTTTTATCTAAATAAAACCAGAAATTCTAAATTGTGATTTCTCCACTAACGTCATCTAGAGGGGACTTCTAAAAGCTTGTAATATAATTCCCCTTAATTACCTATATTTTAGGATACGTCACTAAAGGGAGTAACAATGCAGATTTTAAATGAAATATATGAATGTGAATTTATAGCATTTGAATAACCAAAGGTACGAAAATTTATATTAGACTGATAGTAAAATTACTTGGAAATATGTGGTTCAAGTTATGAACAGAAACAACCTAAGCATTCTTAGAAAGAAAGTTTGAGTAAACATGTAGAACTTGTACAGAAATTTATAGAAAAGTACCAAAGTAACTTAAGTATCCAAAATACAAATTATTTCGTTGTACCGGATACTCTTTCTCGCTCTGTCCCTAAAATCGATAGTATATCTGCTGATCCTAGTTCTCCTTCTTCCCTTATGACTCTTCCGATTCTAGATCCCTGGTACCTTAAATTAGCCTCTCGTGTTACTTCTACTCCTAGCAAGTTTCCTTCCTGGATGCTTAAAGACAATTTACGAACTAAATGCTCCACTTTTACTTCTGACCCTCTTTTGGGAGAATGGAAAATGGTCGTACTAAAGATCAGAGACGCAGGATTCTTCATGATAATCATGATGCACCTACTTCCGGCCATTGTGGAGTGTCGAAAACTGTTGCTCGTATCTCTCTTTACTATTACTGGCCTGTACTTCGTGCACATGCCTCTCGATACATCCGCAAATGCGTCACATGCACTGCTCATAAAGTCGAACAAAAAGCACCTCCTGGATTTCTTGCTCCTCGCGCAGTACCTTCTCGACCTTGGGAAGTATTGTGTTGTGACATTGTCGGACCTCTTCCTAGATCCTCAAAGGGTCACTCCTTCATTCTTGTTGTAGCTGATTATTTCACTAAATTCTGTTCCTTCTTCCCTCTCCGTACTGCTACCGCCTCTTCTGTCTCTCGTGTCATCGAAGAACACATTTTCTTAATATTCGGGGAACTCCTCAATACCTGATCACAGACAATGGGGTCCAATTTCACAGCAAGGAATTTACTAAACTATGTACTGAATATCGTACTACGATCCTGTACACCGGTAGATATCATCCTCAGGCCAACCCGGGCGAACGTATTAATCTGATCTTAAAAACTGTTAGCCTCATATGTGAAAGGCAATCAGCGTCTATGGGATGTTAATCTTGCAAAAGTTGGATGTGCAATTCGAACTGCGAAACACGATGTTACTGGCTTGACTCCTTACTTTGCTTTTTGTGGCCGTGAACATATTTTATATGGCGATCTCTTTCCTAAATCCTCTGATAATTCTCCTCCTCCTTTCGCTCCCGTCCGTTCTCCTCCTACTAAAAGCTCGGATCAATTCTACAAATCTTTACAAACGGAAATAGTGAAGAAGATGAAGCTTGCTTACCAGCGTACTCACAAACACTATAACTCGAGATGCCGACCTGTTCGCTATAAACTCAATTACTCTGTCTGGAAAGGAAATTTTGTTCTATCAGATGCCTCTAAATACTTTAATGCTAAATTAGCTCCTAAATTTGTCGGACCTTTTAAAATTAAAACTGTGTTGTCTCCTTGGACTTATGAACTGGTCGACGAAAATGGTAAACTCGCAGGAGTATGGCATGTAAAAGATTTGAAACCTGACCATACTGTTTCCGATTCTAATTCCGATTCTGCTTCTGAAACTCCTGATCCTCCTTCCTCCTCCCCTAATCCCTATCCTAGACCGCGTAAACGTCGTAAATCTGACATTGAATCTTCTCTCTAACACTTTCCTTTAATTTTCTTGGTGGGTAGTGCTACACAACGTGCGTAATGGGTGGTTAGATGGGCACGTAGGGTGGGATACTACTTTTCGGAGACCTTTCTTCCTTTTCTCCGTCGACCTTAACATCTGGTCCCTTCTCCTTTCTTCCTTTTTTCTTCTTGGGTTGGGTTTTATTTAATAGCTTTAATATTTTTCAAATTGAGTATCAATAGGAAGTGTGATGTAATATAATAAATGTTTAACATATTTGTAAAGTATTTGTTATATGTTTTTTTTTCTAAAATAAATTCTAACGATTTTTTTATGAAATAAAGTAATACTAACTCTCACAATGTATCTTTGGACATTTTCACATTTATATATGCAATTACAACCCATCTTAAATGGATTGCATTCGTAATGATTAAAAAGCTTCCAATTGCAACATGCATTGCCCATATAGTATTATCACTATGATTTGTAGTATTATATTTAACTTGAAATACAAGTATTGTACTAGAATGGAATGTATAATTGCAATTATTGTTGTGTAAACGATAGACGCGTACTTGAACTATAAAGGTGATGTATGTTTGAAGGTGTGTGATGTAAATAAAGATTTATGTGCATATCTATGGAAAGCGATAAAAGACGACTCGATGTAGACGTCCTTTTCCTCAGGGCGTAGGAGGGGATGTTGGGGAGGGTAAAAATAAAGCCCTTCAAAAGATGCGCTCCTGAAAATTTAAAATTTGCACCTAATTCTCATAAAAAAATTTTTTTTTCAACGCCGTTGAGTTTTATAAGTGGCAATTTATCCATTTCATGTATAAATTTATCAAAATATGAAAAAATGACTCTTAAATTAAACAATTCCATTTTGAAACAACAAATAGCACTTAAAACACAACTTTTTGTACTTACGTAAGCTCAGAAGAAACATATGCATGCAATTTATCCATTTCATGTATAAATGTATCGAAATGCTCTTTAAATTAACCAATTCAATTTTGAGACAACAAACAGCATTTAAAACATGACTTGTTTTTTAATTTAGTTTGATTAGGATTTACAATTTTCGATGGAGCGCGGATATTACTGCTTCAAGAATTGTAGAATAATGAACGCAGTTATTTTGATTTGAAAGCATATTATGCAGGTGTGAATGCGAACATTCTATATTTATCTTAATCACCAATTCACATTACAATTTTGAAACGGATTTGCAAATGTATGAATGCAATTGTGTCATTTGTATTGCATAAATACATGGGAACTGTTTTGACTTTTATTTTATACAAGCTTTTTTCACTTTTAACTGTACTATATTTTCACACTTTCTTTATATGCATGATATTTTACAATAAATAAATTTGTAACGCAACAGGCACTTAAAGTTTGTAAAAAATTATTGCTCTACTTTGATGTAGAAATTTATACATGAGTAAGTCAGACTTCCAGATGTTTTCAATTTTTTCCTTAACGTAGATCATTATCTTTTACAATGAAAAGATATCTATACAATAAATTTCACAAAAAAAAACATATTAAACACATCACACATCCACATCTTCCAACGCACGCAATAAATTTTCAGTCTTTACTATATTTTGCCGTACACACTCGAAATATTGATTAGCCTCCACCAGTTCTTCATTCAGTCTTTCCACTCGCCCCATCCTCACCACCTCACTATTAATGTAGTCATTGTGAAGCTTTCGCAACCACCGAATACTTTTTTCCCTAAAGGCCTGAAGGGTTGGTGGGTCCTGCTCATTATCCTGATGTGTGAGGTGCCCTTCTATAAGAGTCAAATTTTTTCCTCCATATTGTAGGTTTCGCAACGGTGGTGGTTGTGGGGGTGTTGCTATAACCGAAGGTGCTAATGTTATAATGAAAAGATGAATAATTTTATTTGTACTAAAAATTCTCTATGAATTAATAAAAGGAAACTATAATATTAATTAAAATTATACATACCTCTCGAAATACTTCGAAAATTCATCTTTCACATCACTATCCCTTATGGAGATGATGGGGATGGTCTCCTCAAAGGGTGCTGGTTCTGCGGTGTTATTTGATGGGCGCACCAAGACATCATGCAAAATACAAGGTTTTGCCTGCCTTTTTAGTGAAAGTTTAGATTGTTTGCTGGACGAAGCCATTACTAATGGTGAGTAATTAATTACTATTCAATTAAAACTTTAACATTATATACACATAGATCTGTTAACGTTAACGAAATTGATAACAAGTGGAAGTGGTTAGTACAATGAACTGACCTTAGTAAGCAAAGGTGACGAACTCTAATCAATGCAGCATAATCTAGACATGAGAAGGCATTTCGCATGGTGTCAGCAAGGTTAAGTTAATGCATATTCTTAGTAAACGCCACAAAGTGCAATGTATGACCTCTGCAAGCAAAGGTGATGCAGCACAAGCCATGAGAACAGTATTGATGTCAAGGTTAATAGATGTTCCCAGTAAACGTTACAAAATGCAATCTATGCATCTGTCTATGAACACTGAAGCTCTTGCAACATGTTATAAGCAGTTTTGACCTTGAATGCTAGTTTTATACTACTATATAAGCAGATAAAGAGCAGTTTTGTACCAGTCAGTACATTGCACTCCCGACTAGAATTGCAATTGTATACCTAAAGTACTTCTATAGTTACTTAAATTATTAATTTTGACATATCAGTTATAATAAATATAATATTTGTCTCGATTACTTCATAATCGACAGCGAGTGTGCTCATATTTTCTTGCAGTGTTGGATACAGTTTTGAAGGTAACTATGAGTAAGGGTATACCCAGTAGCAGTGATGTTGTTAATTTAACAGGAAGTATTATTCCATTGTTGAAAACCAAAAATGAATTTGTAAAGCACATCCGTATAATTAACACTAATATTAAGCTATTGCAAGATATAATTCAAAATAAAATTTATTTAGAGATATGCGAAAATTTACATAAACTGGAAAGTAATTTATCATTGCTAAAGTGTTGTGTTATAAGAGTTAAACAGTTAAAGAACGCTTCAGAGAAAACACGTAGTGGAATTGTCAATGTCACTAAAAAGCGTACACGCAAATTAAATTGGTACTCTCTAGATTCATGTTTTAATGGTAGGTTACTTACAGGAATTATAGTCAATATAGCAAACATCAAGGACCCTCTTATTTTTTTACAAAATGCATACAATAGTTTTGCACGAAAGGTTAAATTAATACTAAAGCAATCGATGCTAAAGGTGAATGTCCTTTCAGTCTGCAATTTTTTCCATCCTCAAAATCACGTTATCGAGTTGAAGACATCTACCATAAAAAATTATGCCATCAATATTGCAACCAATTTACGTAAGTGGTATATTGAAAACGTTTATTATAAATTACAGAAATGGATTCCGGTTGGGAATTGCATGAAGTATCACATTTAAAGGTGAATATTAATAGCTATATCCCATTTAGAGCTGGTCTTTCAACTTACGTTAAAGTTCCCTACTTTATAGCAGTTAAGCATGCGGTAGTGAATGTTAGAAATGACGATCAGTATTGATTCCTGTGGGCCGTTGTATCGGCACTATATCTCCTGCAACATCATTCAGATAGAGTTTATAGTTATCCTCATTTTAAGGATGTTTTGTATTATGACACAATTCCCTTCCCCATTAAACTAGATGGTGTACAAAAATTCGAACAGTTAAGCAACCTCTCCATTAATTTATTTTGCTTTCAGGGGAAAGTTATATTACCATTTGTATTAAGTGAAAATCAAAATAGTGCGAGGGAACCCATAAATCTTTTAGTAATTTCTGCTAATTATCAAGCTGCCGGTGATATTAATACAAAAAATAATACTGTTTATCATTTCACGTGGATTAAAAATATGTCGGCTATTTCTTTTAAACAACTATTGAATAAGCAGCACAAGAAATTCATTTGTTGTCGATGATTGAACCATTTTTCTTCAGATCACGTTCTACAAAAACACATCACCCAGTGTCATCAACTTCACCCTTCAGCATTGCTTACTACTTGAAGTCTTCATACAATGATTCTTTATACCGATTTCTTTATAGAAGAAACGATTGCTTTGAATGGTTTGTTAAAGAGCTTCAAAGTATTGCACATTGAACTACCGAAATAATCAATACAATAATTCTTACGGATACTTTAACTCCCAATCAGGTTGAGCACTTTGAAAGCACCACAATTTGCCACATTTCGGAAAACCATTTACTGATTATGATATAAAGGTTAGGGATCATAACCATTTTACTGGTGTATTTCGGGGAGCATCACATAAGAATTGTAATCTAAACTATAACGACTCCGACATTCTGCCAGTCGTGTTTCATAATTTGTCAGGTTATGATAATTATTTCGTCATTAGAGAATTGGTTACTGTTCCCGGTGAGATTTCACTGCTACCCATAAACAAAGAAAGATATATTTCTTTCACGTAAGTAATTCAAGGCACTAAAATTAGGTTTAGATTTATTGACTCTTTCAGATTTATGAGTAGTAGTATTGAAAAGTTGTCAGACTATTTGGAAAATAGTAAAAAAATGATTACCCACGCTAATTGTAACAATGCCGAAAAATTTTCGCTACTAGTTCGCAAAGGTGTGTTTCCTTATGAATATCTCGATACATGGGATAAATTAAGCGAGACCAGACTCCATTCCAAGGAAGCGCTTTTCAGTCACCTCACTAATGAGGGAATCAATGATGTGTCTTTTGCACAAGCAGTTAATGTTTGGAACAGATTTAATATTAAATCGTTAGGAGATTACTCGGATTTGTATCTAAAAATGGACGTTCTACTGTTAGCAGACATTTTCGAAAACTTTCGACAAACTTGTTTAAGTACTTACAAACTTGATCATCTGCACTATTGTACAGCCCCCGGTTTGGCATTCGATGCTATGCTTAAAATTACACAAGTATAGTTAGAACTATTTACAGACATTGATATGCTATTGTTTATTGAGAGAGAAATTAGAGGTGGTGTGGCTCAATGTTCTAATTGGTGTGCTAAAGCTAACAATAAGTACATGGGGGAACATTTGATCCTACTTCCAAAAGTGTGTATTTAATGTACTACGACGTAAGTAATTTATATGGAGCCACCATGTCAGAATTTCTACCATTTGGCGATTTTTCTTTTGTTGATAATTTTGAAACTTTAGATTTAATAAACCATCTCGATGATTCGGTGGCTATATAGTCAAGTGTGATTTAGACTATCCCATAGATTTACATGACTATGTATTTTGTATTAATTTAATTAGATAACTTACAAACAAAAATAACTAAATGAAACATTGAACAAATAAAGTTTTACAATAAGTGTTCAAAATTAGCAACATCTACTTCTAAACATTTATGAATCCTTTTCATTAAGCTATGTCTTGTAATTCTGGAAATATGGTCGGGTTAAATTAAAAGCAAGTTAGTTATTATTGTTTGTAAGTTATCTAATTAGATTAATGCAAAATACCTAGTCAACGTTTTTAATGATATCCACAACTAATAACCCTTTCAGGCTATTGGCTACTTTTCAGAATTAACAACATAAAAAATAACAAAATATCACCTTAAATAATGGAAATCATGGCCTTTCCTTCACTAATGTTGAAATAATTAAGTGTTGTTATGTTTTAACTAAGATAATAAAATATCTCAAAAGTGGTTGGATTTAGGTATAGGTAATACTGATACCAAACGAATTGGCTTAAGAAAATACAGCAGAAAATGTAATAAAATACAGGGTGTTCTATCTAAAGTAAGCAACTTATAAATGATTTAAGTTGTGCATGTTGGCGGCTAAGTTTAAAACACCCTGTGTGAAATATCAATGAGATGGATAAATGGAGTTAACGGGCAAGCATTTGTTGTTTATTGCTTACAATTTCACGTCACTAGCTTCACTATTAATGGAGATATCGTTATTCAATGTGGACTAGGATTTTTTCAAAATTTTTAAAGAAATCGAAATATCTCAAAAATACTTCATTTTTGTTACAGGACATTGTGCACAAATTTTATCTAGAATTTCATGTAGAATTCGAAAATAAAATAAAAAATATTAGGTTCCATTTAAAATAACAAATTTGACGTCTACTTCCGGTATAAAGGGAAGTGCCACAATCAGGAAAATATTATATTTGAACTCGCGTCATCCAAAACATACAGCTTCGTAATTTCAGATTTTTAACATAACTGTATCCGCCATTACTTTTAATCAAATCTCTTCGCGCCACACCCTGTATACTTATAGCCCTTATTTTGTTTGGCATATGTGTTAAATTCAGCCAAATCTGCTTGCCAAAGGTCATCAAAACCTCTAATTATTGTGCGCCTTCGTTTAAAATTTTTTCGTGTAGGTTTATGCAATTGGTTGACGAGGTCTAATTTGGACATGGTACTAATTTATCCACAATTTCTTTAAGTCGATATAGTTTTTGCTCCAACATAAGATAAGCGTTAGAGTTTTCTTTAAAAGTTTTCTGAACTGATTGTAGATAAAAATCAAGATATCCTTTACTTATAGCATCACCATCTTCTTCCGGGTCCGCCAACTGTCTCAAACGGTTTCCATCCAAATTGAATATTGTTGCTAAATAGTATTGCTTAGTGCTGGCATCCCGAGGATCTATGGGGCTGTCAACATTGAGTCTCCTATTCTCAATATCAAATTGATTATCATCAATCCGTTTAAACTGAGGGGTTAATTTCTTGAAATGATACTGGACATGTGAACGTCCAAATTTGTCAAGGGTCATTTTGGTTATGATATGTCGACATCAATGCATTCTCATTTATACTGTTTAAAAAACGGCTGTTTGGTTTTTCAATGTACCCATCCTCATATAGTTCTTCTACAATTGATATTATGTCATTCACGACACCTGTATTCCCTGCCAATTTTTCTGCCCACAATACCTCTAGATCACGAATTAGTTCATGTACATCATTCCAATATTTATATTCAATCGGCCTGTTTGTTAATTCCTTAAAAAACATAACTCCACCTCCCTTGGTCATGGGTGATGATGATAGCAAGGGTTTGATTGTTTGAGTATACTTTTTGCTGGGCTCCCTCGGATTTGCCCATTCACGTCATAATCTCGCCTTACAACATTAGTAGCTTCTAAAATGCTTCTATAATTTTCTCATTTGAATTTACTAGATTTAAATTGGGTTCATTCCTAATAAGCAGATCATATAAACCTGGAGTCCCTTTATACGTGACACATTTAATAATCATATCGTTTCCTTTAATTGTAACGGGAGTATTACCAATTGTCTATTTGTCAGTTTTGGTATCATAGTGGACTCCATAAGTATGATCAATAACACCTTCAGGATCCCTCATAATACGTTCAACGTGTATACGAGGTAATTCATGATACTGCTCGAGAAATTCTTCTGAGATGGGTTCATTACGTGTAGTCTGTGACACTAAGAGGTTCCTCTTCTTCTTCCTCAATATTAATCTCTCCTACAATAGATGTATCTAAGAAAGATGGTGTACGAAGACCTGGAGGATTTGTTTGAAAAAACGGAAGCTGAGCTAGTAGGCTAGTAGCACCCCTTCTTGAATCACCTAATGAAGTGTAGCCTGGAGTCCGTTGAACTTGGGCTACCGGGCTAGTGGGGGTAGTAGCGTGCTTTCTAGGAAATTTTAATAGGGGTGGTTTTTTGGGTTTAACGCCAATGGGCTCCTTTTTAAGTGTTTTTTTATCTGGATTGATTTTATCTACTATTTCAGTTAGAGGTTCTATTAGGAGTTCATAAGTACTTTCAAATGTTCTTTCATTATCAATGCGGACAGTTTTAATACTGTTATGCTTCTGCTGTATTATTTTACGAGTCTGAATAATTTTTTTCTTTAATATCATTTCCTTGTTGTCCATTGTAGTAAAGCGGGTTTGCTGTACAGATACCGGTTTATCTCGCACGGATAGCTGTTTACACAAGCTGATAGCTGTTAGTACCTAAACCGATCAGTACCTACTAAACTACTGTATGCAGTTTAAGTTATTATATATTCATCAAATCTTTTCCTATAGCGACCATTATTAACTTCAACATTCTTGTTTATGACCATGAAACCAAACGGATTTACCCAGTATTTTGAACACATGTCCCGAAATAATTTCATGCTTATGGTGGGACTTACATGATCCTCATACACATGTTTTAAGTTTAATCCATCTTGCTCAAATATGCCCTTATGTTATTTTGCTTTTCACAAGCGATATCATCGAAGATAAAAATAAAAATAAAAATAAAAACGCCTGTTAACTCGTTGGTTGCACATGTACATTCTGCAACTGAAATGATGAAGTCATTAGGTGACCATGCTACTAATAGAAAAATTACACAAGCTGCATATGAGACTATAAGTACATCTAAAAGTTATACCGTGCACCAAAACCTTAAAAATATATATGATACCATTAAGAAAATTAAAACAATGTATATATAAAGCAGATAAAAGCAACAACGTGGTAATTTTGGACAAACTAGAATACGATCAGAGGTCAATAAGCTAATTGAAGACGGTCCTTATCAAATTTTAACAAAAATCCTTTACCTTCAATGCTCTATAAAGTAGAAGTTGTTTTAAAAAGTATAACCATTTTGACAACTGAACTTGTAAAAACTTAAACACAGCAATCCACAAGTTCCAAGATTACATTGCTTAGCTAAAACCCACAAACCAGGTGTTAAAATGAGACCAATTGCTTCTAATATTAATGCACAACCGAAAAAATTTCTAAATGGCTGGTTAGAATTTTCTATGTTAACTCCACCTAATGGTCTATCAGTTAGAAATTGTATAGAATTTACGAAGCGTTTCTGATATTTCTTTGAAACGCAATGAAAAGATGGTATCTTTTGATATAGTTTCTCTTTTCCTAGTGTTCCTATAGAATATACCATGTCATTACTAAGAAAGTGGTTGGTTTCAAATGATGTAGAACCTAATAAAATTAAGATGTACATAGAACTCACTGATATGTTATGAAACAAAATATTTTTAGTTTTGAAATAATTTTTACGTCCAACATGAAGGCACAGCTATGGGTAATGCTCTCTCCCATTTATATCAGTTGTTTCTTTGTTATTTTGAAATACATCTAAAGAAACTCAACTGACTTTTCACAATTTGGGTGAGATATTAGATGATATTTTTGCTATAGTTAATCAACGCTACATCATAAGAACTTTGGAAATGTTAAACTCACAATTTCCATCTATAAGATTTACATATGAAGTAGAAATCGACAACCATCTTCCTTTCTTGGACGTAATGGTAGAAAGAATAGATAACAAATTAATTTTCGATATTTATAGAAAATCTACCTTTACAGGTAGATATATAACTTCAAATTCATACCACTGCTATCAGCATAAAATGGCCGCGTTCCATTCTATGACACATCGCTTAGTTTCTTTACCTTTAAATCAAGAAAACTATAAAAGAATATAACTACATTCTGAAGTTAGGTGAAATTAATGGATATTCTAAAAAACTATTCGTGCAGTTATTCAGAAACATGAAAGAGTTCGGAAGAAAACTCTTACGACCTTAGTTTCAAATTTAGACCCTGTTATCCGTTTTAGTTTACCGTTTTTAAATCAGTTACGAACTCGATACAGAAGTGCTGTAAAAGAAACAATATTAGTGTCGTTTTTAAAATGAAAATACTTTGCAATTTTGTTAGGAAACCCTAAAGACATCATTCAGATTTACAAAATTCAGGTATATATAAAATTTCATGTCAAGATGGTTGTGATTGTACATATTTTGGAAGAACGTCTAGAAATTTACAAACACGATTTAAAGAACATTTCCGGGCTTTCAGAAACAATGAACCTTCAAAATCTAGCGTGGCTGAACATCTACTGAATTATGGCCATTACATAGACATTAATAAAATGAAATTATTAAAAGTATCAAACCCATGCCATCTAGACATTTTGAGGCGATTTATATTACCAAATCTGATAAAACCAAATTGATGAACTCAGATTCCGGCAATACTACAACCATATTATTAGATTTAGTTTAGTCCTTTATTGTTTATGTTTAATTTTACATACTGTTACCGTTACCTACTACCTCTGTTATTTATAATCATAATATCTGTTTATTTGATAGATTTCAAATATTTAGTTTTTAAATCGGTTATAAAAGACTGAAAATGAATGCTTAGCATTTGAAACTAGTAGTGCAATAATAAATAAATATTTTCTGGAATTAGGTGAAATATCCGATTAATTAATTTATTAAAAGTATAAAAATAGAGTTTGATGTTGCACAACTACGCTCAATCACATCTTGATTATCACTGAAGGTAAAGTAACCTATATCCCTCATTGGAAGTAAGATTTCTTGTAAAAGTTTGTACTTGTTTTGATTCAATGACTTAGAGTATACGTATACATGTTTAAATTTTTCTCAGTAATTAGACTGATCATTGCATTTGTTTTACCACAATTGGAGGGGCTACATATAATACCACGTATACTATTAGGAAGTAAATCACCATGTTTTGAAGTAATAGACTTTTCATCAAAGTCATGATTTTGAATGGAGAGTTCTTGTTTTTGAGCAACTACTTTCATCATTAGTGGATGAAATAAAACTAAACGTATAATTGCAACATTTTTATTTATATACTAGGCTATATTACAATAACTATAACTTTTTCACTTCCCCAGTGAGTGGGCTGTACTGCACAATAGCGTCATGGTGAATAAGACCATAGACAACAATTCCATTATCGAAAGGTGTTAGAGATTCCATTTCCAATTTGATGTTTACTGTTGAGTTTTTTAAGTATTCATTTTGTTTAGAGCAGTCCATTACAAGTACTTTGAATTCGGAATAGTTGAATAATGCATCTTTATCGTCTTTACCATAGTAATCACATCGAAATCTCAAAAAATTGTGATAGGCAGGTATGTATTGGTTAGCACTGTAGTTCAAATGCATTGCTTTATATGGATAATACTCAGATTTCAGATGCACTTTAAGATTTCTGACGTTAATGTGATCAAAATTTCCGGCCCTTGCTGACATTGTATACCTTTTACCTTGTTGGAATGCAACAATTATCCAACGTGTTTTTTTCCAGTTGCGTTGATGTTTTTATTGGCCATACGTCTGAGGTTGCCTATTTTAAAGAAGGTAATTCATATAACTCCCATTGACGAAATGGAACAGTAATAATAGAATTTTTATTGATTCCTTGAAAAAAGTTATGTTTAGCAGCATGACTAAGTGTTAAGTGTGGTACTTTCCATTGAATTTTATTTAAGGTTATTGCGGCATCAACTTCACCATAGTAACAGTTTGTATCGCTTCTAGATCGAATTAAAATTAACTCTTGGCGCATATTCACGATTACCTGACGATAATCCTCCATTATTCCAAATATGTGGTTCAATGGTATGCATTCTGTAAAAGATTTTTCTCCATTTTGCTCATCGAATTCTACTTGTAATGGTTCCTCATTCTTTGTTGGCCATCCCAAATGGCATAGTGCTTTGCTTTTGCTTGCCGTATAAGAAATATATCCCTTAAGCGTAGATGTTATGGATTTCATCCACTCTCTGACCACCTAACTCATAACGAATTTCTTCGAAAAGAAAGTTCGGGAAATTGTTGGTTAAGCTGCATGCTTTTCTTTCATCTTCTTTTTTGAGCTCAAGTTTACCTTCTATGTACAGAAAACTATCATAAGTAGCAGTAATTAGATCATCACTTTGAATTAAGACGCGTATTTCTTCGGAAGGTCCATATTTAGAAGATCCATATGGAAGATAAGTCTGAATATTTGATTTAATTATGGTATCATCAAAATGTACGTTTTGAAAGACGTTTAACGATTCTGCCATTGTGGTTGTGAACCTTTAAACCAATTGACGTTAAAAAGTATTTCTCTGCTGATGTTAACCGCAATGAAGGTTGATGACTAATTAATGACTTACTGTCGGGATGATGTCTTTTATATGAATTTTTGAAAGATGGAATTGGTTCTGGATTAATTCTCAAACCCATGTTCTTTTAGTTCTAAGCGTGCAGTGAATGGTTCACTTTCACCAAAGTCTATTAATTCACCCTTTTGATTAGTCAAATTAATTGTTATATTACTAATAATGTCAGTGTTTACTTCTAAATATTGAGTATTGCTTGGAGTTTTCTCTAGACGATAACCTGGTGGAACTGAAACATCAATCTCATACAATACTTTAGCAGGCTTCTCGTTTCGATAAGATCCCTTTATAATGTTGTACTCTACGTGTAGATTAGTGTGTTTAAGTATTTGGATGTCTAACGTATGTAAAATATTTGGTTCTAATATTTTAGACTCAAACCCCAATGCAATTTTCTTTAGTAAAATCAATCTCAAATGAACTGTTTATCTCACATTTAAGTGTATTGTTGTTTGCTCTAATGATAAACCTTTCTGTGGGTATTTTAGATTTTAGATCATCGCTAATTTCATATAACTCATATGCACCGTGTGGAATATTAATCACTTGCAACTGAGATGGATTTGTTCTAAAATAAAATCTATCGTTGCCTGTATATATGTTTCTAATGCTGTTGTAGTCGTAAAATCCAACCAATCCAATAACGTATTTCTTCCCCAAATCTAGCTCTATCGATGGATAGAAGTTGTAGCTAGTTGTGTTACCAACACCTTCTAAACTGAATGTTATTGACATAACTGAGAAAATTTGATGTGCTGATTATTTATATAAAAATTGTAGGCATAGGTATTCGCAAATAATTGTATTAAACTCTTGATCTTAGTTGTAATTATACTATATTTTACACCCCCGAAAGTAGTTAATCACTTTAATTGGTGGTCGAAGATTATCGAAACTATCGTAATACCATACCTTTTTACCACGCTTTTTGTAGCAAACCCAATGTGTACCTGCTCCTCTTTGGCTACCCAAGTTAATAATTCTAGATTCATACTTCCGTGGTAATTTAGGCATGCTATCTCTCATAAAAATATCCCTAAAGTAGGGTACATTTTTTGGTGTATTTCTTTAAATCAATATCCGTTAACGGTCTTTCGGGTAATCTATTCAGTTTTTTGGAAACAGTTTTAAGTATAAAGCACCACCACCAGATTTGTTTGATTTTAGATATAGTGCACCGCCTTTCTTATTCACAGAGCCTATAGTGATCGATTCCATCACGCGATTATGGCGCGATGTCTCTTCCTGGAATTTTTGAGCATTTTTAGCATCATTGACTGCTTTAGCAATTCCTGATGCACCGCCAGCTAAAGCACCGATTCCTGATAATCCTGTGAATAACGGAATAAGAAATGGTAAATACCCTCCTTCTTTAGGTAGGGGAATTACTCTAGGAACTTGTTGTTTTTCTTTCCTCCTAAACTTTTTACCACACGTTTTGTCGTTGAAAGCGCTGACTTTATTGTGTCTGTGAAATTTCCGTTAGGTTTAATTTTTTTAGCTATTGTTTTTCGTAAATGCAATAAATTTCCGCCATTGAATTTTTTCTTCTTCTTCAGATTAGATCGACGTTCACACCCCATTCCTAATTTTCTCTTTGCTTTCATGGCGGTACTGACTGCTAGAGCTGCAGTTCGTTAACCTAATGTTGCGTCTGATGATTTAAAGCGTTCCCATGCTTTTTTTGTAAAATTTTATCCGATTTATGTCTACTATCTAAATCTCTGTGATCTCTGTAACTGATATCGTGAAGTTTGCACTGAGCATCTAATTGGTTAATACCGGGGTCAGCGCGTGCGAGACGTTTTTCTAACTTTGTACCAGAACCGCAATACTGGTAACAAGTTAAATTCAATTCAAACGGAAGTTTATCGATTAGAGCATGCACTGAACCACCACCACCTGCACTCTTTCGCTCCTTAACTAACATTGTTTACCTAGATTGATAGAACGGGGTATTTATACCTAAGAGAAAAACAAATCATAGTTATTTCTTTATTCAGTAAATGTTATACATTAGATAAGCAGGACGATAATACAATATTTCCATTAAGCATACAATGTTATGTGAACTAATATTATACTCAGCATTTATAACATCATCAATGCCTTTATAAACGTCATCATCACCACCAGGGAATTCTCTCTCACGAAATCGACGGTAATCAACAACTTGTGGTATGAACGTTTCATAAAAACACACCATATTGTAAGACTCAAGAAATTCCAATCTATAGCTTGTTATATCCTTTAAATTGAATAGTTCGTCTATACTATGTGAATTGAATGTGCAAGAACAGCAGTTGTAGTTTTCTATCATAACAGTTTTCAAAATTCTGTCATATCCTTTAATCAATTCCCAATTGTAATAAATACCAAGATTGCTAGATAGAGATTCATAATGTTGGTCATTGATTACATCTTCTTCTTCGTTTACATTTGACCAGTCAATTTTATTTTAAATTACTTGGGATCGGAAAAATTGTAATTTTACATATGAATGCCATCTTAGAAGCTCATTCCATTCCTTCATATCCAACACTACATTATCGCTTTGATCACAGTTAACACACCCTACACGCACTACTGGTGCAAGCTTGAGGTGCGTACTGTATCCAATTTCCATATGTTTTGCATGATAGGTATCGTTCAATAGTTTATAGTAAATACAATCGATTAAGTATTCATTAACTGCTTGTTTATACACTTCAGATAAATCACATGGCTGCCTGTCAGTGTTATAAGAATAACCTTCATCATGTTTCTCTTCATTTTTACTTCTTTTACCACCATCACTATTTTGGCAGCACCAACAACACAAGGTAAAATTGTTATACATATTGTTACTGCAACTATGTAGGATATCCATATATAACGGTGAACTTCTGAGTTTGGATCGTTCCAGAAATGATGTTATTGCTGCCTGAATTATAACGACTGTACTTGTTTGCAATTGCACTAGGACTAAACGCTGTTTAAGAAATGATTTTAGTTAAATCATGTGGGAGGGGTTGTGGCACTACTATTAAAAACAAAATGTTGTTTGTTGTTTTCCCCACTACACCCAAACTACTCATGAAAACATATCTCGTGTTTAGCTGCGTTTTAAATCCTTCCATTCGATTTTCTTTTTTCAAATACTCATAAAAGCGTTGAGGTAATATACATTTAAAACAATCCGTTTCCATCACTAAACTTTCACCATATTTAGTATTAATTACTGCCACATTAATCACTTTATACCTTTTTGATACCTCGAGGTCACATACACTTTTAAAAAGTTTGCAATAGGTACTTTGGTTTAACCCTGCCAATTCCATGTTTAACAATTACAAGTTGTTAACTGACTGATCTCAATACACCTCGCTGTGGTTTATATCACAAAAATGTGTCCTTGACCTAAGTACTTATGATAACATGTTTAAACTTGTTAAATAAACACCTACTTTTAGTTTAGAAAATTATTTCACCTTGACTCAATTTAGTCAATATAAGCACCATTTGACTTTGGTCTACTTTTTAGCATAGACAACAACTCGCATTCTACTTGTTTCCATGAATTGATTCTATTTTTATACTTCATGTCATACGATACACCCACGGGTCAATAATCTTTGACCTTGACCACCTTATTTTTAGACTTCTAAGAATTGTAATATGATGATGACATTACGATTTCTATTATTAGATTTTGGGCTTGACGCACAAATTTACCGCCAAAACGTTTGACCGCAGAGTGACCTTGTAATATGATGATGATGGTGACTTTGAAATTTCTATTTTTAGCGAGCTCTAAACATTTAAATTTCCCGCCAAAAGTTTGACCTTGAAGGGATCCAAAAGCTTACATTTCTCACCACCAGAGGGCGAGTGACCTTGAATTGGTCCAGAACCGGCTCTTAACCACTATTCTCCTACTTTTACAATTTTATATTATTTGGCTTTAACAACTAGACTAACTTTGTATAAGGTTGTACCTAAAATTTGTAGTTTTCGAAATATTGGCAATTTAAGATTTTTCTATTGCTTGAATGCCTTTATAAATTATTGTTAGATGGCTACCACTGCGTTAAACGGTAGGAAATAATGAAGTATCTAACAAATGTCACATTGTTAAAGATATCAATAATCATGCCGGGAAGATCAAATTATACCAACGAAGATTATTTAAATCTATTTATTATTTATGGAAAATGTTATAGAGTTATTTCAAGAATATGTGACACATTTGCGTTCGATATCCAGAAAAACAGAAACCATTACCAAAAACTGTAAAACGAATTATAGAAAAGCTTCAAGAGATTTAGATCCGTAAAATCAAAAGTGCAGAGAAATAAACCAGTTGTTAACAATGAAAATATGGAAATCGCAATTTTGGGATATTTTTCAGCACATCGAACAACAGGGCAGGTAGCATTAGAATCAGGAATATCATCGATATTAAGAATTTTATGGAAACACAAGTTTCACACATACCAGTTTTCAAAAGTTCCGCATTTAAAGGAGACTGATTTTCCACGAAGAGTGGAATTTTGTGAATTCATATTACTTCGGTCACAAGAAAATATTAATATTATTTGGATGAACGAAGCCAAATTCACAAAAAAATGGAGTTTTCATTCGGCACAATTCCCAATATAAGAGCAACGTAAATTTACATCCATTTAGGGAACAAAATTTTCTAGAATCCTGGTAATTTAACGTCTACTGTCACATAAGACATGGCGGCGTTGTGGCCCTAGAATGTTTATTAACTTGTAGGTGAGCGCTATCTTGCGTAACATTGAAGTTAACTATTTAGACAACTTGCCACTTGCTGATCATAGAAATCAATTTTATCAACCCGCATATTAGTCATGCAGTTAACAATCTTCTTCAATATTTATTTTATGATCAATGGATTTCAAATATTGGACCAAATCTTTGGCCACCCCGCTCCCCAGACTTAAGAGTACTGGATTTATTTATTTGGGGAACAATAAAAAATAACGTTTACATCACAGCAGTAACCATCATGGATGACTGCACGCGGCGAGTTAGAACAGCATTTGATGAGCTTAATCCTCAGTCAATTAGGAGGGCCACCAATGAAGAATTGCTGCTTAGGTGTTAAAAATGTCTGGAAGTTCGAGGGCGTCAATTTGAACATTTATTCAAATAAATGTATGTTTCTTATTTGCGATTTGTATAATATTATTTTTATTGTTAACAACTGATTTATTTCTCTGCACTTTTGCCCTTACGGATCCAAACCTCTTGAAGCTTTCTATAATCCGTTTTACAGTTTTTGGTAATGGTTTCTGTTTTTCTGGATATCGAATGCCAAATGTGTCACATGTTCTTGAAATAACTCTCATTGTCCGTAAATAATAAATAGATTTAAATAATCTTCGTTGACATAATTTAATCTTTTCGGTATGATTATTTATAATTTTTAACAGGGTGTTTGATAATTCATTGTTTCCTAACGTTTACGGTCATCTAACAATAACTTATAAAGGCATTCAAGCAATAGAAAAATATTAAATTGCCAGTATTTCGAAAACTACAAATTTTAGGTATAGACAACGTTATGCAAAGTTAGTCTATTTTTTAAAGCCAAATAAGATAAAATTGTACAAATAGGGGGTTTCTATTTGAAAAAATTGACTTTTTATAGTTTTTTCAATTTTGTTTTTATTGTTATTTTTTGAGCACCCTGTATTATTAACGGTGGAAATATTATACGAAGTCTGCTAAAGTGCTAAAGTTATTCTTGACATAAAATGTTTAATATGTCAAAAACGGCTTAACTTAGGTACAGGACATTATACATGAAATATATAGAGTTTACTATCGACTTCCGGTACAACCGGAAGTGACGCCATCTTGAAAATATTTTAGCGTGCCCCCCCCCCCCATCGATATTAGTACACTACCAAATTTTCAGATTTTTCCTAATTATAGTTTTCTCATAATCGATCGATGTCATTCCCAGTGAACCATCCTGTATACCTATTTTACAATAGCACTACACGTCTCATCTATGGATCGTCACCTAATTGTAATAAGAAAGTATCTCTAAAATTTAACTTAAATTGAGAGAAAATGGCATTCTCTGATTCATGAGAAGAAAAAAGATTATTGTGTAATTATATTGCTATTAAAAAGAATACCTAATTAAAAAGCAATTAATCTAATACGCCTCACAATGTTGCTTCAATGGTGCTTCATAATCAAGTAATCAAGTAAGTCTAAAAACGTTGCAATAAATGCCATATAAAATGATGGGATTATTAAAAAATTAATTGTTAAAAGCCAGTTATTCTTAATTACTCCTAAGTTTAAAATGGTATTTCCTAATTTCTCCCATTTTCCGTTATTATCATTCCCTGTTTGGTGTTTATTTCTCAAACGTAAACTGTATAATACTGAATATTTACTCATGTAGTAATTCTAGCAATTTAATGAGGTCATCTATTATAGAAAGTTGTGAATTGCTGAACAAAGTTTAAGCTTCAATAGAAGTACATTTTGACACCCTCTGCTTTTGATTGTACCTTAGGTCGTACGTAACTAAAATTGAATTCGGAATAAATCGTATGTCACGTGTTTAAAATCATCATACTTGATGAGATCTAGTTGATAAGAACACGATGCATAGCAATGAGAAGTGAATAACTAACTCCGTCTGCATTTAAGTTCAATACCCACAACGTCAGAAAAAAAGGTACTCCAGTAAGATGGATTAGCAGAGTTCTAATTAAACAAAATCCTCAAAATAACCTTGGACAAATTATATGAATGACATACTGAATTATATTCACTACAGTTTTTTTTTTTTAAAAAAATCTTTCAAAATTCTTCACACAGAATCCTGACTGAATGTTGTAATGAACCAGAAAAAATAGTAAGATGAATAAATTTTTATTATCTTAAAATTATGATGATAATAACTTATACCAGAATTTATTCAATTTCAGAATCCAGATGCGTTAACAAACGTCACGTTTTCGTACGCACCAACCCCCTTCTCTATATGGCAAAAGATATCGCGTCTAATTTTGCCAAAACCCCACTTCCGCACGAAGTATAAAAGCCATAGTTTTACTATAATTTCGATAACACAAAACATCGCAATACCAACAAGCATGGATTGACCAGGGCTGAAGAGGAGAAGGGACTCCCAAACAGACTACGATTAAGATATATATATATATATATATATATATATATATATATATATATATATATATATATATATATATATATATAGGGTGTTTAATTTTATTATCCTTTGTAGCCCTTCAGACCTCACCAAAGGTAACGTTATTGGTTCTAGATATTTACAGTCAATACGGTCAACTATAAATACGGAGAAATGGGTTGGTTCAGGATTTAATCTAGAGTGTCTGAAGTATTCGCTATAGCTGAACTCCCCAGACGTGACTTTCAAGCCGGGTTTCGAGCGAAGGAGCTCGATAACATGTTAAGCTACCGCCGACGATACTCAGCAAATAGCCCACACTAGGTGTAGGATGCTAGTCCCTCTTTTACGATAGATTAATTTTAAAAAGGACTTTGGTAACAGGAATCGATAGGTATTTCAACTGTTTGTGTTTATAATTTGAAAAGATGTACGTTGAAATATTTCCTTAGGCACGTAGAGATGTTGACAGAAATGCAGGAAACATGGTCTAGTAATAAATTACTACAGAGGAATGCTTACAGAGAACTATTCTGCAGACGAAGTGAGTGTCGAACTATAAAGAAAAAGGTCACGTATTTTATTCCCTCCCTAATCAGGAGGGCTGACTTCTCGAGCTTTCCAAGCTCCTTAAGCCACAATCTAAATACATTTTTAAAGGCTCGTGTCTCCTTAAGAGATCAACTTGGTGCTAAGGTAAGTTGACTTAAATCGGTATATTTTAATCCAAAGGTGCCCCTGGAGTATGACCCATTCTTTCCAGCACACCCTGTATACATATATACAGGGTGGTCCAATTTATAACGGCAGAGCTTTACCAAAGAATAGTTTTTCATATAAACATATAAGCTGGAGAGCTTCGTTTTCGATATACAGAGTGTTGAAATTTTGTAAAATAAATTGAATAATTTGAATAGTTCTAAAACGGTAGATTTGAACAGTTTAAAATTTGATACACAGTATGAACTAATTTTCCCTCATTATTTAGGGCTTATGATGATAAAATACGAAAATCAGTGACGGAGATATATGTGTGCCATCGTCCCTTTTCAAAAAATTTCCTATGCCACTGACTTTATTGCAAATCCAATAACGTCTCCCGATTGATTATGCTTTTTGGAACAAAAAAGTGTGGTTCCATAGTACACGTACGGCTCACCGTTTTCGAGGCATCAATAACATTTGGGAGCGCATACAAATTCTAACTAAATAACTTGTAATAAAACCAGTAAATACAACTCATAAACCGATAAATAACTAATGTATCTATTTATTTATTATGTTCTTGGATTATCGGTTCGTAAAAATTAATGAAGTAACAACTTTGCTTCAAATTAGATACTGATAAAAATGTTTTTTTTTATTCGTGTTTACGAACCTAAAATCGATACAAATAAATATTATACAAAACGTTTCAATGACAAAATGAACAATTAATCACTAATGTAATAATTGTTCGAAATAAAAACCATTTTGTTGAATGCACAACTGGCAGGTTTTTCTAATGGAATCCTTTAGGCTAACTAGCACATCGTGATTAATTTCTGCACATGAATCTTGAATTCTGTGCAAAAGCTCATCTCTAGTTGGCACTGGCGTTGAATCAACAATTTCTTTCAGATGACCCCATATGTAGCAATCCATGGGGGTTGGGTCTGGAGATCGGGGAGGCCATGCAACTGGACCACCACGACCAATCCACCGACCTTCATAATTTGTATTCAGTCATTTACGAACGTTTATGCCATAATGCGCTGGACACCCACCGAATTGCAACCAGGCTTGTATTCGCATATTAAGTGAAACGTCGTCCCACATATTATGATTCTCCGTCTCCAGAAATTGTAGAAAGTTTTCAGAATTCACATGCTGTGGAAGTATATGAGGGCCAAACAGACTTTCATTGTAAATGCCTATCCAAGTATTCATGTCGAAGTTTTCGCTGTATGATTTCATGAGGATTTTCATTGATTATGAAAATTCACAATACCTCGTCGGGTAAATCATGACTCATCGGTCCATAGAATATTGCTTCAAAAATCCCCATTGTTTTGAACGAAGTTCAGAAGCCATCTACAAAATTCAACCCTGCGTTCTTCGCCTCCTGGGTGTAAACCATGGACGGGTTGCAGATGAAAAAAACGTATGTGGTCCTGTTTTAATATTCTTACAATATTAGAAGTTCCAGTGGTTCGACCGACTCTTCTTTGACTAGTTCTCGAATCTCTATTAAACGCATGAAGTACGTTATTATTTATCCTTACCGTATTAAAATTCAGACGATTAGGATTCCTAGGTATAGCCTTCAACCCTTGATTGACGAATTGAAGATGTACGTTTAAAAAATCATTATGATGTGGCTGTCGTCTGTTGGGAAATCGTCTACGGTATTCTCGAGCTGCTTCTGCTGTATTCCCATCACCAAAACCATAAACAAAATGCATGTCAGCATATATCTCACAATCCCTTGTAAGTATTTTTCAGTCCACTTATACAATATTGAAAAAAGTAAACAGACATTCAAGCCGTAAAGTGAACTACAGTACATACACTCCATGAGATAAATTATCGGGATCCCATGTGGTTCCACGACACTTTTTCCTGGCGCCTATATGGATCGGATCACTCCCTTTCAGTGACTATCTTTCAGCCACGCTCTGATATTCGGCTCAGGCAGAAGTGCTTGATGATCTATGGATACCTTGCATGAACTAGAACAAAAAAGTTTTGATTTGTATAAAAGGCAAGTTTGGGTAGATGTGGTACGTAGTTATTTATAACCTTTACCTCTGAAGTTGCTTATCAATTATTTTCAGAAGAAACAATGTGTCAAGCATATTGAACAATAGTATCATAGTTGAGCTTTGCATCAGAAAGGTGTGAATACGAGCTATCCCTCGACGTCAATTAATTAAAGTAACCATTTCACCAAATATAGGAAGATTACGTTTTTAAAATATTTTTTGTTCTATCCGTCGTATATATCAATTTGCCATGCATGTAGATTGACTTTACCTTTAATAATTTGTTTCAACGGATTTTGCAAGTAGATATGACGCGTAAAAATAACATACACTTGTTTCGTATATGCATTTGTACTTGTAGGAACCACTCTACTCCACACTACTCTATAATTTCGCTTTATTAACGTAATCAAAGTATGAGAGAGGACATCAGGCAAACAATAGTATAAGTATTATGAACGTTATGGGTTTCACCGGACTGAGGAGTTATTGTAGACTTCCCTTTGTCTTCGTCCAGTAAACAAACCATTCCATTCTTAATTCTTAATATAATATTATTTACTCATCGAGTAAAAATAACAAAGTCTACACACCAAAAGTGAATTTAAATGAACAAAGAGTAAATGACAAATAAGTAACCTTATCTAGTAACAGTGTTATTGCAGAATCAAACGATAAATGATAAATAGTAAGAAAGGCAACTTTGCATCATCTAAGTTATACTTTTATTGAAACATTAATTACTTAGCGTTGCTATTTTTAACGTATATTTTTACAAAGATAAAAAATCCTGCATAAACCTTATATGGATCTGTATGGAGAGAATACTAATATTTATTATTAAATAAAAATTAAAATGCCACGTATTCAATTCCCTCCCCAAAGGGGAGAGCGGGCTGCTTGAACTTTCCAAGCTCCTTCAACCACAACCATGAATTCACAGTCTACATACATTACGTATATATGCATGGTGGGATTAAGGATGGGTGTGGTCAGGATAGGATCGGAAGGAACGAGAGGGAAAATGCTATCCCAGCATTCTCTTAAGCAGCAGCACATGGTGTGCGTAAACCAAGTGACCATGCCGCTACACGTGTATGAGTAAAATCCCCTGAAAAAACCTCAGGGCATTTATTATTAAAAAAACTTGCGTTACCGGGAATGTATTTTATTATCGAAATTTTAATTCTATGTATGGTTATTTTATATACATTTCAATAAATGTTTTTAAGCTTAACATTTTCGCACTCAATAATTTTGAAATAAAATTGATCACTAATTATAAAAATTCTATAGCACGGTAACTTTATTGATCAAAATTTGAAATTTGTCTACAACTGGGATTAATTAATGAACGTTTTCAGGACAACAAAAATATTTACGTTTTGACTTTTAATTAAAAAATAAAATATAGGATTTTATGAAATATTTGTTGGAAAGAAATGAGCTCTCCATTTCCAAAATGGAGGAATATTCTAACTACATTGAATATGAAGGTGTTAACCTCTTAAGGACCTCAATTTCACAAATTTTGGTTCAAGTTTATTTATCAAAAAATCGGTTTAGGGGGCTATACTTCCACTTCCACTTCCACTTCCACTAGGTCTCCTTTTTCGTGTATTTTTATCAATCCCTATAACACATAGACCTTCTGCTACCTTATCGCAAAAACGTAAAAATCTAAAATATCTTTCTTGTTTATAATCCTGCTTTGGTTATCCCAGTTGTATAATGTATGCTAGCTGTGATCTCAGCTTGGCTGGAACAGTTTCAAGTACCATTTCGACTTGTCAATCTCGTTCTATAATATGAAATTAACCCATCCAGCAAATTAACACATAAAATAGTTATATAGTTTTACAGTATTTGAAACCTTTTTTCTTGTCTTTAAAATCTTTTTCAATACTTTTACTAGGTTTTCTCCTTTTTCTTGTACTCTTAACAATTCTAACTATTAGACATATCCCTTCTGATTGCTTACCGCATGAACCCAAGCAAACTAAATTGTTTTTTTTTTCTAATCCTGCTTTGGTTATGTCGGTTTTATAATGTATCAAGCTGTGACCTTAGCCATCTTCTTTTCCAGGCGCCGAAGGTGTAGAAGCTGTTAAAATGTAGAAACAGCTTTAGTTTGAACAAACTGTGTATTATTATACCATTTTGCCCTTTCGGAGGATTAGTAAACCCATCGTGAACACGGTTCAATCATTCTTCTTTAATTGGTGCAGGTCTAGAGTGTATTAGTTCTTGTATACGTCCCCAGAGGTGAAAATTCATGGTTTGCTATGGGCCTATACACCGATCCTCGGACATCAAGGTCAACTGGTGGTGTAGAGTTTGCTATGTCACGTGAAGGCAAGAAATCAGTAACAAACCCTCTAAGTATCTCGAGATATCTAGCCCCAGTAAAATTTTCAACGTACTCTTGATAGGATAGGATAGATTGTCGATAATTAAACATAAAACGTTAAAACTAAAGTGGTCCTGGTGATTATGTTCCTTTATGGCATGTCGATTATCTTGTACCCAGTAGTGATTACTTTGGTGATTTGTAATCCCTTGCCCGCTGAATTTTAGTTAATCAGTGCTCATAATATTGTGAAGATATTTCGGATCCTCGCTCAATTTATGCTCACAAACTCGCAAAAGTCGACTCCTCTTGCCTCATTACCAATAAGTAATTAGTGCACATTTATCTCAGAAAAAGGATGCGTTTTCTTAATATTCTGTGGATGGGTGCTCTTGAAATATCCAAATCAAGCGCTATTGCCAGAGCTGAACTCCGTGCATAAGCTCGAAAACAACCTAACACATTCACCTCGATATCTTTAGTATCTATTACGGGTTATAGTTGACTACTAACTGCCCTTACACTCCTAGTTGCCATAAAACGAGCTTCGACTTTTGCGAATTTCCCGAGAGCTATTGTTTGTTAAATCCGGATATTATTCGTTACACAATCGGCATGTTCGTGTGACAATTTGTCCAGATTACTAGAACTATAAGTAGATACTTAAGGAATTTGTGAGCAGATACTGATTTGACATGAAATCAATACTGTTTCTATTCCGGGCAAAATCAGGGCTTACTAGATAGAACTGTTGGGCCTTCATCGGCTTTTAACAAAAATATGGATTAATAAGAAAACCGTTAGAAATATGGAGTAGGGAAGGTTATATCGAATCGGGGCTGAATCAAATTCTAAATTCAACCATCCAAAAATATACAGGGCGCTACAAGAAATGACCTTTTTCAACATTGAAAATTTTGGAGGCATCAATTGCCAACATGGATTTCGAAAGTATCATTCTTATGCTTCCGTTTACCCCGAAGCTCTTACTATCAGTGACAAATGGGCAAAATGCACAGCGTTGAAAATAAGGCTACATTGTTATACTTCATTTTAACTATTAAATGCCATCGCACACATATTAAATTTGTTCCCAACTTTCAGTATATTGCACCATCTTTCTTTACCTTTTATATTTTGAAGTTATTAAGAAATAAAGGTTTATTTCTCCAACCGGATTTCTTAAACGGGAAGTGTGAGTTGAGGTTGCGCGTTTCACGCTGTCAAATTCAATTTCATTTCCGTTTCGTTTGAGATAAAATATGGTTCTGGTGAATGAAAGAAGCAAGCTTACAATTTTTCCAGTTTTGTAACTACATCGATTAATGTTTGATTTACCAAATCATAATGTATTAATGGCGTTGAATTCACCTGCACTAGGTATGTCATGTTTTTTTATCTCAAGCATTTTCTTAACTATACTCTTTTATGCGAATGTTAGTAAACAATTTATACTGTATTCTTTTGCTACTTGATTAAGTTTTGGAAGATAACCTCTGTTAATTTGATTACTACAATATCTTCTTTTAGACCATCGTGGAGGCATATATTAATCACCTGTTGCTCGACGGCCTATTTTCTCGTTTGGTTCTGGAATAAAATATTAGTCTGGTATCTGCTTGATGCTGAAGTGAACCCAACATCCTTCGCTACCTGTTCCCCTAACCTGCGGAAGACATTTTAAGCTAAGTGTTAAAAATTCTTTATTTACATATAATTAAGACCTACATTGTAAAGAGCTTAAGTTGAGCAACCATAAAGTACCTTACAGCTGCATTGATATTAATGACTAAATGATTTCTTTACATGATATAACTGCGTTACATTGGTGATTTAATTGTTTTTCTTATTTTTGCTTCATACTAAAAACAAAAAGGGGTCTTACCTTATGTAAGGTAATTGAGTGATCACTGTCTTGCCAAGGCAACATATGTATTTGGTTAACTAAAAATTAGGACATGTTTGCTGACAAATAAATCAGCGAGGCTATTAGTAATTTTCACAGCGGAAAAGTGTGTAGCCAACCATTATTAGTTAAATTAGGTATTTTACTGACTTCGTATATAATTTTTAGCTTTAAGATTTTATTCTAGAAGATATTTTTTATTTTTAAATTAATATTAATTTTGCTTAAAAAAAAGGCCGTAATTTACTTTAAAAATTGCTAAACTCTGGATTTAGTACCCAATTTTGGTTTATTTTTTATATTTTTTCTCTATACAATTTAGTTATTTTTTTTAATATGATAAATATGGCCATATAGTATAATCAGCAATGCGTATTACCGGATTGTTGTGTGCTTCACTTCTAATTATACGTACTTTTATGTGCTCTCTTACAGATTCACTTCGCCATTTCGTAGCTTAGGGGCTGTTTTACCTAAAAGTACATGGCACCTTGGATATCTCTATACTGTACAGCCACACTACTCACGCATACAGTGCACTACCACTTTAGTGATCCTCAAATGCCACCTGAGCCAGACCCTGTCTTTTTATTCCATCTGTGGCTTATTTTTTCAGGAATCCAGAAATGAACGGCTACCCTGATAAACCCGGTATACTATTTTTCCAATAAAGACATTTTGTTCTGTTTCTATAAGATTAAAGGCTGTATTTACTTGGCAGGTATATAAGTTACTTTCGTCCTCTATCAGAGAGTTCATAAAAAAGAACAGTTCTAAATAATGTAAAAATGTAAAATTGAGTATACAGGGTGTTTCAAAAGGTTAGCCATTATCATTCAAAAATTAACAATCATGTAAATAATTTACAAGTGCGTTTATTTCTATCAAGTTATTTGTCAATATGGTGTACCAAGACTTTTCAGTCCAATATTTCAGAAGCTATTGGAACCAACTAATTTTCAGGCAAACAATAGTGTTTAGTGTGCAGAATAATATCTTATTGACATTATCTTGAAATCGGCATAGCTTTGCAAATAGAGATTTGTAAATAGACACCAAACAATAGCGACTATGTGTATACAGAGGGTATTTGTGAAAACTTTAGATCTGAATATTTCTGAATCTATTGACGCAGTTAGTAACAAAATGTTCTTTTACTATTACAGAATGAATTTAAATACTCAAATTGTGCGACCAGTCACGAAAGCAGCTATCGTAATAACTATTATGTACAAATCTCACAGTAATAATTCTACAGTAACGAGTCCTAAATAAAAAAACCAATCAGAAATAGTATACTCCATACCCTATGTGGTAGGTCAAACTTCTCACACACTAAAAAATAGGTTAACACAACAAAAAGGTGATAAAGTTAAAAAATAAAAACAAAAATTGCGCTCAGCTTCACATTCTCAGGATTTAAATCATCAATCAAATTTTATAAAATTATTAGAAAAAGAATAAAATTACAAGAAGATTGTTTTTAGAAATGTTCCATATTAAAGAAGTACCAGTTGCGATATGGATATCTTAGCGTTATTTATTCTTATCTTTTAGAAATCTAATTTTTGTTATCTTATATTTAGGATTCATTACTGTAGAATTATTATTGCGAGATTTGTACATAATATTTATTAAGATAGCTATTTTATTACTTCGTCAACATATGTCGTGTTTATACCCGTTTGTTAAGTTTAATTTCTACTTTTAATGTAACTATCTCGTAATGTAGACTCCCGAAATAGTGTTAACTTATTATTTATCTTTACTATTCGTTTACTGTAGTTTCTCCCTGAAGAAACATTGAATAAATGCGAAATATTGGAGGTATAGATAAAAAGTTTATTTACACTAAAGAAATTGCCCATAACCCTAACAAGTATATATATATATATATATAATATATATATATATATATATATATATATATATATATATATATATATATATATATATATATATATATATATATATATATATATATATATATATATAATATAATATTATGCTGCTTCAGGAGAAACTGCATTAAACGAATAGTAAAGATAAATAACAAGTTAACAATTTTTCCACCTTACGACATAGTTACGTTAAAAGTAGAAATCAAATTTAACAAACAGGTATAAACACGAGATTTTGTTGACGGAAGTAATAAAGAGCTTAACTTAATAAATATTATGTACAAATCTCACAGTAATAATTTTACAGTGATGAATCCTAAATATAAGATGAAAATTTCATCCATATCGTAACTGGTATTTTTTTAATATGAAACATTTCTAAAAACAATCTCTTCTTGTAATTTTATTCTTTTTTTAACAATTTTCTAAATTTAGTTGATGATTTAAATCCTGAGAATGTGAAGCTAAAGCGCAAAATTTCTTTTTTTTTTAACTTACAGTCACTTTTATGTTTCATTAACCTATTTTCTAGTGTGTGAGAAGTTTGACCTACGTAAATTTTATCACAATCAACACGGGGTATAGAGTATACTATTTCTGACTGGTTTTTTATTTAGGATTCATTACTGTAGAATTGTTACTGTGAAATTTGTATATAATATTGATTAAAATAGCTGTTTATTAATTCCTCCAACAATGTCGTGTTTATACCTGTTTGTTAAATTTAATTTAAATTTTTAGTATAACTATATCGTAAGTTAGACTCCCCAAATATTGTTAACTTGTTATTTATCTTTGCTATTCGTTTACTATAGTTTCTCCCTCAAGAAGCATTGAATAAATGCGACATATTGGAAATATAGATAAAAATTTTATTTAAACTAAAGAAATTGCCAAGATTGCCTAACAAGTCTTAATTTATTTAATTGACTGGAAAGTAAAAATTTAATACACACACATACACACACTTACACCCACGCACGCTCGCACGCACGCACGCACGCAAGCACGAAGGCACGCACGCACTCACGCACGCACTCACACACGCACGCACGCACTCATGCACTTACGCACTCACACACTCACTCACTACCACACTCACTCACACACACACACATATATATATATATATATATATATATATATATATATATATATATATATATATATATATATATATATAACTATATACTATTATGACTTAATTACTTAGATGGCATTAGAACTAAACTAAACAATACTTAAATTTTATTTAAATACCATCTGATTATAATTTGTAATTATAGTGGTAAAAGCAACAAAAATAGAAAAATAACAATAGAAACGTTACATTCTAAACCAGTATGCTTAACACATCAAATAGTTCTAAATAATTAAGTTAAGAAACTGTAGCACGGGGATTTGAAACAATTTGCAATTATACAGCAGTTTACAATTTTATAAAGTGTAGATATACAAGTATATCTTTTATTGGCACAACCCCTCATGCTCGCTTTCTTCTAAAAGCTTTTTTTGCTCGTTTGGAGGAAACACACATAACATTTACAGGTTCAAATAAAACTCTTTTGAGATACTATTATTGAATTTTATAACTATATTTTGTTGCTTAATGTGCTGAATGGTGTTTTGGTGGGTCGGTCGGTCGGTGCGTGCGTGTGCGCGTGGGTGTGCTTGCGTGCATGTAATTAGTATCACGATAGCCCTAGAATGAAAAACTTTCGTACTTGAAATTTCGTATTTAAGCTTACTTTCACTTCTCCTGGAGCTGATTATATTTTGGGAGAAATCCAGCAGCGGATAGTATTGTTTATTAAGATCAGTTTTTGAATTTTCTCAAATATGCCTGAAATATTTCAAGGAAATACAAATACCCACAAATAGATCTTAAACATATATATTAATTATTTTGTATGCAATTTAAGTGTTACTTCAATATATGAATAGCAATTATGTTTACAGGAAAAGGTGTGAACATATTTAAAAAAAAGATTTTTTAACAAAGTCAATTAAGCTTAAAAATTAATTAAAGAGGAATGAAAATACCTATACTATATTATCGATATTTTATGAAGGCGGGCGGCTTTGTATTTTTTTTTAAGTTAGAATTTGCGTTTAGTAATTCGTTACATTTACGGAATTCTTATAACTTCTTATAACAGCAAGGTTTGTTTTAGTGCACATGGAAAACTATTTTTGTACCAAATGGCACTTTAAAGTTTTTCAATTACGCACATAATAAGCATTAAGGAAGTTAAACCTTAGTTACTTTCAAAACAAATTTCATTTATTTTGTTGACAATAAGGGATTTTACTTAAAGCTTTATGCGGATGTCTAAATTTAAAGTACATTCGGGTTTAAATAGTTAAGGGTGTTTTACTAATTATGTTTGATTCGTGATTTTTGGCTGCACATTCAAGTGTTACAGCGAAGTCGTACATTCTCTGTCCATGCTATAGAAAAATGTTGTGTGATGAACAAGCCAAGATAACCATTTGAACGATTTTTCTTTTAAAACATCCAAGGGTGTTTTATGTGCGCCTTAATTCTCAATTTAAAAATACTTTATTATTCATCAGCAATAAATGCCTACTTAGAGATACCTTTTGTAAAGCAGTTGCCTTTTTATAGCATAAATTTGTTTATTTTAGTAAGAAAAAGCGTTTCAATTTCAATATAGTGTTGGTTCTTGCTCAAAGTCTTAAGAAGTACTTTTTGTGTAAATTAAAACTCATTTAAATTTTACTCTTACTGTATTTTATTTATTTATTACTTTTACTGTAAATAAGGAAACAATCATTAAAATATATTAAATGTCATAATAAAATTGAATAAAAAAGTGTATGGGAACATTTTTATCGCGCATACAGGTGGTGTATTACAAAGAGCCATTTACAAAACATTACGTACATATCCGCATAAAATTTAAAAGGCGATATTAACACGCTCATTCCATTATAGCATGTGTTCATTTGAAAACGACGCACCCTTAATATTTCAGAAATGAAAGAAATGCCTAAACCCTTTTAACATAAGGAGGAAACTTTTTGGCACTAATGTCGTAAACGTCAGATTCACCAACTCCCTACAGGGGATACCACTTACATTTTTTCAAATGGCTCTAGGTATCAAGTCATACCTCATTTAAATTTTTTATTTAGTATTATTATAATCTATAATTTTATTTACCCGTAAGGTGTTAAGATACAACATTTCAGTAGATATAACCTCTACATAATCTAACCATTCATTTCTTTATGAATAAATGTTGCCCATTCTTATTTCTTGCCATGCTTATTCCGTCATTTCATGTTACTCCTCTTTTCTTTAAGTTTTCCACTGTCACACTGTTTTTCATGGAGCTCCCCTATTTCTCTTCTGTGATGTTTGCTAGCCATAACTGTTTTGTCTGTCTTTCTTCCTCCATGCGTATTACATGTCCAAACCGTTGTAACTATAGTAGCGCTATACTTCCTATAATGGGTTGTTAGTTTTTGTCTTATTAGTTCATTTCTTATTTTGTCCTTCCTTGTAACTCCTTTCACCCCTCTCAGATATTTCATTTCTATGGCTTGTATTTTGCCCTTTGTCGCTTTATTAAGGATCCAACTCTCGCATCCATATATATAGAATGGTTTATGCACTGCATTAAACACTGCAATTTTTGTTTTCCTCCTTATTTCCTTTCTATTTATAAATGTGTTTTTTAATGCGTAATACAACTTTGTCATACTTTCTATTCTACAATTTATTTCCTTGCCTTCTTTTCTATCTTTATGCAGGTTGACTCCTAAATATTTGAATGTCTCTATTTGTTCTATGTTTCTTCGTTCTATCTCAACTTTTACTTCCCTGTATTTTTTCCTATTGTCATCACTTTTGTTTTTTTTATATTTATTTTTTGGTTTGATTTAGTGCTTTATTCCATATGTTTAGGTTTGTTTGCAGATCTTTTGTGCATACATTATTAGGTCATCAGCAAAGGCACTCTCTGCTATTTTCACCATTTGCATGTTTCTGTATCCTAGTTGTAGTTTCTTTGTTAACGTTCTAATTTCTTTCAATACGCCACCAAGTACTATATTAAAAAGTATCGGACTGAGTACACATCCTTGCCTTAATCCTTCTTCCGTTAGGAACCCTTCTGATGTCATGTTTCCAGTTATCACATAATTTTTAGTTTTATGCTAGATGGTTTCTATCGCTTTTATCAATGTCTCACTCCTCTTTTTCTAAGGGTACTCCATACTTCATCTGTCGGTATGCTACCAAAGGCTTTTTCTAAGTCTATAAATGCTACATATATGTTCTCGTTTCTGGCCTTTTCTGTCAATTTCTTTATTGTGAATATATAGTCTTGTACTCCTCTACCTTTCCTAAATCCAGTATGTGGCTCTTCTAGCTCATTCAATTGTTATTTTTAATCTTTTTTGTAGTATTCTGTCGTAAATTTTTAGCATTATGCTAGGCAGGGCGATTTGTATACACTTCTTATACTCTCTGCTATCTTCATTTTTATATATGGGCAATAGTATTCCCACCTCCCAGTCCTTTGGTATTTTTTGCTTCCACATCATATTAAATAACTTTCCTATCACTTGTATCCCGGTTTTATCCATATTTATTATTATTTACGCTATTATTCCATCATTTCCCGTCTCCTTGCCTCGTTTCAACAATTTAATAGCTTCTATTATTTCCTCCTTCTTTATGTCTTCATTGTTTTCTTTCTCAGTGTTGACGATGGCTTCCTCAATTTTTTCTGATACTTTCGTCGTGACTAACTGATCTGTGTTTAGCATTTCGTGAAGGAACTCTTTCCATCTCTTCATTGTATCGTCTCCTCCTTCTAGGATTTTTCCACATAATAATTTTATGTACTTATTTTCATTTTGTTTTCCTTTCCGTAGCGTTTTTAATGTCATGTAGAATAGCTTTTGGTTACCTTTTATATCCCGTTCCATTTTTTCTATTGAGCTCTTTCCATGCTTTTTGCTTCTCCATCTGCTTGACTTTAATCTTGGTTCCTTATATCAGTTATAATTTTCGTTGCCCTTTCCGTTGAGGTATTTTTCACATTTTCCTTTCATAAGCTTTACTTCCCTCTTAATTTTCTCGTTCCACCAGCTTGTTTGTTTTTTGGTTTTGTCTGTTCTGGTACATCCGTGTGTTTCCTTTGCGATGTTTATTATTAACTCTTTAATTGTTTTCCACACTTCTTCTAATGTCATACTGTTTAATCTTTCTTTAATTTTCCTCATTTCTGTTCCTATTTGCTTATATATATATTATATATATATATATATATATATATATATATATATATATATATATATATATATATATATATAACGTTTCCACGAAAGTTCTTTACAAATGGAATTTTTTGTTATTAATTATTGGACAAAAAAATCTTTTTTGTCAAAACTACTAAAACACCAAAGAAAACTGTTTTTGACATAAACCTATACGGGGGAAATCAAAAAGTTTTATTTTACTAAGAATAAACATTATCCATAATAATCAAAATAGTACACAAATATATAACTAATCAATTTTTATTAACAAAAATAATTATTTTTAAGTAAATGAATTATTCAGAACAATAAATCAGAATTCAATATTGAAAATTAGATTTAAACGTGGTCTTCAATTCTCTTTGGGAGCAGTATGATTTTCATGCGTCCTGCAGTAGGCTGGGGAAATAAAAGAATGTCCGTTAGTAAATGTCAAGTAAATCGATCTCACAAATCGGTTATTGAAAACAAAATGCCTACAAAATTAAGTTTAGAGGAAAAAATTGAATTAGTGTTAATTGTTGGTGATAATTACAAAACGTACAGAGAAGCTGCAGTGATATTCAATAACAGGCACCCGGAAAATCCTATTTCACATGTATCTGTGAGAAATGTCATTGTTAAATTTAAAATGACTGGGTCTGTTAATAATAACTTCAGGAGAAACCATGCGCGAAAAGTTAATCACGAAGAAAATCAGTTACAAATCATGCAAGCCGTTGTGGAAAAACCAAGAACTTCCTTAAAACAGATTTCGCAAATGTTACCAAATAATGTAGGCAAATCAACAATTTTAAGATCTAACAAATTTCATGCTTACAAACCAAAATTTGTTAATACTCTCAAAGATAGAGATTTTATATCTCGATTAAATTTTTGTGCCTGGTTTCAAGGAATGTTAGAAGACGATCCGTTTTTTGCAAGAAAAATACTTTTCACTGATGAAGCAACGTTCACATCTAACGGAGTTATGTGTTCCCAAAATACTCGGTGGAGTTCTGAAAATCCCAACTTTGTGGTTGAATGCCGTGATCAGTATTCATTCAAGACCAATGTATGGGCTGGCATTTTTAATAATCAAATAATTGGACCTTATTTTTTTCGACATAACCTCACTTCGGAGACATATTACCAATTCCTGAATAATCAAATTTTGATGTTGTGCATGCAATTCCTTTGCATATGCGATCCACTTTATGGTATCAGCATGACGGGGTCCCATGCCATAGCTCCAGAATTATAAACGAATACCTGGACACATCATTTCAAGGACGCTGGATTGGAAGATACTCTGCAAACTCTTGGCCAGCCAGATCACCCGATTTGACACCCCTCGACTATTTCTTGTGGGGCTATCTCAAAGAAAGGGTATACTTTGAAAGACCTTTTCAAGATATGGACCATTTGGAAAGGATTATCGCTGAAAAAATGAACCAAATTCCTGGCGTAATGATCAGAAATTCAGTGAAGGATTTTGGAAGAAGAGCTGTTTTTTGTATGGAAAGAGATGGAGGACATGTTGAATTTGAATAATTGATTTACTTAAAGCTAATTTTTTTTAATATAAATAGATTAGTTAACTAGTTTTAGTATAATTTTGGTTATTATGGATAATATGTATTCTTAGTAAAATAAAATTTTTTGATTTCCCCCGTAATCTACCATAGAGAAAGAACAAAATAGAGCCATTATTTTCTAGATTTAAATATAATAATTAATACACAGAGCAAGTTTGCGTTCTGCATATTCAGTAAACCTATAAATCAGGCATTACAATTACAAACGATTCATGTCACCATAAAACGTCTAAGTTAGCTCCATATAGATCCTTGGTACATAATGCAATGTCATTACCATTAATCAAAACAAATTTTAATAAACAATTGCGAATTATAAAGCAAATTGCACACATTTCAAATATAGTTGACACTTCAGTTATAAATCAAGATTACAATATTTTATTAAAAATATTTAGGAAAATATCAGAAAAAGCAGCACAGATGTTACAAAAGAGTAACAGAGTAACTTTCAATACCAACGTTCTTAAACGTTTAATTAATGCGAAAAATTCAACTAACGATACTTTAAAGTCGAGAATTTATAAATAAATAGAGAAATAAACAGTAATAAAGAGGAAATTGTGAAATTATATTGTATTAGAATCACTAATGCTGTTAAGTATGGAATTCTACCAGTTGTATAAGAAATCTTTGACTTTGACTTATATACGCAATTGACATGTCCTAATTGTTCCGATACTCAAAACCGAATAGACGATTTTTTCCTTTTATTACGTTTTAAATTCAGATATGTTGTCCACAGTGTTTTGTGTACAGTTTACTTTGGAAATTTATTTATATCAATTTTCTTACAATTCAAAATTAGAAAGTAAATTATCAAGGTTATGTTGTGCTATGTTACTCTAACAGTGGAGTACAACTTACTTTGTTTTCTTTTATTTAAAGGCATTTAAATACCTCTATAATACTTTGCTACCAAACAAATGGTTTATGCAAGATATATGCATCTAGAAGAGGATAAAAACAGCATTGTTACCAACATATCTGCATAACAGTAAGGAAATTAATAACTAGGATCACAAATATAATTAAACTGTTCACAAATCTTTGAAGGAAAGTACGAAAAATAGAAAGAATAGTATAAACTTGTGTTATAAGGTGAGTTTTATCGCACATGTCCAAGTTTGGAGAAGTTGTGCTGATGCGGGTTTTCATGCAGACGAGTTTCTCAATATACTGTTATTACAACATTCTAATAGAACAGAAAGGAAAACAAATTTGCTTGAATATGAAAGGCAAATGGAAATGTCTAAGATAAGATAATATGTTTCAGGTACACAACTCTGAAAATATAAATTCATATATACACATATACTCAAATTTACAAAGGTACAATTAAACAAAATACAACATATTATTCAGGTACGTACAGAATTCTAAAGTATTTTTAGGCTTGTTTTATAGCGTCAAGTAAATTTTTTTTCGCTAAGCAAAAATTGAAATATATTGCCTACCAGTAAATACTAAGATGGTTGTGGAACGTCAAAAATTTCTGTAAATTGATTGGTTTATTAATGGCAAACACAAATATTTAACACGTTGTGGTGTTTTATTTACACTACAGTTAGTTAGCTAGATAACATTGTGACCATCATTTGAGGTCCTATACTAAATGGTACAATGTAAATACTATTTAAGTGGGTATTAATTTAAGTATTCATAAGTTATGTTTAAAATTTTATTTGCGTTATTATTCCTCTTGTAAGATACGGAAGATTTTACATTGGTAGCTTTTTCCTTACCCGTAATGAACACAGCGTTACTACTGTTTTTCATGAGTTACAATTATTTTATTTTAATCTCCCTTGGATACCCGTTGCAACACCACTTACACTTGAGTGGTACGTCCTGTTTAGTAATAATAAATCACTAAAACCATTCGGCTCAAGTAAGTTCGCGTATTAACTTCGTCTGCGAATTCAGAGCTGCTCAGCCATACGACATGTGTCATGTGTGTGTGTGTGTGTGTGTGTGTGTGTGTGTGTGTGTGTGTGTGTGTGTGTGTGTGTGTGTGTGTGTGTGTGTGTGGCGCGTGCGTGCGTGCGTCGTGCGTCGTGTGTGTGCGTGCGTGGCTGTGCGTGTGCTGTGTGTGTGCGTGTGCTTGCTGTGCTGTGTGTGTCCGTGTTTTGTGCGTGCGTGCGCGCGTGCGGCTAATTGTGGAGTCGTGGTGCGTGTGTTGGTTCGTTGGTGCGTGTTATATGAGCGTGTATGTGCGCGTTTGCATGTGCGTGTTCGCACTCACACTCAGACACTCAGACACAAATACACAAATACACAAATACACAAATACACAAAGACACAGAGACACACAGACACACAGACACACAGACACACAAACACACAGACACACAGACACAGACACACAGACACACAGACATGCAGACACACAGACGCACAGACACACAGACACACAGACACACAGAGACACAGACACACAGACACACAGACACACAGGCACACAGATACACAGACACACTGACACACAGACACACAGACACAGACACACAGACACACAGACACACAGACACACAGACACACAGACACACCCAGACACACAGACACACAGACACGACACAGACACACAGAACAGACACAGACACACGACAAGACACACAGACACACAGACACACAGACACAGACACACAGACACACAGTCACACAAACACACAGACACACTCACAGACACACAGACACACAGACACACAGACACACAGACACACAGACACACAGACACACAGACACACAGACACAGACACAGACACACAGACACACAGACACACAGACACACAGACACACAGACACAGACACAGCACACAGACACAGACACACAGACACACAGACACACAGAACACAGACACACAGACACACAGACACACAGACACACAGACACACACACACAACACACAGACACAGACACACAGACACGACACACGACACAGACAACAGACACACAGACACACAGACACACAGACACACAGACACACAGATACACAGACACAGACACACAGACACAGACACACAGACACACAGACACACAGACACACAGACACACAGACACACAGACACACAGACACACAGACACACAGACACACAGACACACAGACACACAGACACACAGACACACAGACACACAGACACAGACACACAGACACACAGACAAACACACAGACACACAGACACACAGACACAGACACACAGACACACAGACACACAGACACACAGACTCACAGACACACAACACACAGCACACAGACACACAGATACACAGAACACAGACACACAGACACACAGACACACAGACACACACACAGACACACAGACACACAAGCACCAGCACAGACACACAGACCACAGACACACAGCACACAGACACACAGATACACAGACACACAGACACAAGGCACACAGACACACAGGCACACAGACACAGACACACAGACACAAACACACAGACACAGACACACAGACACACAGACACACAGAACACAGACACACAGACACACAGCACACAGACACACAGACACACAGACACAGAGACAACACAGACACACAGACACACAGACACACAGACACACAGACACACAGACACACAGCCACACAGACACACAGACACACAGACACACAGACACACAGCACAGACACACAGACACACAGACACACAGGCACACAGACACACAGATACAAAGACACAGACAGACACACAGACACACAGACACAGACACACAGACACACAGACACACAGACACACAGACACAGCGACACACAGACACACAGACACACAGACACACAGACACACAGACACAGCAACACACAGACACAACAAACAGACACACAGACACACAGACACACAAACACAGACACACAGACGCACTGACACACAAGGACTCAGGCACACAGACACACAGACACACAGGCACACAGACACACAGATACAAAGACACACAGACATACAGACACACAGACACACTGACACACAGACACACAGACACACAGACACACAGACACACAGACACACAGACACACACACAGACACACAGACACACAGACACACAGACACACAGACACACAGACACACAGACACACAGACACACAGACACACAGACACACTGACACACAAGCACTCAGGCACACAGACACACAGACACACAGGCACACAGACACACAGATACAAAGACACACAGACACACAGACACACAGACACACAGACACACACACACAGACACACAGACACACAGACACACAGACACGCAGACACACAGACACACAGACACACAGACACAAGACACACAGACAACAGACACACAGACACACACGACACACAGACACACAGACACAAACACAGACACACAGACGACTGACACACAAGGACAGGACATGAACAGACACACAGGACTAACAAGTTCAAAACAACAGACAGTAACATTTAGATAATTTGTATAGGAAAATGATTCTTAGTAAAAAAAACTTTTTGATTTCCCAATCTACCATAGAAAAGAACAAAATAGAGCCATTATTTTCTAGATTTAAATATAATAATTAATACACAGACAAGTTTGCGTTCTGCATATTTAGTAAACCTATAAATCAGGCATTACAATTACAAACGATTCATGTCACCATAAAACGTCTAAGTTACTCCATATAGATCCTTGGTACATAATGCAATGTCATTACCATTAATCAAAACAAATTTTAATAAACAATTGCGAATTATAAAGCAAATTGCACAAGTAAATCGTTACATTTCAAATATAGTTGACACTTCAGTTATAAATCAAGATTACAATATTTGATTAAAAATTTAGGAAAATATCAGAAAAAGCAGCACAGATGTTACAAAAGAGTAACAGTAACTTTCAATACCAACGTTCTTAAACGTTTAATTAATGCGAAAAATTCAACTAACGATACTTTAAAGTCGAGAATTTATAAATAAATAGAAAATAAACAGTAAAAGGAAATTGTGAAATTATATTGTATTAGAATCACTAATGCTGTTAAGTATGGAATTCTACCAGTTGTATAAGAAATCTTTGACTTTGACTTATAACGCAATTGACATGTCCTAATTGTTCCGATACTCAAAACCGAATAGACGATTTTTCCTTTTATACGTTTTAAATTCAGATAATTTGTCCACTGTGTTTTGTGTACAGTTTACTTTGAAATTTATTTATATCAATTTTCTTACAATTCAAAATTAAGTAAATTATCAAGGTTATGTTGTGCTATGTTACTCTAACAGTGAGTACAACTTACTTTGTTTTCTACTTATTTAAAGGCATTTAAATACCTCTATAATACTTTGCTACCAAACAAATGGTTTATGCAAGATATATGCATCTAGAAGAGGATAAAAACAGCATTGTTACCAACATATCTGCATAACAGTAAGGAAATTAATAACTAGGATCACAAATATAATTAAACTTTTCACAAATCTTTGAAGGAAAGTACGAAAAATAGAAAGAATAGTATAAACTTGTGTTATAAGGTGAGTTTTATCGCACATGTCCAAGTTTGGAGAAGTTGTGCTGATGCGGGTTTTCATGCAGACGAGTTTCTCAATATACTGTTATTACAACATTCTAATAGAACAGAAAGGAAAACAAATTTGCTTGAATATGAAAGGCAAATGGAAATGTCTAAGATAAGATAATAAGTTTCAGGTACATAACTCTGAATATATAAATTCAAATATACACATATACTCAAATTTACAAAGGTACAATTAAACAAAATACAACATATTATTCAGGTACGTACAGAATTCTAAAGTATTTTTAGGCTTGTTTTATAGCGCCAAGTAAATTTTTTTTCGCTAAGCAAAAATTGAAATATATTGCCTACCAGTAAATACTAAGATGGTTGTGGAACGTCAAAAATTTCTGTAAATTGATTGGTTTATTAATTGCAAACACAAATATTTAACACGTTGTGGTGTTTTATTTACACTACAGTTAGTTAGCTAGATAACATTGTGACCATCATTTGAGGTCCTATACTAAATGGTACAATGTAAATACTATTTAAGTGGGTATTAATTTATGTATTCATAAGTTATGTTTAAAATTTTATTTGCATTATTCCTCTTGTAAGATACGGAAGATTTTACATTGGTAGCTTTTTCCTTACTCGTAATGAACACAGGGTTACTACTGTTTTTCATGAGTTACAATTATTTTATTTTAACCTCCCTTGGATACCCGTTGCAACTCCTTTACACAACGTGAGTGGTACGTCCTGTTTAGTAATAATAAATCACTAAAACCATTCGGCTCAAGTAAGTTCGCGTATTAACTTCGTCTGCGAATTCGAGCTGCTCAGCCATCGCACTGACATGTGTGTGCATGTGTTTGTGTGTGTGTGTGTGTGTGTGTGTGTGTGTGTGTGTGTGTGTGTGCGGGTGCGCGTGCGCGTGCGCGTGCGCGTGTGCGTGTGCGTGTGCGTGTGCGTGTGCGTGTGCGTGTGCGTGTGCGTGTGCGTGTGCGTGCGCGTGCGCGTGAGCGTGAGCGTGAGCGTGAGCGTGAGCGTAAGCGTGACATATTGAGCGAGCTTGAGCATTGAGCTTGATTACGAGCTTGAGCGAAAGCTAGCTTGAGCTGAGCATTGAGCTTGAGCTTGAACAATACAGCTACTTAAGCTACTTGAGCTTGAACACGAGCGCCGTGTCCATTGTCCTTGTCCTTGTCCTTGTCCTTGTCCTTGTCCTTGTCCTTGTCCTTGTCCTTGTCCTTGTCCTTGTCCTTGTCCTTGTCCTTGTCCTTGTCCTTGTCCTTGTCCTTGTCCTTGTCCTTGTCCTTGTCTGTCCCTGTCCCTGTCCCTGTCCCTGTCTGTCCTGTTGTCCCTGTCCCTGTCCCTGTCCCTGTCCCTGTGTCCCTGTTCTGTCCCTGTCCCTGTCCTGTCACCTGTTGTCCGCATGTCTGTCCCTGTCCCTGTCCTGTCCCTGTCCCTGTCCTTGTGCTGTGCGTGTGCGTCGTGCGTGTGCGTGTCGTGTGCGTTGCTTGCGTGTGCGTGTGCGTGTGCGTGTGCGTGTCATGTGCGTGTGCGTGTGCATGCAGTCAAGCATGCAGCATCGCGTGTGCGTTTTGTGATGTCTTATGTAGTGTGTTTGTGTCTGTCGTTTATGTGCGCGTCATGTAGTATGCGTGTGCGTGAATATGTGCGTGTGCGTATGCGTGCGCGTTTGCATGAAGCTCGTGTGCATTGCTGCGCTTGCGTTCTGTGCTACTGTGCTGCTTAACGCACACACACAGACACAGACACCAGACACAAAACACAAACACAAAGACACAAAGACACAAAGACACAAAGACACAGAGACACACAGACACACAGGCACACAAGCACACAGACACACAGATACACAGGCACACAGACACACAGACACACGGATACACAGACACACAGACACACAGACGCACAGACACACAGACCTACAGACACACAGGCACACAGACACACAGACTCACAGACACACAGACGCACGGATACACAGGCACAGAGACACGTAAACATAGACACATGACACACTGATCTTGTAAATTCCAAAGTTGTAAAATAAGGCTATTTCGACAATGAAAAAACGATTCTTAACCTTCTATACCTAAATATGTATTTAAGAAAACATTACTTTAAAATTTTTCGTGTTTAGCATCTTCAGCAAGGATATCGCAGATTCATGACCACAAATAACAGTTAAATGTTATTTTTAAATTAGACACACATACATTGAATTACATGAACACAGGCACACAGACACACAGACACACAGACGCACAGACACACAGAACACAGACACACAGACACACAGACACACAGACACACAGACACACAGACACACAGACACACAGACACACAGACACAGACACACAGACACACAGACACACAGACACACACAGCACAGACACACAGAACACAGACACACAGACACACAGACACACAGACACACAGACACAGACACACAGACACACAAGACAGCACACACACAGACTAGACACAGCAGACACACAGAACACAACACCAGCACACAGACACACAGGCACACAGGCACAGACACACCAGACACAAACACACAGACACACAGACACACAGAACAAGACACACAGACACACAGACACACAGACACACAGACACACAGACACACAGACACACAGACACAAGACACACAGACACACAGACACACAGACAACAGACACACAGACACACAGACACACAGACACACAGACACACAGACACACAGACACACAGACACACACACACAAGACACAGGCACACAGACACACAGACACACAGGCACACAGACACACGAAAGACACACGAACACAGACACACAGACACAGACACAGACACACAGACACACAGACACACAGCACACAGACACAGACACACAGACACACAGACACAGACACACAGACACAGACAGACACACAGACACACAGACACACAGACACGAAACACAGCACACAGAATGACACACAAGGACTAGGCACAAGACACACAGACACACAGGCACACATGACACACAGATACAAAACAAGAATAAACAGACACAGACACACAGACAGACACAGACACAGACACACAGACACACAGTCAACACACAGATACAGATACACAGACACACAGACACGAGAGACACAGACACAGACACAACAAACACAGACAAAGATACAGATACAGACACACAGAAACAGCAGACACAGACACAGATCACAGACACAGACACAGACACAGACACAACACAGACACAGACACACAGACCACAGACACAGACACACACACAGAACAGACACACAGGCACACTGACACAGATACAGACACACAGAGAACACAGACACACAGACAACAACAGACACAGAGACACAGACACAGGCACACACAGACACAGAACAGACACAGAACACACACACAGACACACAGACACACAACACACAGACACAGACACACAGACACACAGACACAAACACACACAGACACAGACACAGACACAGACACACAGACACAACACACAGACACAGACACAGACACAGACACAGACACACAGACACACAACAAAACACACAGACACACAGACACACAACACTCAGGCACACAGACACACAGGCACACAGGCACAAACAAGGAACAGACACAGACACAACACAGATAAAGACACAGACACACAGAACACACACACAGACACACAGACACACAACACACAGAACACAGACACAGACACAGACACACAGACACAGACACAGACACAGACACACAGACACAGACACACAGAACACAGACACATACACAAGACACACACAACACACAGATACACAGGCACACAGACACACAGACACACGGATACACAGACACACAGACACACAGACGCACAGACACACAGACCTACAGACACACAGGCACACAGACACACAGACTCACAGACACACAGACGCACAGAGACACGTAAACACTCAGACACACTGACACACTCTCCGATCTTGGTGTAAATTAGCCAAAAGTTGTAAAATAAGGCTATTTAGCGACAATGAAAAAAAGGCCGATTGCCTTAACCTTCTATACCTAAATATGTATATGTAGGTTGTAAGGAAAAAATTGAAAGCTTTAAAATTTTTCGTGTTAGCATCTGAGCCTTCAGCAAGGAGTTATCGCACATGATGATTCTGAGTGACCACAAATAGAAGTTAAATGTTATTTTTTTTTAATTAACAAATAAAGTTGAAATTAAATTTTGAAGCCCTCTATATGAAATAACTTCAATCTGAATTGATTTGAACTAAAAGATTAACCATTTACTGCCCCCTTGATCTGTGTTAATGAAAATCTATAAAAAAACTAATCTATCCTTCATTATCTTATGACCTGTGAGTCCGAGGAGGAGATGACCTTTCTTAACTTGTAATTCCGTTAATTGTGAAATCATCTCTTAGTTTGACTTCATGCTAACAGAAACCTTTGAAACATGATTTAGTTTAGATTCTAAAATGAACGTGGTAATTTAATAATAGAAACCGACATCTATTGTTACATGCAGACTCTACATTTAGTCTCACTCCTAAACCATTACAGGGAAAGTTGAGTCTAAGAAACTTAAATGGAAAACAAACACCAATCTTAAAAATGAGATCAGTAAACCCTAAACTCTAATTATGGTATTAAAATAAGTAGACGTACACAAAATATGACACAAAATTAATAGTTAGTCCACAATACTTACAATTCACTTGGAGCGCTAAGACATTCAGTATAGTATTTATGTAGTTACGTATTATTTCAAGAAAACTGCACTGAATTCACATGCCTGTGTTTGATGTAGAGTGATTCTTACTGATATAGATGATAAGGAGCACAAGATTTAATACCACGGCTAAGCAAATTTCACGTTGAGTGGTAATCCATGAGTAATTGATTAGGTAAGTTATTGCAGTTGATAGACTGAAAGTGTTTTGTAGGTATGTCGACTTATGTGTAACAGTAATAATAGTTCATTATATGTACAGGCTGTCCCAAATTCGAGGACAAGCATGGGGATCTCGCTTATTATAAGAGATAGGATATAGGTTTAAATTAGGCACTTCTGCTAAATTCGATGCCGAGTAATAATCTGAAAAGGAATTTGAGCTAAGTAGAATGGATTTGGTTTTATGCTTAAGAAACTAAAAATTTCGATTTTCGTTTTTCGCGTTTGGCCACCTTATTATTAGGAATTTTCAAAATTCGATTAAACATTATTAAGGCACCTTTTTACGCACAATACTAATACGGTATTAAAAATATTATGTGACGTTTCGTTTATTCTGAACCATTATCAGGTTTATTTTTTCTGATGGGGGTTAAGATATATTTTTATGTCGTTGGATGGAGAGTGTTATGCTGATTTTAGCAATATATAACACTTTATGGTTTGATCGACCGCGAACTAAAATAATGAGAAAAATACGAAGAACAAGATTCCGCCTTCTTGGATCCAGCAAGGAATAATTACAGTAGTTCCACTTATTTAATTTGTTAAACTTGTTAGAACATCCAAAAAAATATGAAAACATTTAAACAATTTAAAAAAAAAACATTAACTAACAACTCAAACAAGTATATCTATGTAACGCGGACATAATAGCGACAACGCAAATTTATCGATAGGTAACAACAAAATAATTACACAGACAAACAAACAAAAATTATTATAATAAATGTTCGAACAAGTTTCCTCCTTCTTGAATACAGTAACGAATTCTTCTTCTACAATTGTTTACGCTTCTTTGAATGGTTCGCCTGGGAATTTGACGAAGTTCATTAACAACCCTATTCTGGAGTTCTTCTATATTTTGCGGTGGGGTCTTATAAATCATATTTTTTAAATAGCGCCAGAGGAAGTAATCTAAAGGGGTTAAATCTGGACTTCTTACTGGCCACTAAGTGGTCCCCTATTTACTTATTATCGCAGCATTATGAGCTCCGTTCATTTGCCACCAGAGAGTCCATCTTTCGTTAGCGGAACATCATCCAAGAGGTCTGATATTTCGTGTGTTAGAAATGCGAGGTAGCATTGAGACGTTAAGATACCTTCGTAAATAATTGGCCCAAGGAGCCTATTCTTCCAGATTCCAACCCACACATTAAAGGACCGGTGGGCTTGTCCTCGCATTTGCCTGTTAATTCGTGGATTTTCAACGGACCAGTAGTGCTCGTTATTACGATTAAACATTCCATTAGTGGAAAAATTGCACTCATCCGTCCTAATTATTTGATTGAGAAAGTTGCGATTTTCCAGCGTTTTTGTATTAAGTTGGTTAAAAAATCCAACCGTCTCATATCGTCTCCAGGCCGAAGAGTTTGACTAACGTGTAACTTAAATGGTTTATAACGATGTTGCTTTAACACTCGCCAAACTGTCGTTTTTGGCACTTCAATAGTTTGCTCTATTTCTCTGGTAGATGTTGAAGGATTTTCTTGAACCTAAGATGGATAACATAAAGTCACAACTCTCCAAAAAAAATGTCTGCTGAAATTAGCAGTGAAGTGAGTGGAAATTCTTATAATTAGTATAATACTAACAAATAGTACCTGATGTAATATTTCTTCTTCGGCATCTCTGTCTAGTCTGCTACCATATGCATTTCGAGGTTTCTGAAAACATCCAAATTCTCGCAAATTTTGGTCTAATTTTAAAAAATATCTCTGGTTTGGTTGCTGCCTCTCCGGATATTCCTCTAAATATCTTTGTTCTGCTCTGACACTATTTCTATTGCAGCTATGAAATATCCTTATCATGTCTCGTTCTTCTGAATTTGAAAACATTCTAAAGAAACTTGTAAATTTTAAAGCACTAACACGAAGGATCTTGCAGTTATTACCCTTTTTACAATTAGAAAATGACATGACAAAAGCCAACTCCTGAGTTTTGTTTGATTCATGGGTATCGTGATAATGTAATATTTAGTTTTTAGTTTAATAGTATTTTATTTCGCAGTCGATCAAACCATGAAGTACTATATATTGCTAAAATCAGCATAACATTCTCCCTCCAACGATATAAAAATATATCTTAACCCCCATAAGAAAAAATAAACCTGATGATGGTTCAGAATAAACGAAACGTCACATAATTTAATACCGTATTAGCATTGCGCGTAAAAAGGTGCCTTAATAATGTTTAATCGAATTTTGAAAATTCCTAATAATAAGGTGGCCAAACGAGAAAAACGAAAATCGAAATTTTTGGTTTTTTGAGCATAAAACCAAATCCATTCGAGTTAGCTCAAATTTCTTTTCAGATTATTACTTGGCATCGAATTTAGCAAAAGTGCCGAATTTAAACCTATATCCTATCTCTTATAATAAGCGAGATCCCCATGCTTGCCCTCGAATTTGGGACAGCCTGTACAGTGCGCTCAGAAAGTAACCGATAAATTCATTATTTTCGAAATCATTAATTTGTGGTCAAAATCCTGCGACACGTTGATTTTTTATTTTGATTCCGGACTATATGGTGTGTCGCACATGTAGATGGCGCTACGCACTTTCCGGGTACGACGTCAAAGTTCATATTTTTAAATGGGAACCCTGTATGTTCTTCGCGGAAATCGATGTAACTCTTTCTTCTGAGTTCAAAAATGCCCTATTTATTAGGATTATTTGAAACAGTATTAATTATTAAATTTGGCATCATTCGAAAAGTGGTGCGGTGTTAGTCAAGAACGAAACTGGTGTGATGTGAAACAAAAAACAACTAGGTAACTCGATATGGAATTTATTTTTTATTTTCAAGCGGCCGAAAACCGCATATTTATGTATCGTTATAGGTAGACTTGAAGTACGTATTTTTGTCACCGGAAGACAAAAACCCTTTCAAGTCTTATTTTATGTTTGTTTTCGTTCAGTTTATGTTTATTTTAATAAATGTTGTGCACTGTTTAATACCCAGATTCTTTATTTAACGCAAACATTGACAACACTAACACCGCATCGCTTTTCGAATTATGCCACATTTAATAATTAATATCGCATATACTGTTTCAAATAAACCCAATAAATAGGGCATTTTTGAACAGGAGAAAGAGTTTCATTGATTTTCGCGAAGAAAATGCAGGGTTGCCATTTAAAAATATGTACTTTGACGTCATATCCGGAAAGTGCGCAGCGCCATCTACATGTGCGACACAACATAAAGTCCGGAATCAAAACAAAAAATCGACGTGTCGCAGGATTTTGGCCATAAACTAACGATTTCGAAAATAATTAATTTTTACCCGTTACTTTCTGAGCGCACTGTATAAGTATATAGACAGGGACAGGAAATAATGATAAAAGTAGATGGTTAAAAATTTAGACTTAACAAAACTCAACATTAATTTGTTATAAATTACATGTAAATGTTTATGGAATCCACAACGCGTAATACTGATTTAAAAGTCGTGCATATGAAACTAATATGGGGGTTGTGCAAATAGTAGAAATTGTAAAACCATAAGCAAATCTATAGCATTTGAAATTTTAATTTTATTGAAAGCACCGACTAACAAAAGAAGTAGTCTAGAAAATAAGACAGAAGAGTTACAAATTTATTTAGATAAATGAACCGTAAATACGAAGCGTTAAAAAATACAAATTTAAGAATTAGAAGAAAGACTTTTATTGAAACAGGGATATAGCGAATTAAGACGGCAGGAAATCCTAGAAAGCCGAAAATATTGCTATTAGCAGATAGTTTTGGCCATGGTTATGGGAATATTATTACATCAACAATATAAAGGTCGAGGTTTTATAAGCCAAATGTGATTTTTGAGAATATTATACAAACATCAGGGCCCTGTAAAAGATTGTACTAAAAGAGACCATGCTCTGTTTACGACTAGTGCAAATCATCCAATCGAACACATCCAATGAACTTGAATACATTTAAATGTGTAAACTAGCATCTGCAACAGACAAATGTAATATTAATTAGTATTTTAGAGTGGTATGGCCAAAAATTACATATTCACAAATATGCAAAGTTCGTCGATTGCCTGAAACACATTTTTTCAAGCGATATTGGTGGTGTTTTTGTTAACCTCCAATTTATACGAGATTTATATTCACTAAATTTAAATTCTGTCATGTTAGTTTCTAGATACAGTATTTTTTTTTATTTCCCGTTTATGGTTTTCAACTTGCTTTACTGGATTTTTTGTCTAATGTTTGTGAGGCTTGGATACAAAGTATAGAAAATACGATATTCTTGTCAAATATGTGTTCCGTTAATAGGACTAATTCCTTTTATATCAGTTTACCATATAATGTTTATAAACAAAGAAAAATAACTTGAAAATGCAAACTTTAATTATTATTACACATAATTAAAATACTTAGCTTTTGGGTTTTTTAAATGGTGTATTTTTATATTTATATTTTATATAAATCTATACGTTTCGATAACAATCACGGTTATCGTCCTGAGTAAATGGTGATATCTATAAGAACTGTTTGAGGTGTAAAAGTACATTATTTAAAAAACACAAAAACTAAGTATTTTAATTAAAGAAAATAAAGAGTAACTGTAGTTTTGGAATTTTGATAGTAAGTATCAAGGAGTTTCGCTATATCCGATAATGCATCCCTGACATTTATTGGTATTTTAGACAAGTTTTGAACCACAATATTATTATATAGTTATCGTTTTCATGTTATAAAACAGAGTATATGCTCTGCGATATGCCGTAAGGGGTATTGAGGCTAAAAGCAAATTCACATTTACCCCTTTAACTCATTACCCCACCCGTACCCAAAAATCATGGTCTTCTATACCAAATTTGAATGCAATAGATTTTCAAGTTTAGCCATATCACGCAAGCACACGCCCAAGCGCACACGCACACTATCGCACTCACACGCTCATCTCACATTTATTTAATGAAATAAAATCTCTTTTTTCATCCTAAAAAATGTTTAAATACTTACTGAACGTAAAGGTATAAAACAGAAGCTAAACAACCCTTCACGGTTTATAATTAATTTAAGTATTAAAACAATAATTGCTAGACCATTACAATTTATGAAAACATGTCAGACACATGTAGGTTATATGCGCGTTAGAGAACAACTGTCAATTAAGGTAAGAAACTTGTACATGAATGTAGAATAAAAGTCTTAGGAATTCGTGATAGCAATTTTACGCACCACTTAGAGACTATATTATATATATATATATATATATATATATATATATATATATATATATATATATATATATATATATATATACAGGTGTGGCGAAGAGTTTTGATTAAAAGTAATGGCGGATTATGTTAAAACATGAAATTACGAAGCCGTAGGTTTTGGATGACGCTGAGTCAAATACAATATTGTCCTGAATGTGGAACTTCCGGTTATACCGGAAGTAGACGTCAACTTTATTATTTTAAATAGAACCTAATATTTTTTATTTTATTTTCGAATTCTACTTGAAATGCTAGATAAAATTTTGCACAATGTCCTATACCAAAAATGAAGTATTTTCGAGAAATTTCGATTTTTTTTAAAATTTTGAAAAAATCCTAGTCCATATTGAATAACGATATCTCTATTAATAACGAAGCTAGTGATGTGAAATTGTAACCAATAAACAACAAGCGCTTGCCCGTTAACTCTATATATCCATCTCATTGATATTTCATACAGAGTGCTTTAAACTTAGTCGCCAACATGCACAATTTAAATCATTTATAAGTTGCTTACTTTAAATAGAATTCCCTGTATTTTATTACATCTTCCGCTGTATTTTTTAAGCCAATTCGTTTGGTATCAGTGTTCCCTATTCCTAAATCCAACCACTTGTGAGATATTTTATTATCGTAGTTAAAACATAACAACACTTAATTATTTCAACATTAGTAAAGGGTAGGCCATGATTTCCATTATTTAAGGTGATATTTTGTTATTTTTTCATAAGTTATTAATTCTGAAAAGTAACCAATAGCCTGAAAGAATTATTAATTGTGGATATCATTAAAAACGTTGACTAGGTATTCTGTATTAATTTAATTAGATAACTTACAAACAAAAATAACTAAATGTAATATTAAACAAATAAAGTTTTATAATAAGTGTGCAAAATTAGCACCGTCTACTTCTAAACATTTATGAATCCTTTTCATTAAGTTATGTCTTGTAATTCTGGAAATATGGTAGGGTGTTATAGAATTAAAAGCAAGTAGGATTCCAAAATACCAAAATCTAGAGGAGCCAAATCAGGAGAGCGAGCTGGCCAACGAAGCCGACCCTGATTGGCAATCCATCTATCGTCAAACATGTCGTAAAGGTGCTGAGCAACAGGCCCAAAGTTATGAGGAGGTGCTACATCTTGCTGATACCAAGCTGAAGCCGCCTCTCTATTTCTTAAAGTATGTAACGCCGGTCGTATGGATTCTCCTAAAATGTGGCAATATCTTGTACCATTTAAATTTTCATCATATAATTTTAATGCTAAAATTTTATCGTCTTTTATTGCACAAAAAGCATTAAATCTCCAACTATCTTGGAAATAACGTTCTCTACTAACATGTGGATTTTCAGTAAACCAAAAATGGGAATTATGTCGATTAAATAATCCATTTTTGCTAAACTTTGCTTCATCACACCATATAACTTTTTTTATGAAGATTTCATCCTCTTGGGTCTTTATTAAGAACCATTCACAGAATTCTACCCTTCGAGGAAGATCACCTAATTGTAAGTGTTAAACCAAATGATATGAAAATGGTTTCCATTTGTGTTTTTTTTTAATGCGATGAATTGTTCTCGTTGATAAAGTAAGATCTCTCTCACAATCTCTAATGGAGGCATTTGGAGAGGCCGTAAAATAACCCAAAACTTTAATTTCTTTTATGTCATTGTTCACTAGTGGTATGTTTTTATTAATTTTTGTCATAAATTGACCAAAGTGACGGCAGTTTTTAAGCAATCTTCTAACAATATCACCAGTTGCATCTGGTCCATTACAATATCTTTCTGCAAAAACACGGCAAGTCCGTTCAACAATTCTATTACACTCGCCGTAAATAATAATAAGATTTAAAAAATCATCATTAGTAAATCCTACATTTGCCATTATTTACTATGAAATACAAACTGGTAAAGAAAACTGTCAAAACAACATAAACAATTAACGTTCTAACTATCAAATCTTTGACAGCCATGGCCTACCCTTTATTAATGTTGAAATAATTAAGTTTTGTTATGTTTTAACTAAGATAATGAAATATTTCAAAAGTAGTTGGATTTAGGTATAGGGAATACGGATACCAAACGAATTGGCTTAAAAAAATACAGCGGAAAATGTTACGACAAAGGAAGAGATGATGCAGAGTCTTACTTGCTTTTAGTTCTCTAACACCCGACCATATTTCCAGAATTACAAGGCATAACTTAATGAAAAGGATTCATAAGTGTTTAGAAGTAGATGGTGCTAATTTTGAACACTTATTATAAAACTTTATTTGTTTAATATCACATTTAGTTATTTTTGTTTGTAAGTTATCTAACTAAATCAATGCAAAATACCTAGTCAACGTTTTTAATGATATCCACAATTACTAATTCTTTCAGCTATTGGTTACTTTTCAGAATTAATAACTTATGAGAAAATAACAAAATATCACCTTAAATAATGGAAATCATGGCCTACCCTTTACTAATGTTGAAATAATTAAGTGTTGTTATGTTTTAACTAAGATAATGAAATATCTCAAAAGTGGTTGGATTTAGGTATATGTAACACTGATACCAAACGAATTGGCTTAAAAAAATACAGCGGAAAATATAATAAAATACAGGGAATTCCATTCAAAGTAAGCAACTTATAAATGATTTAAATTGTGCATGTTGGTGGATAGTTTAAAACACTGTATGAAATATCAATGAGATGAATAAATGGAGTTAACGGGGAAGCGCTTGTTGTTTATTGGTTACAAATTCACGTCATTAGCTTCGTTATTAATGGAGATATCGTTAATCAATGTGATTAGGATTTTTTCAAAATTTAAAAAAAATCAAAATATTTCGACAATACTTCATTTTTGGTATAGGACATTGTGCACAAATTTTTTCTAGAATTTCATGTAGAATTCGAAAATAAAACAAAAAATATTAGATTCTATTTAAAATAACAAAGTTGACGTCTACTTCCGGTATAACCGGAAGTGCCACATTCAGGAAAATATTATAATTGAACTCAGCGTCATCCAAAACCTACAGTTCGTAATTTCAGAAATTTATCATAACTGTATCCGCCATTACTTTTAATCAAAACTCTTCGCCCACCTGTTATATATATATATATATATATATATATATATATATATATATATATATATATATATATATATATATATATATATATATATATATTCAGATTGCAACAGAAATGTAATACACAAGGCGAGTCAAAATATATGAAAGTTTCTCTTGATTATACCAGTTTAGTAAATTAATGTACACATTTCTGAGATGTCTTATGTCACTTTTAGAGTTCATTGAGTTAACAGTTTTCCAGGAACATTCTCCGATGTAGGTTTTTTCCATCACAATTACTCTCGGGTTATTTTTACGTCAAAAAATGTTTTTCATTTTTTTGAACGGTAAAAGCTTTTATTATTGTGCAATTTGGTCTGTTATTATAAAAGTAAATGAAAAACATTACCCTATTCACCAAACATAATGCCTTTGTCTCAGTAGGTAAACTAAAATAGGCCAGTTCAATCTTTTGATTTGCTTAATTACCACAAATTTATGCTGTTATTTTTACTTAACATAAATAATGAAAATGATCTCGAACGCCAAGTTATTTTTTAATTATACTCGGAATAACTAAACTGAGGTTTACAATAAAAATTTTAGCAAAATGTAAAAATAAAAAAATATACAAACTATGTTTATTACAGTTAAATTTAGGGTTATATAAAATATATCTCAAAAACTAATTGTAATAGCCTTAAATTACTAAATTATGGATATAAATACCTGTTCGAAAATTTTTGTACACAAACTTTTTAATAACCTCTGGTATCTAAACGATTACGGAAATGTGAACCAAAGGTGATGTCATATTTGCACCAATATTGCGCAATATCTCCAAATAACAATGCTGTACGTTGTAAACCTCACCAAAATGGAATTTTATTTCTTATAAATTTCTCTTCATGAAATCTTGAATCCAATGTTTATTGCATTCTCTCGAAAGTTCAGATAAAAATTGGGATCTACATTTAGATCTGCATTAAAGCAAAACGCAATCATAAAATGAAAGCGTACGTAAAATAGAATCAAATGTGCAAAAAAATAAAGTGAAAGTGTCAATGTAAAAAAAAGTGCCTGCAAAAAGCAAATGTTATAGATTTTAATATAATGCGTTAAATATATCTTACCATTAAATCAATGGCACTTTTCACAAAATTTAGGCCGAACCCCAAAAATAGCTACCTGCATCGAACAGCGTAGCACAAGAGTTACACCAAAATGCAAATTAAGTTGCCTACCACATACTTATAATTCAATAATAATTCAAAAATTTTCTTGTATTTACAACTATGTGAACGAAGAACATAAATTACGATATATTTTAGTACAACTCAAAATGGGATGTTACAAGTCTTCTCAATAATATTTGAAAAGGCTTTCATTAACCTTCGAGTAGTCGCGCCACAATGAATTCGCCGAAATCATGATGGAAAATATCAACCAAGATCCTTATTTTGCGCACAAAATTGTATTCAGTGACGAAGCTACTTTTTGCTTGAACGTCTGGGCGGGAATATTGGAAAACAATATTATCGGACCTTTTTTCATAAAAGGTACATTAACAGGGTGAAAGTATTTGGAGCTCCTTAGAGAAAGTATAGTTCCTGCCATTGAACAAAATAGAAATATAGGTGAAAGCTGGTACCAACATGATGGTGCTCCGCCCCATTATTCAATACAAGCCATGCAATTTCTAAACAACCAATTTCCAGGAAGACCGATTGGAAGACGTGGAGCATTAGAATGGCCACCTCCATCCCCTGATATGACTCCACTGGACTTCTTCTTGTGGGGTTATTTGAAAAACCGTATCTACAGAAATTGTATAGAAAATTTGAACGAACTCTGCGATCCGCATCGAAATTGTATATATAACACCGGATATGTTGAGCAACACATTGCGAGAATTTTATGATCGACTTGGATACTGTATGGCAAATAATGGAGCCCACTTTGAGCATTTAATTAAAAGTTAGTGTCGTTAATTATTAATTTTATTGTTAATTAATTCATTAAGTTATTGTTGTTTTAGTCCATTGGCTTTTAATCTCTTTCTTATCTTAGCATTATTGTTATAAGTTAAAGTGCAAGGGAAAGTGGCCAATCACAAATAAAAAAATAACCTTCATAACTCAAGTCATTTATTTCAATAAACATAAATGGGATATTCCATTTAAGATAACAAAAAGACTATGTGTAGCGCAAGACTGGGAAATCTGGCAACAGTGCCGATATTATTTTCCAATTCCACAAGCCTAGGTTTTGCAGATATTCAAGCGTTTCGGTACTTGTTACTGAAAACGCGGTGTTGTCTTATCTCGGCAACTAGTAGAGATAAAACTTTGAAAATTTGAGATCTTAATAAGTTTGAGACGCCCGTTTGATTGCAATAAAAATAAATAGGGCATTATATTTAAGAAAACAAAATGACTACGTCTAGCGCAAAATTAGGATATCTGGCAACAGTGCCGATATCATTTTCCAATCCTGCACGCCCCGAAACCCCCAAATGCTGAATTTTGTAATCGTAACTTTAGCGATTTTGTAGATATTTAAGTGTTCCGGTACTTTTTCCCAACCCTGTATGTATGTATTACGACAATTCATGTACAAATTTATATGAGTCGAATTGAAATAAGTATTATTATTATTATAAATTATTATATGATTATTATTATTATGATCACATTATCACATTAAGCTGTTATTAGGTTATCATTATGTTTTATTACGTAATGACTACCTCATTATCACATTATCATCAAATTATAATCGCATTATCAAGACATCATCATTATATTATTACTACGTTATCGTTAGACTATCATTACATTTTCATTGCATTATCCTGACATCATCCTCATATTATCGATAATTACATTACCAATGCATTATGAATAGATTACATTATGTACAATTTAGTACAAGTAAATATTGGATATCGTTGATAATAATGTAGTATTAGGTAAAGATTTAGCAACCCACACTGTAATTCTTCAATGAAATGAGAACGTTGGTCGATATATTCTGAATGCATTGAACATAGAGTTATTAATTATATTATTTATTTCCTCTGTCTACCTTTATACACTAGGGTAAACTAGGTAGTTATTGGACGCTCGGGAGTTATTGGACACCTCACTTATATTTACAAAAAACAAGAATTCTGTGTTTAGTAAATTAATGAGTTTTCCTTAACGTTTTATTATTTGCGGCTATATTCACTCAAATGACATTTAGTTGACGCTCTTGTTTTGGCGTCAAATATTCGTCTTGACGGGCACCAAACAGGCGGGTTTCTTAGGAGTTAATTTAGAAAAGTTGTGTGAATTTTAGCGTAACAAATAGTGATAAAAGTTTAGTAAAGTGATCCACCAAAAAATATCAGGTAGGAGTATGTTGTAACTTAGTATTATTAAGGTTTAATTTAATACAATTTAGTTCGGTTATATTTTATGGGGGTGTCCAATAACTGAAACTAACATATGCTTAGATTCAGTAGTTGGACAGCTGTCCAATAACTACATTTGGCAAATTGTGGACAGTTTTCATGTGGGAACCTAGTGTTTTTCCACTATTTCATGCAATTCTGTTTAAATGGTAATATTCGCAGCGGAACCAGTTATTGGTCGCCTGTCCAATAACTGGTTGCGAAATGTCCTATAATTAAAATAAAAGTGTTCCTTTATGTGTCTAGTTTCCGAAAATGCCAAAGAAGAATGCCTATAATGCGGAATCGATGGAAACCGCAATTAATGAGGTAAAGAACAATAACATGTCATACAGAAATGCGGCACACAAATGCGGAGTACCCAAGTCAACGCTGGAATTCAAAGTAAAAATCCAGATCACAAAGACACATGCGGCCCATCTCCAATCCTTTCATTAAGAGAAGAGTCTGAGCTTGCAAGGTAAAATTAGTTTGACTACCTTGCCACCTACGTTTAACAGTTAACTATTTTTTATTTGGTGGATGGATAGAAGGGCTAGCGTCAAAAGGATTTCTCAGGAAAAGGACGACATTTTAAACAGCGTCCAGAAATTTTTGACAGATAATCCACGCCCTAATCCATTTAAGAAGAACAGACCTGGTGACAGTTGGTTAAAGGTAATACATTTGAAGGTTATTTGGAAAATATGGATTATTAAACACAGTCGTGGAGAGGACAAGTAAATCAGTAAGTGCTGCCAGCGCTTGTGTCTCCGAATCTGATATACGGAAATGGTTTAAAGATATAAACGATTATCTAGTTTCAAAAATATAAACATTGATGATGACCCTTCGAGAATATACAATGGGGATGAAACTGGATTTAAAGTTTGCCCAGAAACAGGTAAAGTTTTTGCCGGAAAAGGGGCGAAGAATGTTTATTCTGTAGAAAAGGGATCACCTAAGGAGAACATTACTGTAACATTCTCATTTTCTCCTTCCTGATTAATTTTTTTTTTTTTTTTATGATTGTGAAACAGGCTAAATAAGGCCTATCGTGCTAAAGCACTCAGGAACACTTAGGAGGATGGATAGAGGGATAATGAATTGCCAATAGATGCCTATGAACAGCTACCTTAAATTTTCTCATATCATAAGTGAGAGGAAAACAGGAACTAGGGAGATCATTCCAGAGTTTAGAAGTGTAGAAAAATGTGGATTGCGCCCGTTTGGTACGACAAGTGGAGATTTGTACTGCATACTGATGATGTGAATGAGCGAACCGAGTGTTTCTCGCAAAGATAGCCGGAGATGGTATCAAAGAATGTAATTCACCAGCACAATAGCCGTTGTAATAACGATAATACAAAAAGAACTGAAACCATCCTTCTATGCTCAAGGGACTGTATGTGAGAAGTTAAGGACGGGTCATTTATAAGCCTAATCGTCTCTTTTGAATACGATCAACGATATCGAGAGCGTATTGGAGCACTAACCAAAGGTGAGAATTATATTCCAGATGAGGCCGAATTTGGGCTTATACAGCAGAAGGAGTTGTCGAGAGGTAAAGTACTGCTTAGATCTGTACAAAAGCCTATTTTACGAGCAGCTGTTTTGGTAGCTGACAGAAGATGGTCAACCCATGAGAGATTTGAAGATACAGTCATACCCAACAGAGTAATAGAGTCTGAAACAGGAAATGATCGATCTTTTTTGGCGGACATAAGGCAACACTGAGTTTTGTTAGCATTAAATTTAACTAGATTATTGCTTCCCCATTCGACAATACGTTGAATGTCTTTGTTGATTGAATTTGCCATTTCAGCTTTAATTTCTTGATTTGACATAGAAGGTGGATTATCACTATGAGTAGACTGAGATGAACTACAGTGAAGAGTGCTATCGTCAGCAAAGCAATGGATGGGGTTAGTTGTTAAATAAATAAGGTCGTTTATGTACAGCAGAAAAAGTGTAGGCGCTATAACGGATCCCTGTGGTACGCCCGCGTTAATGCTAACTTCTTTTGAAAAAAAGCCATCTACTACGACACGTATTCGTCTTTTATCAAAGAAACTAGAAACCCAGTTAATGAGCGTATCATTTAACCCAAACGAGGTGAGTTTGGCAAGTAAACACTTATGCCAAACTTGGTCAAATGCCTTTGAGATATCTAAAGCGACTACAACTGTTTCACCGGACTGCTCTACAGTCCGCCAATTATAATTTATCCCTATAAGAGAATTCCGGAAAAAATAAGTGCGATTGTTAATCCTGATTGGGGAATCGGACGATCTCATAATGGGTGGATGACTTCGGAGACATTTTTTGATTACATTAAAAATATATTCTATCCATTCTTGGTTCTAAATAATATACAGTTTGCTGTTATATTATTTTTGGACGGCCACAAATCTCATTTAACGTAAGACTTGAGCCTGCTTTGCAACGAGCTAAACATCGAAGTCATCGCCTTATACCCAAATGCCACACGAATTCTCCAACCATGCGATGTGGCGGTATTTAGGCGGATCAAACTGGGATGGAAAAATGCTGTGAGGGAATTTTATGAGGAAAATCCAGGACAAGTCTTAAACAAAATTACATTCGCTCCACTTTTGGAAAAAGTAGTCAAAAATAATGTTCAAAAAGAGACCCTAATTCATGGATTCCGTGCGTGTGGTTTATTCCCCTTCAATCCAGATGCTCCTGACTACACAAAGTGTTTGGGAAAGGAAAATACACCTACTGAGGCAATAACATGGGAACCTTGTCATTCATAAATATCACCTAGATAATAACCATTTTTGTTTTTAGGTACAAATTCCCTGCCATATGGATCAAACTACATTTGTTAGTTTGGCTGGGGAAGATTTAATAAAAAGATTTAAATCATTCGATGATGTTCTGATTAGGGAGGGTATTAATGAAGCGTTTATGACTTTGTACAAAATGTGGAATTACTTAAAAAAAACAGTTTCTTTGCTAAATGAGAAAAAAGATGACGTGGGCATGTCAGAAGTGGCAGTACCATCTGAGCATCAATCTCAGAATGAATCAAAAGTTAAGGTCATACAGAATATTGTCCTAAAACAAGGGAATACAAATGCTAGCTATAGTTTGCCATCTGCTAGTAAAAGCATTGGTGTCTATTTGGAAGAACGAGAAAAACCAGCAAGAAAGAATAAACGTGATATCGAAAGGATTTCATTTGCTGTAACGTCAAGGAATTATCAAGAGAGTTTTGAAAGGAAACGTGCCTTAAAGTTGGAAGAAGAAAATAAAGAATTGGAGAGAAAACGAAAGAAAGAAGAGAATGCAGCAGCAAAAGCTTTGAAAAAAACTGCGCGAACTTCTGACAATAACAATTCATGCATTGTATGCAAAGTTCGTACCATAAAAAACAACTACCTTACATGTGATACCTGCAAAAAAAGGACTCACCGTCGATATGTTCCAAAAACGTATGAAGCATATGTTCCCGATGAGGATGAGGATGACTTGTTTATGTGTCATATATGTTATACTGAGGAAAGTGATGAAGATGTTAATTCAGAAATAGAAAGTGAAGAAGATAGTGAAATAGATGATCGAAGGGAAATCTACAGAGAAATAGGTAAAGAATCGAAAGACAATGCCAAAACAAAAAAAAAATAATAAATAATACGACAGTTCCTAAAAACCAAAATGCTGAAAAGAGAATAGAAACACAATGCGAAAACGAAAATGAAGCGGTAGAAGGCAATTCCATAAATCTTAAAGAACACGTTGACAAAATGTTGGAACATAAACCAGAAGATCTGATGGAAATGGAGGTCGACGAGTTATTTAGCATGTACCAAAATGAGATAAAAATGTGTAATTTTAGGTAAATAAAAAAAGTTTTTGAACATGGATTTGAATTTGTTATTACCTAGGTAGGTATAGGCCAACTTAGAATCACTAGCCCCCCATTGTCCAATAACTGAAAATGTGTCCAATAATTAAAATGTTATCTAAAAATATCATATATGTAATAAGATTTGACAAAGGCAAATTAAGGTAACTTGAAAAATACTTCAACGGTTACAATTTAAAAACCTAGAAAAGCTTAACTGTCCAATAACTACCTAGTTTACCCTACTGATTCCATGAAATTAGCAAAATTTTTGAAACGCTAATTCACGTCAACTTTTCTCTTATACGTTTATCTATAATACAAAGTGATTCCATGATATTGCTTGTTAATTATTTAAAACCAAATCTCCTGTAACCGACAAAAACCTTTATCATGTACATTTAAACCTCCAAACAAATTTAATAGCATACAAAACAGTTTCTTATTAAACATGCTTTGGGATGATATGATTAAACAAATAGACTAATACATTTTGTACTGTGTAGATATTTTCTTGTATTTCTTCCTAGGTTTAGAAGTAAATGCTTTACGGAATAAATATGTATTTCACCATCGCACCAATTTTACACATTTACTTAGAATTAAAATTAGAGAAAGTGTAGACAAATTACTTTAAATGCATTCAAATGCTACTTGGCTGCTCTCCATAAAAACTAAAAACTCTATTCTCAATTCCTGTGTCCAGGATTTTAGTTGTGAATGTTACCAATTATAATACGTTAACGACACAATGTGTCTGCGTGTGTTTTCTTGTGACGTGCTTGCACGTGTGCTAGTGCGAGCACGCGTGCGTGCGCGTGTATTTGAGTTACTGCTCAAATATGTCAGTTCAGACCAATTTGGGTAAAATGTGCTTATAAATAAAAGAATCTGGTGGTTCATATATTATTACATATTATTTTTGAGTAGCCGTTTTAGTATTTGGCAAATATAAAAACCATCGTGTCATTAGTAATTGACGCAACTCAAGGGTTGTCTCAAGGTTGTCTCAGAATAGTATTCCATTTTTTTTGTTATGCTGTTCTTTAAGTTTAATATTATAAAATGTATAATAAGTGTTTTGAAGTTAGCAGTCTTTTCTAGTTGTTCGTAAATCGATGGCCGTTTGCAGCACCATCGACATTAATCGCAATGATTAACAATATTAATTGGGCTTCACTTCTTGTACGGCGAGCGAGCAACCGCGGTAAAATAAAACGTATAATTACCGAACTACAAAATTTATTTACATGTTAAATATAATATGATTTGTTGTACTATGAACTGCACTGGTTCATTACAAAAAAAACTACTACTTAACTAACAAAAAAATACTCGTTCTCGTCTGAAAGCGGAAAATATCTTCCCTTAATAGAGGGGTGCACCAATGAGATGAAACTTGCTTAATACACAGAAATTTCTAAGTAAATTACAATCATCACTTTCCTAAAATGCTAAATATTCTCACAGCAGGTATTAAAAGATTTTCCCTGTATTTTTACATATTGAATGGATTTTAACTTAAGCTGGCTTTTGACAATTGTAAAGATGCCTGTCAACAAGGTCAATATTTTAGTATACCTACTCGTACTTGTGATTCATTCTACCTAATTATTACATGTTCACAGAAACACAACCATTAGTAGTTGTCGCATACTGACTTTTTTTTATTTTATTATTTTTTTTCAGTTTCTATTTAACGTTACAATAGTGTTACTATTACGTATGGTGTACTTTTTAAAGTAGTGATCTATACTTTATCATATTTTTTGATCGCTTTTAATATCTAATCTATATAACATACTAACAACCAATGTTGGGTGCTATCCCAAGAAGGTACTTGAGTAGATTATCGACAAGGTCGTAATTTTCCACAACCTGTCTAATTCATTCCGCGCAATCCCGCTGTTGTTTACGGCCTAAAGGTCCCTTTTGTCCACTATGATTTTGTTCAATTCGAACATCATTTAAACTTTGTTCTTTTTCTATAGCCGTTATAAACTTCCAAATATTCGGGTGGTATCCGCAAACCTGCTACTGAAAGCCATCCCTAAAAGGAATTATTTGTTTTAGGCATATTTTGTAATACTTCATCGTAGCAATTCCACTAATCGTGATTATATTTTGATTTCCGACCTCGATCTGAACGACCAATTCAGGTATCTTCAAGATAGTCCACAACTGCTTGAGCTTCTTCTTTCTTTATTGAGGAAATTCAGTTTTCATGGCGTCTACCACTGCGGGTCCATAATCAATAAAAGAGCTCTGTGGATCAACCGCTGATCAAGTACTTTGAGTTGACTTAGTAATCGAGTTTTATCTAGTAACAAAGCATACAATACTGGTATACCAGTACTTTCTTTTAGACCATGTATTGTATATAACTGGGTAAATAATGCCGGGCTCGTAATAAAGGTCCTATCAGCATATCAATTTTCGGAACGCGCTAAAGGTTGCAGATTGCGCCCGGTAGAAAGAATAACAATTCGATCATATGCTATGCCAGAATCGAACAGCAGAAATTGCTCTACACTTTCTAACCGACAGTAGTTTTCCGGGATGAATAGGATTTGCTTCATATAAACGTTCCTTATTGTTCGTTTTATCATCCACCAACCCCAGTCTAGCTGCAACAGCTCGACGGAGACCAGTTCACGCTGTTAGAATAATGTTCTGCGGCGTGTGACGCGTATTTGTTGAGTTATCTTTAACCGAGTTTAAAATTTTGTCACATTCCACTTTTGCAACATCACTTTCGTGATTATACTCAGTCTGTAAAGTAACAACATCGTTGTTACTCCAGGTTTACATTTTTTTGTTTGAAACTTCTCACATTTCCAGTATATTATGGTGTCCCGTTGTATCCTATACAACTAAATTATTTTTAGGGTTATGGAATATTATGAGGAATGTGATAAGTAGTACTTTCACAATAATTAAAGGGATAAAAATTCCAATTAAAAATAAATTTCTGTTGCATTAACATTTTATTAATGAGATAGTATTGTACATAATAATTGCATGCACATTTTAGAAGGTCTTAAAACATGACTATAAATTATTTATTCAAAGAATTTTAATGTGGAGCGATTGTATTTTCAAAGAATTTTGTTTCCAATAACTGCACTGTAGAAGAATTATTTTGCGAAGAATTGCTGTGGAATAATTTTTCACCGACTCGAAAGCCTGATGTTTTGTACAAAAAAAAATACCTCAGGTTATGATAATTTTTGAATTAAGTGAGTTAGAATAAAACCATAATAAAATAATGTATCTTGCACGTTTCGTAAAAGCGGATTAAATTGTGTACAACCACACCTCGAATGCACTATTTGTCAAACTCTTGAACAGAGAACGCGAGCTCGAGCAGCAGTCAACTTTCACTTCAACTTCAACTTTCACCTTTACTGTCAACTGCGTCTACAGGTCTTCGGGAACTTCGCCGTTTTGACAAAAAAGCAGTTTTCACTGCTAAGCAGACAACGCCCACATCCGACTAGAAAAAAATCGCATCACACAAGGAAACTGGATACAAATAATCTCTAATCTTGAATATCAAGACGGCCCAAACTTGTGGCACAAGTTCAAGGTCCTAACCAAACAAAAAACGACACCACGATCCCACTTACTAGACCCTCAAGGTAACATCACCACCATCGACCAGGAGAAGGGCGACCTATTCAGCCCACATCCCCAAGACACATTTTTCACCCCAGACGATCTATTGTTCGACAACGAACTAAAAGCTGAAGTCGATCAAAACCTTGTGAGAGTCTAATAGAGAAGCAATACCCCACATACACTAACACAAGAAGATCCATTTCTAAACCCGATATCCCCAGACACGGTACTCGACATACTCTGCAAAGGCAGGAACTCAGCCCCCAGACAAGTCGGCCTCAACCGACTCATATTACGAAACCATCCACAAAATATTATTACTCAACTCACCAAAATATTCAACAAATGCATATTTTCCAACCGAATGGAAATCCGCCCATACGGTTATGACGGTCAACCCACACTCGGACCCCGCACAACGATTCTCAAACTGGGTCAACCAGTGAAGAACACCATCAACCCCAACAAAACTCAAACCATACCATTCCGACATCCTAACCTTATAAGATAACCTCGACAATCCTGAGATAACATTAACCTACAAATAAGAGACGTACAACTACAACCCCAAGACACAATAGTATACCTAGGACTTGCCTTCTCTAAAATACTGAACTGGAACCAAGTCATCAAAAAGACACTAAACAAAGCACGTAACGGCGCAAACATGTTAAAAGCACTACGAGGCTGCCACCATAAAATCTTACAACATACATAAAAGATATACACAAGACCACTAATTAACTACCGTGCGTCATTGTACGCCTCCCTCAAAACTAATAACCTCAAATCCATCGCCACCTGCGAACGAAACATGCTATGGAACATCCACAGACTGGAATACAGACTTCCCAACGACGTGACAATACAAACAGCAGACATACAACCCATCACTGGCGGACTTAAGACACGACAAACAAAATACACAAACCGCAGAGTCCATGGCAACACAAACGCTACTAAAAACATACTGAAAACCTATTACACCAGCAACAGGTGACTATACAACCCTAGAAAACCTAAAAGAAAGCTTAAACACTTACCTGCACTACTGACACAACTATTAGACGACCTACCAGAAGACCTCGACAGAATCGGAAATGGCCAACTCTCAAACTCGCAACACACGACATATATACCATATACACCAAACACAAAAACACACTACACCACCATATATATATATATATATATATATATATATATATATATATATATATATATATATATATCAATAATTAATTAAGCAAATTAAAAATAATAAAATGTATATTATAAAATTTTTCTTGACTCACACATAAAACATAACAAAATTGAAACTAAACAATTCCAACACAAAAAAAACACCCAAAATCAAGAAGACCCAGGGCTGAAGAGGGAGCAGACCCCTAAACTGCCTGCAGTAAGAACAACTAAGTAAGAAAATAAGAAAGCAAATAGTCTAATAAGCTAATAAACGATCTAAAAAAAACCTCGAATGAGTAACGCCCTCTCAACTGTGCCGTAGTAGAATTTTCAATATGTTGTAAAAAAGTATTTTAAAATTATAAAGATAGATAACATTTCATCGCACTTAATACCTCGCGTTTAACTGTACTATCTTATAAGAAGAAAATGAAATTCAATGACGTGGAACAAGATTAAATGGAATAGAAGTACATACTAAATAATATGTTTATTATGAGAAAGCTCTGCAAAAAATGTATATTGTATCCCACCAAGTCTATACATTTGAAAAGAATTGAAAATATTTCTCATGTTCATATATCCGAAGGAATTTTTATACGATTTCAATTTTATTGCTATTTTTCTTGTTATTTCAAGTATAATATCAAGGCAAACAAACCTGTTTTGCATATCAAGCGCATATCAGTAGAGCGACAACCAATTCCCACTTGTTAACATGATTGTAAACAACAAACTTAAATGCAAAGGCAGAAGTGGAAATTTTGTACATGTTTCAACACCTTGTGAATGGAAATCCATGAAAGCCATCTCCTATACTACAACATGCGATTGTAAATCGACACAAGGCAAATTAAATACAAATTGTTGAACATTCCTGCTGAATGAATTGTCAGCAACTTGATACACACCTAAATATATTTTGAGTCTAATAAAATTACTGGATAATTGTCATCGTAAATGTGAACACACAAAATATTGTCAAATATTCGTATTTAGTGTTTTCGTATTTAATTATCCGGGCGTACGATATGGTAGGTTCACAAAAAGCTTTAAAATGAGCTTATCTCGTTAATAATAAATTTAATTTTATTATTGGTTTGACTGTGCGCATCAGATGTTCTAAACGAATACACTGCGTTTTAATTTTATACTCTACGTTAATTATAAATTAGAGGATCTTAACCCTTAATGGTTCTAACTGAAACGAGAAGTATTGGTTTTTCTTATTAAAAAGTTTATTGTATTAAATATAACTATTAACTAGCTAATGCTGGAAGTGCTGACAGTTAACAAACTTCTCCACGCAATCTGTAACTTCAGTGGAAATATAACTATCCTAGTAAATTAACCGCATAAAGCAAACATTGTTCTACAGTTGGTTCATCTAAACGACTTTGTAGCAACGTTTTATTATAAATAACTACTAACTGATCCTCATTAGTTTGTTTACCTTGTAACGTAGTAATAAATTTGAGATCAAAAAGTTAAACAGTATTGTTCAAATTACGTTAGAGTTTCTTCCTTTTGACATAAATTTGGCTTTGATTTACAGCGAAACATCTTTTAATAGAACGTTAATACAGAGTTTGTATAATAGAGATGAGGGTTATTGGGAACTAAATTTTTTTACAAATGGTGTACCTAACCATTTAATTTAAGCTATTTTATATAATTGTTAGAACAAGAAACAACCAAAAATTTGTATAGTTTACTTTAAGTGAAGTAAAGTGAATATAATTTTTGGAGCTTTTTCTAACAAAGAAGTGTCTGGGATATGTGCGAATGCACATCAGGTGATCACAGCAAGTACGAAAACCAATTTGGTGCCAATTTGATACCACAAAAAATATTTGTTTACAAGATAGTTTATTGCACATTCATTAAACATTTTATCTGTGTTATAGGCACATTGTGAAATTATTAAATTATATTTTTTATTAGTTTCAACACTTCCACCGTTATTTCGAGAAGTTGAATCGTTGTTTTCAACACTTTTCCCACTGCATAGCTATCATGTTTACTAGTAATATAAATAATTTAATTCTTAAATTGTTTTAGTGGTCATACCCTTCACTGTTCATGGCACCTTGGCTCATAGTATACAACGAGTAAGGGAACAATCGACATTCTCAATCCGGAAGGTGAAAAATATATTACAACAGTTTTCTTAGAGAGTGCAGAGAACGTGCGTAAGGCAGTATGTGTTCTGATCATTTGTGGTTCGTTTTACCAGAATTAAATTTATAATACGGTAACAATAAACACCGTTGGCGGAACTAAATCCACTTTTGTTAGGTTTTCAAAATTTATTTTGCGTTACCATTCATCATACTAACCTGGTAAGGAGCAATACACAGTTAAAAAAACGCCGAACCATTGTGATTCATAACCAGTTTAGATTTCAATACCTAGCTGTGTAGGTATACACGTACCACCCGCTCAAAAGATAGTTGTAAACTGCATTACGAAGGTTGCTATTTATGTATTGAGAATAGAAAGAATAAACAAATGAACTTGATCAAAAATATTTTTATTGTTTTTCAAAATAATCGCCTTTAAGATCTATACACTTTTGCATGCGATTGAATCACCCTTCAAAGCACGTTGTCCAGTCAGAAGATGGTAGCTTTAAAACATGCGTTTTGATGGCCTCCACTGCTTCTTCGCGCGATGAAAATCGTTGTCCACACAGTTTATCTTTAATTAGTGGGAACAAGAAGAAGTCATTGGGTGCCAAGTCGGGACTGTAAGTCAGATGACCCATCAATTCGATCTTTTGTGCGTCCAAATACTCATTTGTTGCATGTGATGTGTGTAAGCTGGCATTGTAGTGATGCAAAACGATTCGTCGTTTTCGGTTGGTTTCTCTCAAGTTTACCGAAAACTTCAGGCAAGCAAATGGTCGTATATCACGCTGAATTAACGCTCTTTTGATTTTTGAGAGCCACAGTTACCACAGGACCGGTTTTCGTGATAAAAAACGCCACCATTTGCTTCTTAACGCTTCGAAAACCAACAACTTTTGTTGGCTTTGCTTCACATTGAAACACCCAAACTATGGACTGGCCTTTTCTTTCTGGCTCATACGCATAAATCCACGACTCATATGACGATGTTGTATACCGCTTTGGATGCACCATAGTTGTATTTTGAAATCATTTTACGGCACCAATCGACACGAGCATTTGTTTGAGTATCTGTCAACAAATGTGGAATCCAACGTGCACACAGCTTCCGAACACACAAATGTTCGTGCAAAATCTTATGTATGTTAAAAATTATTATTAATTTTATTAAATACATAAATAAAAAGTTTACCTCGAGTAGGATTTGAACCTACGACCTGTACTTTGCTAGAGTACCGCGCTAACCAACTGCGCCATCAAAGTTCAAGCCAGAAACGATATAAATTTTGTCTTTATGTATGTAGAACTGATGTAAATTTTAAATGTAATGAGATAACAAACAAATTACGTATATTAATGGAATGTGAGCCTGCAATATCGCAAGGATTCACACATACCAAAGCTACTTGACTAATATTAAATTATATTACTATAATATTATGTATGTTGGTCATACTAATGCTTAAACATCTCTCGATTTCCTGATATGTTACATGACGATCTTCTTCAATTAGTTTTCGCACAGCATCGATATTTTCCGGCATAACGACTTATTTTGGACGACCTTCATTAACTTCATCCGTGAGCGAACTAAGTCCACGTTTGAATTCATGTACCAGCTATATACAGTGGCTGTGGATGGCGCTTCATCGCCAAAAGTTTAATTTAGATGATTGATGCATTCTTGAGTTAGATTACGTCGAAAGTCATAATAAATCATAGCTCGAAAATTTTCACGAGTTAATTCCATATTTTGGCTGAGATGAAATTTTCAACTTACTGTAAACAACACATATAGTGCTCACACGACAAAACGTTCTGAGTACGTATAACCTCAAAAATGTCAAAGTTAAGATGACAGTGACAAATTTCACCTGGCAATACCAGTGTCGCCAATTCTCAATACATAAATAGTATCCCTCGTAAACATCCTGTGACTTTTGAACTGCGTTCCTTAAAAAAACAAAATTCGAAAAAAAAATTTCTCTTAAATTTTCTCTATTTTGTAACGTCAGGAGATGGGAGAGGGGGCAAACGTGCTCTTTAAAAGATCTTAATTGGCTTAGATCTCCAAAAGGTTAGGGTAGTCTGAAAGGGATAGTACAATGAGTTTCTATATGATTTTGGCCTTATAATTTAAATTTATTGTTAATCATTCAATAGAATATCAGAACAAAGTTCTCGATTTATATAATTTTTTAAATTTTTATTTACCTATTTAAAGCACGTCTTAGCGTCTTTAAATCGAACTTTTAAAAACGCGCGTTTTTTCAAGTTACCATGGTAACAGCAACAACTCAAGAAACGTGAAGTCTAAATGACAATTTTTTGATTATTGATCTGACATGAGTACCTTGTAACGTCAAGAAAAATATTACCAACAAATTCAAAACCTTTATTTAAACATTATTTAACACTAAATGAGCTATTGAGGGGGTAAATTACACACGATATAGGCATAAACTGTATGTACTTCCTTAGTTACTATGTATTACAATTTTTATAAAAATTGACTGTGACCTTTTCAATAACTATAAAATGTGTATGTTTGTAACTCAACAATTACGTACAGCTTGAATCAAGTGCGACTTGCATCATTGATAACTCAGATGGGAGAGTACTATTCTAGCAAAGTCGTGGGTTCAAATCCTACTCGAACTAATCATTTACTGTATCTACCTTAACATTAAATTTAAATACGCTGTGTTCATTTGAAAAAGACCCAACCTTAATGCACGGTGTTAGAAGGAAATGCCGAAACACGTCAACTTTTAGCTTGAGGGGTACACTTTTTGATACTAATCTCATAAACGTCGAATCCATTCAAATTTTTCAAATAGCTTTAAGCGTCAAGTCATACCTCATTTAAAAGGTCTAGTAAATCTCTATTCAACCACATGTTTCTGCCGTTGGTACCAGCTATACATTGTTTAATCGACCATATGGCTGAAGTAGTATTAATGACGCTCCGATATAAAGAGTCCCTCTGGTCCGTATCGGGTAAATAAATACATAAAGAAATAGTGGGTGCAAAACTGGATTAAGTAAATAATGAGTGATAAAACAGGGAAAGCATGTAGTAGGAATAAATGGTAAGTCACTTAATGATTAGTAAAATTAGAGGTCAAGAGAAGATTGAAATAAATATAACAATTGCGTGCTAACTAGATAAGAACGATAAGTGGATATGGGGAAAGCGCAATCCACAGCCGTGAGCCGCAATTGGATAGGCAACACACCTTACAACCCATAGTAGGGTAAAGCATAAAATCAGACTCACTTAAACAACGACCAAGTATTTACTTAGATAATAACAATTATATAAGTAAGAAGAAAGGAAAAATTAAACAACAGAATTTATAAATTTATACGAAAATACGCACAAGATAGAAGGAAGGGTCCGACGGGTAGACTGGCCCCGAATGCTTATGTGGGGCGATAAAACAGCAAAAGCGACTTTAATAGAAATGGACGATCAGAATAGCGATCAATGTACAACGGACGAAGGTAAAAGAGCAAAAAGTATGGGAAGAGCTTTTCCGTCAACCAATGAAGACTAAAAGGACACCCTCGGAAAATCCAAGGGAGGACGGAAAATTGGATGTAATACCAGAGACGCTGAAGGAAATTCGTGATGATCAAAAAGATACGAAAGAAAAACAGAAGGAAACCAAAAAAGAGGTTAAAGAGATGAAAATTCAACAAGGAGAATTTAAATCAGAAAAAATATACCAAATTTGAAAAATTGGAGAGGGAATTGTATATACAGGGTGATCAACTTTTGCGACAAAATCCGTTATATCTGTTATTATAGGAGATACCAAAAAAAGTTATTTACAAAAATATGAGGTAGCTGTAAGCTTCACATTTTAAAATTAGTTACAAATATACCGGATCTTCCATCACACTGTACCGCATCAAAGATATGCTTTTTAAATGAAACACCCTGTATTTTATTTTAAATTTGTTGCAAGAATACAAAGTTGTTATGTGTTATACAGGGTATTTAAAAATTTATGACCAAATTCCAATGAAAATCGAAACAAGTTCAACTCCCTGTACAATTGAAACCCCTTTTCAATGCAATGATCTGTTGCAGCCATAGTTATTAAATGATAGTCAGAATTCATAAAAATGATTGATTTTGCTAATACGCTTTAAATCTAATACAGGGTAGGTCAAAACAAAAATTCATTATTTGCTCAGTATTTTTAAATGCATTACCCTGTATTTTATATCACCATCATAAACTATAGTCAAGTTAGTTTAATTTATCATAAGTATTTCCTATACCTAAACTTAATAGTTTTGGAGATATTTTAAATTGTATTGGAAAAGGTTTATTTCATGAATTAAATTTATTATTTTATCCACAACCGACACATTATCATGTCATAATTCAACTGCTTACAAACACATTATAAACACTATAAAACCCTAGTATTTTTTATTCATAAAACACTAGGGTTTTATATTTATAAGACACTGTAGCGTTTTTATATTTTATTTATTAAAGTTAACATTTATATTAATATTTATAGAAATATTCTTATTATTTTCTTCTGCAAACCTTTTATTGGCATTAAAGAAATATGCCAGTAGAACTGTTTCCGTTATAGATGTTATTCCTTTTTCTTTTTTCCAGTTGTCGAAATCTAAATATTCTTTTTCGTATGCGTCTTTGGACTTTGCTGGAACTAAATGTAAAGTCGCTTGCTCTGCGTCTTCCAATATTTCTACTGGAACGTCTGGTACGGCGAACACAAATACTATTCTAACAATGCAAACTCTTTTCATCTTTATATAGATCATTTTAGAATTTTACTTACATTTTGACACCTTAAGCACAAAATATGACTTGAAAGATAAAATATGTAATTTATTTATTATTTATTATTTACTATAACAAAAAACGAATCAGTCACTATAGCAATAAATCCATAACCACCCATAACTTCAAATAATAAGAAAATTGAATTAAAATTAAATTAACTAGAATAATTAAGTACATTTCATTCTAATTTATTGTCGGTTGTGGATAAAGTTTTGTATTACATTCTATTAGGCATATAAACTTAAGAAAATAAACGCTCTCGCGTTTATTTTCTTGCGTGTTTTATATGCCTAATAAGACCCTTATATAATAAATAACTATTTATTTACTTTACCATTTACAAATATCTTAAAGTAACACACGAAAAACAATTTAAAAGAACATTAAATAAAAGGGAATTGTTATTTCTATTATATAAGGTGTTCGAAATGAGCTCCCATAACGTTAACACAGGCTTGAAGATGGTTTTGAAATGATCTACTAACGTTTGTTAGCATTTGTAGCGTAACATTATGAAATGCGTTTCTAATTCTGACCTTCATGTCGTCAATTGTTGTTGGAGGTTCACGGTACACTAGATCTTTAATATAGCCCCAGAAGAAGAAGTCGACTTTATTTAATTCTGGTGATCTAGCTGGCCTATTAATTGGTCTTTCTCTTCCTATCCATTTGTTAGGAAATTACTCATTCAATTCATGTTTAGGACGCACCTGTGGCAACTATATATGTAAAATATTGTTAGGTAAACTGCCCTTTTTAAAAGAGATATCAAAAAAAGTTCACCCAGATTTGAGTAAGTAGGTTTCACCCGCAATTTTACGTACATTACGTTAAAACGAAAACGTTAAAATTTTGTTTTTTATTTTATTTTGGTTTTTGGTTTCCAAAAAAACGCCAAAGGAACAAAAATTTGTGCTTAATTTATAACGAACAAATCTGCAATCAAGTCTTCAATATTAATACAGTGTGTTTATAAAATAAAAACAAAGGGGAAAAGATTGATTAATTAAAAATTTTACAAAGGAATAAAAAATTGTGCTTGATGTATAACGAACAAATTTATAATAAATTTTTCAATATTAATACAGTGTGTTCTTAAATCAAAAAAAAAAAAAAATCAGCCATTTTTAACTATTCGATTAACCTACTACCCCTCTTAGCACACAATTCAATTCTAAGTCGTAGCTCCATACTGTTGTGGATCTCTTGAATTGCTAAAGATGCAATAGCATCTCTTATCCGATTTTTTAACATTTTCATATCATTAGGTAAGTGTTCCTTGTAAACAATTTGTTTTACCCCCCCCCCCCACCCATACAAATAAAAATCTAAAACTGTCAAGTCAGGGCTCCTTGTGGGCCATAAAGTTGGAGTATTTCTGCCAATCCAGTTGTCTCCAAATTCGCGATTATCATATTGAAAGTAAATTGAACGACGATAATCAAAAGGTAAATCACTTAAATCATCACGGAGAAAATGTCTCACATATCCATGTATGTGTTCTGATTAACGTTATCATTATTATTTCATGGTAAGAAACAGCACACCACACGTTTACTTTAAACAAATATTGACGCTTATTCTCAATTCTAAAATTAGGATTGGTAGAACTCCAATACCGAGCATGTAGCGACGAAACCGTCCCGTTGGTAGAAAAGATTGCTTCATCGGAAAACATCATTACAATGAAAATTTGTTTCCATAATCTCATTTCTTACCCATAAACAAAAATAGAACGTTTTGCATTATCTCGTGGCTCCAAAGTATGATTAAAAATGGGTTTATAAGCATGTATTCTGTGTTTCTTCAAAATCCTTTGAATATGTGATTTGCTAATACCTAGTTGAAGTGGCCGCCTCCTCAAGGAACGTGCTGGCTGATCTTCTACTGAATCCAACACCAACAAACTTGCAGATTCTTCTTCATCACGGACTACCTTCTTTTTCTTTAAATTGATTACGGAAGCAGCTTCTAAAATTTTTTTACCGATGTCTTTACACCCATACGGGAAACTGTAACACCAGGGAAATTTTCATTATGTAGCGGTAACTTTTATTCCCCGTGCCATAACATTGTATTAAGTAGATGTTTTGTTGCAACGTTAACATTTTTGACAACAAATCTCACTTTTACTTGACATTAAATCATTGTTTAACATTTTTCAGCCATAGCCTCCTACTTGTGCGTAATGAGTAGCCAGCTTAAAAGTTTATAAAATGTTGCAATTACGTTTTCGTTTTAACGTAATGTACGTAAAAGTGCGGGTGAAACCAACTTACTCAAATTTGGGTGAAATTTTGCATATGTCCATTATTTTGAATCCCTTACATTTTTTCTTAATAAAATTTATTGATATCTCTTACATAAATGACCGTTTAACAATATATTACGTATCTAGTTACCACAGGCGCATCCTAAACATGAATACATTTTTAATTCGGTAGAAACTAATTTCTATACAAGTAGACCAAAACCCCATATACTGTTTTTCAAAATAAAAATATTTTTTATTATTTTGCCCTCTTGTAAACTCAATCCGGGGACATACCGTATATATATATGAGAAATAATAAGTAGAAGCGAAAGATCGGTAAACGACTATGTTATAGTTAATAAGAACTACAGAAGGGAAATAAAGGACACAGAGCAAGAAGAGGAAGCGGAATATATTCCAATCACTATCTAGCCTTAACAAAAATAAAAATAAAAAAGAAGATAAACAAGGGAATAGTAAGACAAACAAAAAAATGCAAAATTAATACTATAAAAGAAGTAATTAGAACATACAAAATTAGAGAGTAGGAGACAGCCATTACATACATATACATGGTGTCTCTGGAAGGTGCGGAAACAATACCACCACAAATTCCTGAGGGTAAAATATGACGATCTAACCCAACTTACCTCAGTCCAAAATTGGATTATTTCAAACATATATTGTCAACAGTTCAATTTGGTTTCAGTTTTTCACAAACAGTTTATTAACAATTGGTGCATTGTAACAATATTCGGCTAGGGAGGATTTATGGGGTGAAACATTACAATGTGTTTTCATTTAAAGCGAAGTAACTTTTTGGAACCACACTGTATTTTATTTTTAAATAAAATTTCTTATTATCCAACGTCTTTAAACTAAGAAAGGTATAAGAATTGACTTCAGTAGTCGTTTTTGAGATATCTGGATTTAAAAAAATTATTTCGTGTATGTAATAATTGAACATAATTTGAAGAAAATGTGTTACAATAACTTAAATGTCACTAAAAACTGACTGGTGTCAAATCGAGTCTAAAACAATTAAAACTTACATTTTGATCAGAATAGGATAAATTTTTTTTTTATGATTGTGGATCTGAACAGGCTAAATTTGGCCCATCGTGCTAAAGCACTCAGCAACAACTAGGAGGATGGATAGAGGGATAATGAATTGCCAATAGATGCCCATGAACAGCTACCTTAAATTTTCTCATATCATAAGTGAGAGGAAAACAGGAACTAGGGAGATCACTTCAGAGTTTAGAAGCCGTGTAGAAAAATGTGGATTGCGCCCATTTGGTGCGATAAGTGGAGATTAGTACTGCATACTGATGATGTGAATGATCAAACAGAGTGTTTCTCGCAAAGATAGCCCGAGATGGTATCAAAGAATACAATTCAGCAGCACAATAGCCGTTGTAATAACGATAATACAAAGAAAGAACTGAAACCATCCTTCCAGAGGTGAGAATAATATTCCAGATGAGGCCGAATTTGGGCCTTATACAACAGAAGTAGTTGTCGATAGGTAAAGTACTGCTTAGATCTGTACAAAAAGCCTATTTTACGAACATCTGTTTTTGTAGCTGGCAGAAGATGGTCAACCCATGAGAGATTTGAGGATCCAGTCATACTCAACAGAGTAATAGAGTCTGAAAACTTAAGAACTGGACCATTCATACTTACAACAGGAAATCATTGATCTTTTTTTGCGGACACAAGGCAACACTGAGTAACATTAAATTTAACTAGATTATTTCTTCCCCATTCGAGAATTGGCTGAATGTCTTTGTTGATTGAATTTACCATTTCAGCTTTAATTTCTTGATTTGATATAGAAGGTGGATTATCACTATGAGTAGATTGAAATTAATTGCAGTGAAAACTGCTATCGTCAGCAAAGCAATGGACGGGGTTAGTTGTTGAAGAAATAAGGTCATTTATGTACAGCAGAAAAAAGTGTAGGCGCTATAACGGATCCCTGTGGTACGCCCGCGTTAATGTTAACTTCTTTTGAAAAAAGCCATCAATTACGACACATATTCGTCTTTTATCAAGGAAACTAGAAACCCAGTTGATGAGCGTATCATTTAACCCAAACGAGGTGAGTTTGTCAAGTAAACACTTATGCCAAACTTGGACAAATGCCTTTGAGATATCTAATGCGACTACAACTGTTTCACCGGACTGCTCTACTGTATTGTTCCAAATTTGGGCCACATATGAAAGAAGATCACCTGTTGAACGACTTTGCCTAAACCCATATTGGTAGTCACTAAGGAGTTTGTTAGTTTCAAGGAACGTGAGCAGTTGCTTATTGATGGCTTTTTCCATGATTTTAGACAAAACGGAAGTGATGGCAATTGGTCGGTAGTTTGAGGGATCGGTCTTACTGCCTTTTTTAGGAATAGGTTGAACATTTGCTAAGTTCCATGGTGAAGGGAATTCCCCAGAAGACATAGAGATCGTACAGAGCTTAAATAGGATTGGTACTAGTTCGAGGGAACATTTCTTTAAGACAATAGCTGGGATACCGTCTGGGCCAGTCGCCTTATTGAGATCAAGCCTACTGATGATCGATTCCAAGAGCTTGTACCGAAAATGAATTGGTTTCATAGTGTATGAAGAAGAGTTGACTAGGGGTATGTATTTTCCAGAATCATTTAGACACGAGTTTGATGCAAACCAGCCTACAAAAACATTGGCTTTGTCTACAGAATCAGCAACTACCGATCCGTCAATAGATGTCAGGGGGGGGGGGAGGGAAATTAAGATGTTCCAAAGTTTTTACTAATGGCTTCAGCTAAAGACCAAAATATACGACTGCCTAAAGGAGATGTAGCTAGTTCATTGCATTTTTGTTGCTCGAACAACTTTTTAGTTGTAGTGATGTATGAATTACGGCCTATCTGTTGGTAAGTGAAGTTCGTGAAATTCCTGAAAGACCTCTGATTGTGAGCGCTGTTGTTTTCACGTTTTTCGTACATTGCTGCTTTTTTTAGTACTGGAATATCGTGAAAGAGAATTAGCATGCTCCGGTGAGTTTCAAACAATTTGCAGATTTATTTTCCTCATGGCCGTACTGTATACCAACGATGAAATGACCTATATGTTATTGGCTTTTGGATATTGCCAAGGAAGCGATTTAGAATCTTGCAAAGTGTACAGTGAAAGTTAAAAATTACTATTAATTTTATTAAATACATAAATAAAGAGTTTGCCTCGAGTAGGATTTGAACCTACGACCTATACTTTGCTAGAGTACCACGCTAACCAACTGCGCAATCGAGATTAAAGCCCCAATCGACGTAAATTTTGTCTTTATGTATGTAGAACTATTGTAAATTCTAAATATAATGAGATTACAATCAAATTACTTATATTAATGGAATGTTAGCCTGCAATTTATAATATTATAATAAATTATAATATTAATTTATTATAAAAAAATATACAGTGAAAGATTTCCTAATCATTGCTTACCAAACCATAAAACCTCGCGGTAGTTGAAAGACGTCTTCGTGAACCAGGTAGGTGTGCGCTTGTTTCTATTAATTATGGCCGTGCACGTACGGTAAGAACTCCGGAGGTTGAAGAAGATATTCTAAATCAGATTGAAGAAAATCCAAAACTCAGCAGCAGAAGATTGGGCTTACAACAAGGGGTAAGCAAAGATACTGTTAATAGGGTAACCACAGAACAACTACTGCAGCCGTTCGTGTTCAACGGGTACAAGATCTTTTACCCCATGATAGAAACTTTACGTGAAGAATTTTATTCACAGTTGAAGCCTATTTCACGCAGATTGGCAAAACTAATTTGCATAATGAACATGTCTATGCTGCAGAAAATCCTCATGCGACTAAAGTAACACGTTATCAGCTAGTTTAATATTAATGTGTGGTCAGGAATCATAGACATATTCATAATTGGTCCTGACATTTTACCACCTCGACTAAATAGCGAAAACTATTTGGAACATCTGCAAAACGAATTACCTAAATTATTAGATCCCCTGCGCTTGGAACTTCAAAGAGGAATGTGGTTTATACATGACGGTGCTCCTCGACATTTTAAGTTCAACGTACGTAATTATTTGAACGAACAGTATCCAAATAGATGCATAGGTAGAGACAATGATGCTCCCGAAAATTTCCAGTACTATCTCCTGACATGACCCCAATGGATCACTTTTTATGGGGAACTTTGAAAACACTTGCGTGCTTTAGGCCAGTAGATACAGAAGATGAATTAAGGAGACGTATTCAAACTGGAATTGACACTTTGAGAAATGATGACGAAATGATCCAGAGTTCTATTTAATTGTTTACGACGTGTTAATGTTTGTACACACGAAAATGGAGGTCAGCTCGAGCATTTGTTAAAAGCATTTTTTATTGTTGATAAACTTATTATTGGCTGTTTTTATTAAAGAATACGATCTACAACATATTTACTTGTTTTTGTAATTTTTGGTATCTTGTGGTAATGCAATTCAATGGTGGGTCTGTGTTAGAAATCAAGAATTTACATCCACGTATCCCAAAAAAGGGTGCTCAAAACTCAACTCATACCAGGTATACCTTTATTTGGTAACCGACGTTGGAAAATCGATATTTCTATTCAAAATTTAGTGACACTTAATTTACTTAATAATACCTTCGCTTCAAATTGTGTTCAATTATTACAATAATTTAGAATTGGTCATACACGAAATGAATTTTTTAAATCGAGATATCTCAAAGACTGCTGCTCAAATCAACTCTTGCCAAGTATACCTTTTTTAGGTATAATACTTTGGATAATAAGTTTCACTTAAAAGTTAAATACGGTGTGGCTCAAAAAAGATAGTTCGTTTTAAATATGTGCGCAGGCGACGCCTTCTAAATTTTACAACAATGATGAAAGCAGATTATAACGTTTCGCCCCACAAAATCCTCCCTAGCCGAATATCGTGAATATATACCAATTACTAAAAATTTTTTATGCGAAACTAAAACCAAATTGAAGTTTTGATACTCTTTATCTCTGAAATCATCCACTTTTGCTCTGTGGTAAGTTGGGTTAGATGGTTAGATATTTTAGCCTTAGGAATTCGTTATAGCAATTTTTACGCATCACTTAGAGACACCCTATATGTATATGTATATGTATATATATATATATATATATATATATATATATATATATATATATATATATATATATATATATCATTGAAAAGGACCCACCCTTAATATTTCAGAAATGCGCTGTGTTAGAACTTCTAACTTGAGGGGGACACTTTTGTCACTAATATCATAAATATAAGATTCTCCCTACTGGTAATACCCTTAAATTGTTTCAAATGGCTTTAGGTATCAAGTCAAACCTCATTTAAAGGCCTGGTAAATCTCTATTCAATCATATACTTTGCCGCCATTGATACCAGCATTCCATTGTCATTTAATCGTTGTTTAAAGTGGAGTATCTTTGAACTTTCCAGATGCCCCCGTATTATATTACGACATAAAGAATCAGTAAAGGATATGATAAAAAGGTGCAAATAAATTAAACAGTGTTAGCTAAGAATAACTGTTACCTGATCACGTGTTCAAAGTGAGTCAACATTAACATTCACGCAATAGTAAAGTCTATTTTCAAATTCCTGTCGCGCTTTTTGGAATGTTTATTTTTTATATCTCTGAAAACTTGAATAAAGCGCTGTCTTAGATCATCAAGAGACGTTAGTTGTGTTTTCTAGACCCCACATTTCAAATATTCCCACCTCTTCAACCAACGCACTTGCTTGCATAATGTTAACTACACTCTCACACGGATGTCAAAATATGGTAGAGCCTCGCCTTGTTGAAAATTAAGTTACTTTCATCAGTCCGAAAATTTCCATGGTCATCTAGTTGGTTGTCCAAACTATCAACAATTAAACGTTCGATGACATCATATATAAGTTCCAAATATTCTTCACTCGTCAAATTTCCTTTTTATGAATACTGGCAAAATAATATCGGTGTCAAAGGCAAAAGCATATAATTGAACAGAGATTTTCCAGACCCTTTAAACTAATCAAACGTTCATTTTGGTAAAAACTTGTGTATATGTATATTTTATATTTACAGATCTACGTTTCGAAAACTTCTTTTCATTTTCGTTTTCAAGGATCACAATAATAAGTGAAACTTAAGCTCTATGATTTTTCATTTATTTGTTCATTATATGGGTGTGGCTGTGTGTCGTTGGTTCATTATAGGAATTTTGATGTTGATCTTGAGGTATTGTAAGAATTTAGGGAGGTTTTGGTGGTGATGATGATGGGGTAATTTTGGTAATTAGGTTTTTCCAAATTATCGGCAATCGTAATTTATCGTTGCGTTTATTTAAAGCAAGCGGGCGTTTTTAAATTTCGATAGCTTCTCTAATAATTCTTCCTCGTAAATAGTAATTTAATTTTATTAGTATCTACATTATAACCGGTTTCCAAACGCTTATGTGATACAATTACGAAACATTCAATTTCATTTCAATTTCAATAGAATAAGTAAAACACATTTAAAAGTTAAACTAGTTAAATTACTTAGTATGCAAATATGCAATAACAATTATTACAATATAAATAGACCAACGTACTATAGGAATTGTAAAGTCATGCATTCTTATCAACACACTTTTCACTATTATAAATAGAAGTAACAAGGTAAAACTAGAACACATTGTAAACAGATTGTAAACATATATACTCTTGTCGTTAAGTACATCATTGTTAATTTGTGCAATAAATAATCTCTCTAAAACATGTGAGAATAAATATTAATACCATTCTAACCTTAAACAAACACCAATTGGGGTTAAATACTACACTTAGTTGCTATTGAAAAGCTAGTTTTCTTTTGTTGAATTAACTATTTAAGCCATCACTAAATAAAATTTCATATACTCCTTGGCATTCACCGGTAATTTTGTTTTTAGGATTTCTTATTAATTGCACTTCGTTTAATAGCCACTACTCCACTCGAAAGGGATAAGCAAAGGCATACCGCAAGGAAGTATTTTAGGACCACGTTTGTGCATTATTTATACAAATGATTTTTGAAAAGCTCTCACTGAAATACATTATCATTTATATGCGGGTGATACCCAAATTTACCATACGTTTCAAATGCATCCTGACGTTTAACACATAAATGAAAAAATTAATGCCGAACTTGGAACATTATTAAAAACGTCTACAGCTCATCGGTTGCACATAAACCTAAAAAAGTCAAAAATAATATTATTTTATAAACATAATAATTATGATTATCTTAAAAATCACTTAGATATAAAATTAAATAACATAAAGTTACTTTGTGTTGATGAGGCCAAAAATCTAGGCGTAACATTTAACAGAGATGTCAGATTTGAAAGTTATGTTAATTCCGTTATTGCGGAAGTTTACGGACAATTAAAAAATTATATGCGCATAGACATAGCCTTTAAAAAAAATTTAAGACCAGTCTATGCGAATCATAAGTGATTTCAAATATGCATTATTGCTTATACCTGTACGGAGTTTGCCGGCCTAAGCTGGTTGAATAGCAATAATAAAATAACTTTTCATTCCGCATGCTAACAAAAAGACGTGTCTACCTGCATCGTAAAATTACACTCAGAACGGACGGTCACAATGTTAACACTAGAAATCGACACAGATTAAGGTTTCCACAACACAATACAGTGCTGTTTACTCCTTCATTTTCTTATAAGGTAGTTAACGTAGTGAACAAAATACCGTAATCAGATCTTCTATTCGAAGGGTTCTAATCTTCGTCCTGTCAACTCTCAATTGGATTAAATAAATGTATATATATATATATATATATATATATATATATATATATATATATATATATATATATATATAATATTAATTTACTTCTGGCCAAAATATAAGTTGAGAAACCTATATATGGGGTATATGTGTATATGCGACCTGGCGCCGTATATATGGAAAAGACATTGCATACAAATTTTGGCTTCTAACCACTTAGAAATAATAATGCTATGATTTTGAAATTTTGGTAAAATAATGTTTCAGTATCATATAGAAAACGATGGAAGTTTCAATGAAAAAGAATGAGTCATTGTGTACTATGCACTACTGTTAACATCAATCATCAATAATTTTTATTTATACATTTTAAGAAATCTAGTCGCTTAGTGTCAATTGTTTTTTGTTTAACTGACACATTTATTCTGAAAAAACGGCATGAAAGAAGCAGGTTTGTTACTTCGAGAAATCGGCAGAAGACTTAATCGAGACCACACCACGGTGGCCCGCATTTGGTCTTCTTGGTCTGAAGAAAGCATTCAACGACCTCGTCCCAGTGGAAGACCACCACGCAGTACAAATGATCGTGAAGAACGATTTATTAGGCGGATGGCCACAAGAGATCAGTTTCAGTCAATAAGGTGTGTTGCGGTGAACTGGACAGGAGCTATTGGTCATCACTTATCAATGTCAACAATCTACAGGAGAACTAAGTCTTTAGGCTTACATTCTTATGGTCCGTAGCGACGACCCCAGTTAACTCAATAGCACAAGACTGCTAGATTGGCATGGTGTCAAGAGCGGTGGGACTGAGGCCTTTAATAGAATAGCATCGTCTTCAGCGACGAATCGCGTTTTTGTTTGTGGTGAAACGATGGTCGTCAGAAGGTGCGGCGGTTTCGAGGAGAACGTCGAAATTTAGAGTTTGTTGGAAGACGACCAACAGGCTTAACACCTGGGGCGCCATACGTGTTGGTGGAAGATCTCCTCTTGTGTTCATTCTAGGCACATTAAGTGCTCAGCATTACATTGATAATGTTTTGGAGCCAGTGGCAGTACCGTTAATGCAGAACTTGCCAAATGGTATTTTGCAACAAGATAATGCTAGACCACATACCGAACATGTTGCAAGAAGCTTTCTGGATCAAGTGCAGCTATCAGTATTGCGTGGCCTGCGCGATCGCCAGATCTTGCGCCAGTAGTAATACTAGGCCGATCCTGGACCAGTTCAGGGTCACCCATGTAAATCTTATGGGGATTTATTTCAAGGTCAAGTGAGTTTTCTCGTTATGCCAGAACGCGCTCCACGTCTCAAGCATGTTTTTGGCGGGGGATTTAAATTTTTGGAGTCACTCGCCCTCTGGTGGTGAAATCGGAAGCTTTTGGAGCTCTTTCAAGGTCAAACTTTAAGCGGGAGATTTAAAATGTAGTTGGTCAAGGTCAAAGCTAAAAATAGAAGTTGCAAGGTAATCATAAATCAAAAACAGTTTTGAAGGTCAAAGGTTATTGACTTACGGTGGTGTCATATTTCTTAGAAATGTAAGGTCAAGGTGAAAAGCTAAAAATAGAAGTTGCAAGGTAATCATAAATCTAAAAATAGTTTTCAAGGTCAAAGGTTATTGACCTACGGTGGTGTCATATTTCTTAGAAATATAAAAGGTCAAGGTGAAAAGCTAAAATAGAAATTGCAAGGTAATCATAAATCTAAGAATATAATTTTCAAGGTCAAACTTTTTAGCGGGAAATATAAATTTTTGGAGCTGATCATCATCATCATATTATATTTCTAGTCAAGGTCAAAAGTAGGTATTTAACAAGTTTAAGCATGTTGTAATATGTAGTCAAGGACGCATATTTCTTATATAAATTGCAGTGAGCTGTATGTTGAGATCAGTCTGCAGCACGTAATTGTTAAATATGGAATTAACAGGGTTAAACCAAAGCACCTATTGCAAACCCTTTAAAAATGCGTGCGAGCTCGATATATCGAGAAAGTATAAAGTAACGAATATGGATATAATTAATACTAAGTATGGTGAACGTATAGTGATAGAAACGGGTGATTTTAAATGTGTATTGCCGGAACGCTTTTATGTGTATTTCAAAAAAGAAGAAACACGAATTGAAGAATTTAAAACACTCCTAAACACGAAGGATGTGTTTATAAGTAGTTTGGGTGCAGCTGGCAAAACAACAAACATAACATTTTCTTTTAATAGTAGCACCCCTGCCATATGTAAAATTGAAATACTAGAATTATTTTCTTAAACAATGTTTAGTCATAGTGAAATTGTGAGCAAGTAAAGTCATGCAAGTAGCAATAAAATCATTTCTGGAACGATCGAAACTCAGAAGTTCACCGTTATATATGGATACCCCACATCATTGTAGTAACAATCTGAATAATAATTTAACATTTTGTTGTTGGTGCTGTCAAAATAGTGATGGTAGTAGTAAAAATGAAGAGAAACATGATGAATGTTATTCTTCTGCTAAGACTGACTGGACATCATCATTTCAATATAAGGATGAAGTGTATAAACAAGCAGCTAAGGAATACTTAATCGATTGTACTTATTATAAACTATCGAACGATACTCATCATGCAAAACATCTGGAAATTGGATACAGTACACACCTCAACCTTGCACCAGTGGTGCGTATTGGGTGTTAATTGTGATCAAAGCAATAATGTGGTGTTGGATATGAAGGAATGGAATGAGCTTCTAAGATGGCATTCGTATGTAGAATTACAATTTTTCCGATCCCAAGAAATTGAAAATGAAATTGATTGGTCAAATGTAAACGAAGAACAAGATATAATCTATGATCAACATTATGAAACTCTATCTAGTAATCTTGGTATTTATTACAATTGGGAATTAATTAAAGGATATGACAGAATTTTGAAAACTGTTATGATATAAAACTACAAGTGCTGTTCTTGCACATTCAACTCACATAGTATAGAAGAACTATTCAATTTAAAGGATATAGTAAGCTATAGATTGGAATTTCTTGAATCTTACAATCTGATGTGTTTTTATGAAAAGTTCATACAACAAGTTGTTGACTACCGTCGTTTTCGTGAGAAAGAATTCGGTGGTGGTGGTGATGACATTTATAAAGATATTGATGATGTTATAAATGCTAAGTATAATATTAATTCACATAACACTGTATGTTTAACGGAAATTTTGTATTATCGTCCTGCTTATCTAATGTATAGCATTTACTGAATAAAGAAATAACTATGATTTGTTTTTCTCAATTTAGGTATACCCCTTTCTATCCATCCATGTAAACAATGCTAGTTAAGAAGCGAAAGAGTGTAGATGGTGGTGGTTTGGTGAATGGTCTAATCAATAAACTTCCGTTTGAATTGCATTTACCTGGTTACCAGTATTGCGGTCCTGGTACAAAGTTAGAAAAACGACTCGCACGCGGTGACCTCGGTATTAATCAATTAGATGCTCAGTGCAAACTTCATGATATCAGTTACAGAGATTACCAAGATTTAGAAAGTAGACATTATATATATATATATATATATATATATATATATATATATATATATATATATATATATATTCGCCTTATATATACCAAAACGGATTTAATAAACAGGTACCCGTTTACCATGAACAGGTAGCTGTTGCGACAAACAGGTACCGGTTCACCTTGAACAGGTAGCTGTTTACACTAAACAGATAGCTGTTAATACCTAAACAGATCAGTTAAGATGGATACATTGAAAAACCGAACAACCGCTTTTTAAACAATAATAATATTCATGGATCGATGATGATAATGTAGTTTATAAGCATATTTAAATCATTAGACGCAACGCTAGGTGAACGAACTGCAGCTTTAGCAGTCAGTACCATCATGAAAGCAAAGAGAAAATTGGGAATGGGGTGTAAACGTCGATCTAATATGAAGAAGAAGAATGAAAAGTTTAAGCAATATCTGGTTGAGAATGACGCATTACCAGCGCCGGAACTGTAGGAAAGATGACTAATTTAACATTTCTGTAAAAAAAAAAAAAATAATAACATATATATCTATGTATAATTGTTTGGAAATAAATTATATATTTTTGTTGCAAAAAAAGAAAAAGTCTTCTATTTTTGATTAAATGAAGGGTATATCATAATGAGAGCTGCTATTGATGAGACTAAAAAAAAATGTAGCGTATAATAATATGGTGTCTGCAGCTATATTGGCTAAGCTCTTCAAGGTTAAAATTTATTGGTATCATATTGCAATTCATACCAACTAATCTTCAAGGTTAAATTTTATTGACAAGGTATTGAGAAGGTATCATATTACAGTTCTTATGTTAGACTCTTCAAGGTTCTTAGGAATAGCAAAATAAGCATTCTTAACCAATCACATATGTAACTGACTTTGTGCATGCTCGGTATTGCTCGGTATCCTCGTGGAGTCCACCCTTCTATATAAGTTTAAATTTTATAATCACATATCATTCGCATCATGTTTTCTAAAAAGTATATATGTTAAAGCACTGTTTTTGCACATTACACTCGCTTACGTATTTACTATTGTAATAGTGTGTAAACCAGAAAATCAGTTCTATTTGTTTAAATGTAGCATGTAGAAATACTGCACGATTGCATTAGCGCATATACAACACGCTAACGAAGACAACCAGACAATATAGAAAAGTAATGATTGTTATAATTGATGTGCAAGGATTCAAAACAGCAAGAAATATATTTACACCTAAGGAACTAGCGATATATAATGGAGAGCAAATTGCTCATTACGTATTCAAGCCTCCATTTCCATGGCACACCTTGGATAGTGAATTTCAAAAGCAAGCTAATTGGTTAATTCACAACCACCACTTTATCAAGTGGGAATATGGATATACTTCTCCACGTCTATTCCCTCGTATACTTAGTGATTGCATATCAACAACAGATGAGGTGTACGTTAAAGGACGAGAGAAAGCTGATTTTATTCAAAAATTTTTAAAACAAAGCTTTACGGTGTTTGAAGAACAACATACTTTACCCAAACGTCATCCATGCTGTTTTTTTCATACACAAAACACTTGTCACTGTGCGTTGGCTCACTTATATCATTTATATGAAAAAATTGTAGTGAAATTCTAATAAAAAGATTTATTAACTGACATATCTTATTCGCATGTATTACCTCAACGCTTTTATGAGTATTTGAAAGAAGAAGAAGAAGAAGAACTAGATAATTTAAAATGTTATCTAAGAATAAACATTTGGATAATGAGAACCTAAACTGCTTTCGGTCTACCGGAAACAGATACCGCTTCTGAGAAACAGCTACCTGTTTTTGAGAAACAGCTACCTGTTTTTTGAGAAACGGGGGTACCGGTTTTAGGTCTGTTTTTGAGCTGTTTTCGGAAACCGGGGAAAGCTGTTTTGAGTTGTTTCTGCCTGTTGCTAGAAAATAGGGATCTGTGTTTTGAGCTGACTGCATCAAAGTTTATGCTATTCACATTTTCGGTGTTTACAAAATTTAAAAGAATATTTGATAAAGGTTATATACCAAATTGGTCTAGTGAACTTTTCAAGATTGTTAAAGTACGTGTAAGGAATCCGGTCACGTACTTACTACAAGACAGGGACACCTATTTATAGACAGGAACTGCAAAAGGTTAAATATCCGGATGTGTATTTGGTGGAAAAGGTCATTTGACGTAAAAAGAATAAAGTGTAGTAAAGTCCAAGAAAAATGCGCTCTTAAAAATTTAAATTTTTCACCTAATTCTGAGAAAAAAAATTTTTTTTTCAGCGCAGTTGTGTTTTAGAAGTGACAATCTATCATTTCATGTAATAATTTTTTCAAAATATGAATAATATGAATAAAATTGAATTTACAAGAAAATAATTTGATATGGTTTTATTTGATACTATTAAACATACTTTTATGTGATAAGGTTATAATGTTATTTCTTGGTACATAATTTGAAATCTATCCTCAATGCTTTTACTTTCTTGATTAACACATTCAGTCTTTTCTTTCTCTCATCAACACTTAATAATTGTTTCTTTCTTTCTCTTCTTATCATATTTATGATGCTCTTGTCATGTTTAAACGTTTTTTTTTTTTTCAAACTCAAAGCTGTCTCATTCTTCTATCTTTTTCACACTATTTTGCTTAAGCATACTCGTATAACACTTAGTAATAATGTTATTCACCTTTGATTATAATATAAATTGATAATTGTCAACCATATACGCTCAGTCCTGCTTGTTCATTTGAAGCATAAAAAAGTTTAAAAAAAAAAAAATTAAAGTAATGAGTGGTAAGTAAATTTCATGCAAATTTTTTATTGAAAGTTAACGTTTTCATTATAGCTCTAGTAGAAAACTTAAACTTTATCAGAATGGAGGAGGGTATGTAGGATATTATATGTAACTTATGTTTTAACTTTTGATTTTTCAGATAAAATGGTTATAAATAAATTAACCAAAATATTTCCTAATGTGAGTAATGTTTGTTGTTGTTTCAGTTTTAAGTATTTCTGTTTTAGCATGATATAGTCCTCATACATGGGGACGGAACAGCACCCAGCAGGACCCATTTTGTGGGTTACATAAAATGTGATGTACAAAAATATTTATTGTTCAGGGATGAAGACATACCTGAAACAATGTGGTTGATGAGGGTATGTATTTCTATACATAATTATAATTTTTGTAATTTAACTGATTTTTTTTTGTTTCAGATCACACCTTAAATTTTTTTAATTGTAACATTTTTTTTTCTATTTTTTATTCTATATAAAGATATAGCACATACGTTTCTTTCTATTATATTCCCTAACCATAATTGTGTGTGTGTGTGTGTGTGTGTGTGTGTGTGTGTGTGTGTGTGTGTGTGTTGTGTCTGTGTCTGTGTCTGTGTCTGTGTCTGTGTCTGTGTCTGTCTGTGTCTGTGTCTGTGTCTGTGTCTGTGTCTGTGTCTGTGTCTGTGTCTGTGTCTGTGCCTGTGCCTGTGCCTGTGCCTGTGCCTGTGCCTGTGCCTGTGCCTGTGCCTGTGTCTGTGTCTGTGTCTGTGTCTGTGTCTGTGTCTGTGTCTGTGTCTGTGTCTGTGTCTGTGTCTGTGTCTGTGTCTGTGTCTGTGTCTGTGTCTGTGTCTGTGTCTGTGTCTGTTCTGTGTCGTGTCGTGTCCGTGTCCTGTGTCCTGTTTGTCCGTGTCCGTGTCTCGTGTCCGTGTCCGTGTCCTGTCCGTGTCGTGTCCGTGTCTGTGTCCGTGTCCGTGTCCGTGTCTGTGTCGTGTTGTGTCGTGTCCGTGTCCGTGTTCTGTGTCGTGTCCGTGTCTGTTCTGTGTCGTGTCTGTGTCGTGTCTCGTGTCGTGTCTGTGTTCCGTGTCCGTGTCTGTGTCTGTGTCGTCGTGTCGTGTCTGTCTGTGTCTGTGTCTGTGTCTGTGTCGTGTTGTCTGTGTCCGTGTCTGTGTCGTGTCTGTTGTCGTGTCTGTGTCTGTGTCTGTGTCTGTGTCTGTGTCGTGTCGTGTCTGTGTCCGTGTCTGTGTCATCGTGTCCGTGTCTGTGTCCTGTCGTCTGTGTCCTGTGTCGTGCTGTGTCGTGTTGTCTGTGTCTGTGTCTGTGTCTGTGTCTGTGTCTGTGTCTGTGTCTGTGTCATGTCTGTGTCTGTGTCTGTGTCTGTTGTCTCGTGTCTGTGTCTGTGTCTGTGTCTGTGTCTGTTTGTCTGTGTCTGTGTCTGTGTCTGTGTCTGTGTCTGTGTCTGTGTCTGTGTCTGTGTCTGTGTCGTCTGTGTCTGTGTCTGTGTTCTGTCTGTGTCTGTGTCTGTGTCTGTGTCTGTGTCTGTGTCTGTGTCGTGTCGTGTCTGTGTCTGTGTCTGTGTCTGTGTCTGTGTCTGTGTCCGTGTGTCTGTGTTGTGTCGTGTCTGTGTCCTGTCGTCATGTCTGTGTCTGTGTCTGTGTCTGTGTTTGTGTCTGTGTCTGTGTCTGTGTCTGTGTCGTGTGTTCTGTGTCGTGTCTGTGTCTGTGTCTGTGTCGTGTCGTGTCTGTGTCTGTGTCTGTCTGTGTCTGTGTCTGTTGTGTCTGTTGTCTGTGTCTGTGTCTGTGTCTGTGTCTGTGTCTGTGTCTGTGTCGTGTCTGTGTCTGTGTCTGTGTCTGTGTCTGTGTCTGTGTCTGTGTCTGTGTCTGTGTCTGTGTCTGTGTCTTGTGTCTGTGTCTGTTCTGTGTCTGTGTCGTGTTTGTCTGTGTCTGTGTCTGTGTCTGTGTCTGTGTCTGTGTCTGTGTCTGTCTTTGTGTCTGTGTCTGTGTCTGTGTCTGTGTCTGTGTCTGTGTGTCTGTGTCTGTGTCTGTGTCTGTGTCTTCTGTGTCTGTGTCTGTGTCTTCTGTGTCTGTGTCTGTGTCTGTGTCTGTGTCTGTGTCTGTGTCTGTGTCTGTTCTGTGTCTGTGTCTGTGTCTGTGTCTGTGTCTGTGTCTGTGTCTGTGTCTGTGTCTGTGTCTGTGTCTGTCTGTGTCTGTGTCTGTGTCTGTGTCTGTGTCTGTGTCTGTGTCTGTGTCTGTGTCTGTGTCTGTGTCTGTGTCTGTGTCTGTGTCTGTGTCTGTGTCTGTGTCTGTGTCGTGTCTGTGTCTGTGTCTGTGTTTTCATTGTGTCTGTGTCTGTGTCTGTGTCTGTGTCTGTGTGCTGTGTCTGTGTCTGTGTCTCGTGTCTGTGTCTGTGTGTCTGTGTCTGTGTCTGTCTGTGTCTGTGTCTGTCTGTCTGTGTCTGTCTGTGTCTGTGTCTGTGTCTGTTCTGTGTCTGTGTCTGTGTCTGTGTCTGTGTCTGTGTCTGTGTCTGTGTCTGTGTCTGTGTCTGTGTCTGTGTCTGTGTCTTGTCTGTTCCTGTGTCTGTGTCTGTGTCTGTGTCTGTGTTGTGTCTGTGTCTGTGTCTGTGTCTGTCTGTCTGTGTCTGTCTATGTCTGTTCTGTGTCTGTTTGTCTGTGTCTGTGTCTGTTCTGTGTCTGTGTCTGTGTCTGTGTCTGTGTCTGTGTCTGTCTGTGTCTGTGTCTGTGTCTGGTGTCTGTGTCTGTTCTGTGTCTGTTTGTGTCTGTGTCTGTGTCTGTGTCTGTGTCTGTGTCTGTCTGCTGTGTCTGTGTCTGTGTCTGTGTCTGTCTTGTCTGTGTCTGTGTCTGTCTGTGTCTGTGTCTGTGTCTGTGTCTGTGTCTGTGTCTGTGTCTGTGTCTGTGTCTGTGTCTGTGTCTGTGTTTGTGTCTGTGTCTGTGCTGTCTGTGTCTGTGTCTGTGTGTCTGTGTTTGTGTCTGTGTCTGTGTCTGTGTCTGTGTCTGTGTCTGTGTCTGTGTCTGTGTCTGTGTCTGTGTCTGTGTCTGTGTCTGTGTCTGTGTCTGTGTCTGTGTCTGTGTCTGTGTCCGTGTCTGTGTCTGTGTCTGTGTCTGTGTCCGTGTCTGTGTTGTGTCTGTGTCGTGTCTGTGTCTGTGTTGTTGTGTCCGTGTCTGTGTCTGTGTCTGTGTCGTGTCTGTGTCTGTGTCCTGTGTCTGTGTCGTGTCTGTGTTCCTGTGTCTGTGTCTGTGTCTGTGTGTCTGTGTGTGTCTGTGTCTGTGTCTGTGTCTGTGTCTGTGTTCGTGTCTGTGTCTGTGTCGTGTCTGTGTCTGTGTTGTGTCTGTGTTGTTTCCGTGTCGTGTCTGTGTTGTTCGTGTCTGTGTCTGTGTCTGTGTCGTGTCTGTGTATGTGTCTGTGTTCGTGTCGTGTCTGTGTCTGTGTTGTGTTGTTCGTGTCCGTGTCTGTGTCTGTGTCGTGTCCGTGTCGTGTCTGTGTTGTGTCGTGTCTGTGTCGTGTCTGTGTCCGTGTGTCTGTGTTGTTCTGTGTTGTGCTGTGTCGTGTCGTGTCTGTGTTTTGTGTTGTGTTGTGTCTGTGCGTGTGTGTGTGTTTGCGTGCGTGCGTGCTGCGTTTGCGTCGTGCTTGCGTGCGTGCTGTGCGTGCGTGCGTGCTTGTGTGTGTGTGTGTAAAATTTCAGAATTTTGGGTAAAGGATTATCGAGTTGTGATTTATTGCGATTAAGAACGTTCAGTTTCGTTTACTTTAATTGGTAAAACAAATTTTTTTATCACATTTTTTTGTTTTAATTTTGAAACTGTTATCATTGGCGCTCTTATTTATTGGATCTGTATACGAAATTTCAGAATTTTTGGGTAAAGGATTATCGAGTTGTGATTTATTACAATTAACAACGTTCAATTATTACTCTAATTCGTAAAACAAATTTTTTTATCAATTTTTTTTTTCAAATTTTGAAACTGCTATCATTGGCGCTCTTATTTATTGGTATATACGAAAATTCAGAATTTTGGGTAAGAATTATCGAGTTGTGATTTATTAAGCAATTAAACCATATATTTACATATAACTATCTTTACTATCACTACCACAATTTTTATTTACTTTTTAAAGCGTCTTTCGTTCAAATTACAATGCACCTTTATTTCATGGACATACAATCGAAGTTGCATCATTTTCTTTTTATACAGCTCTAAATCTATCCTCAATTTTTTTTTTATTAACCCTCGAGTCTTTTCTTCCTCTCGTCAATACTTAATAATTTTTCTTCTTATCATTCTTATTACTTTCACCATTTCTAGCAATAAAAGTTTACTGAATAATGCAATAGAAGCCTTTTTTATAAACATGCATCCTTCAAAATAAGGGTTTAATTATCCCTGTATATTTTTTGATACGTGTACCTTTCAATTGTTCATCCGGGTTGTTATCACAACGAGCTACATTAGTTGCAATTAAGATTGAGCGTATAGTTCGCCTCGTCTTCGCTAGTTATTAGACGTTTATCTGGTTCATTCATTATTATTAGATCATAGAGACCTCGCGCCATTATACCGAATTAATAACCAAATTTTCCGTCTGTATTTACCGGTGTCTTACCAATTGACCACTTATCGCTTGAAATGCCGTAAAGGACTCCATAAGTGATATCAATTGCATTAGATGCATCACTCAGCATGCGCTCTATGTATATCCGTGGTAATGGATCATATTGTTCCAGAAATTCTTATGCCAGTATTTACAATAAATCTGTATCGCTTTTCTTATTATTTAATCAACAATTTCTTCTTCCACTTGAGGTTAATTTCTCTAATCACGCTAGTCTCGAGGAACGATGGTGTCTCAAAATACAAAATTGGCAAAAAATTTATCTTGCCAATGGGACAATTATTGTACGTAAACGTTGTCAATTGCTTCCATTAATAAATCTTTATTTACCCAAGCAATCTCTTATTTTTTTCATTTAATCAAAAAATAGAAGACATTTTATTTTTGTAATAAAAACATAGTTTATTTCAAACAATTATACATAGACATATGTTATTATAATTTTTTTACAGAAATGTTAAATTAGTTGCCTTTCCTGAGCTGGTAATCTACATGTCATTCTCAGACAGATATTGTTTAAACTTTTCAATGCGATCTTCTTTTGAAGTATTCATAAATTGTAAGGAAGTATGGACTTAAAGTTCTGGTTTCAATGATAATATGTTTACCATACTTTTGTCGATGGTATTCATATAATCCTTTATATTTTACAAAAGTCTTTTACGTTCGTGAAGGATTTACAGAAAGTGCTATTCAATGCAGATAGATCCATTTATTTTGACAAATTCTGTCCTGTTTAAATGTGAATAGCATAAACTTTGATGCAGTCAGCTCAAAACAAGATCCCTATTTTCTAGCAACAGGCAGAAACAACTCAAAACAACTTTCCCGGTTTCCGAAAACAGCTCAAAACAGACCTAAAAACGTTTTCAAAACAGGTAGCTGTTTCTCAAAACAGGTAGCTGTTTCCGGTATCTGTTTCGGTAGACCGAAAGCAGTTTAGGTTCTCATTATCCAAATGTTTATTCTTAGATAACATTTTAAATTATCTAGTTCTTCTTCTTCTTCTTTTCCAAAACTCATAAAAGCGTTGAGGTAATACATGGAATAAGATATGTCAGTTAATAAATCTTTTATTAGAATTTCACTACAATTTTTCATAAAATGATATAATGAGAACGCCGGACAAGTGTTTTGTGAAAAAAACAGCATGGAAGTTTGGGTAAAAAAAAAAAAAAAAAAAAAAAAAAAAAAAAAAAAAAAATTTTTTTTTTTTTTTTTTTTTTTTTTTTTTTTTTTTTTTTTTTTTTTTTTAAATTCACTATCCGGTTATGGAAATGGAGGCTTAATAAAAATTTTTCCATTATATATCGCTAGTTTTAGGTTAAATATATTTCTTGCTGTTTTGAATCCTTGCACATCAATTATAACAATCATTACTTTTCTATATTTGTCTGGTTTCTTCGTTGCGTTATATGTGCAATGGCGTATTTCACATGCTACATTTAAACAAATAGAACTGATTTTCTGGTTTACACCCTATTACAATAGTAAATACGTAAGGATTTTAATGTAAAAAATGCTTTTAAACTTTTTAAAAAACATGATGGAATGATTGTGATTATAAAATTTAAACTTATAAGAAGGTGGACTCCACGAGGATACCGAGCAATACCGAAGCACAAAGTCAGTTACATATGTGATTGGTTAAGAATGCTTATTTTGCTATTCCTAAGAACCTTGAAGAGTCTAACAGAACTGTAATATGATACCTTCTCAATACCTTGTCAATAAAATTTAACCTTGAAGATTAGTTGGTATGAATTGCAATATGATACCAATAAATTTTAACCTTGAAGAGCTTAGCCAATATAGCTGCAGACACCATATTATTATACGCTACATTTTTTTTTAGTCTCATCAATAGCAGCTCTTTCATTATGATATACCCTTCATTTAATCAAAAATAGAAGACTTTCTTTTTGCAACAAAAATATATAATTTATTTCCAAACAATTATACATAGATATATATGTTATTATTTTTTTTACAGAAATGTTAAATTAGTCATCTTTCCTACAGTTCCGGCGCTGGTAATGCGTCATTCTCAACCAGATATTGCTTAAACTTTTCATTCTTCTTCTTCATATTAGATCGACGTTTACAATTCCCAATTTTCTGCTTTCATGATGGTACTGACTGTTGCAGTTCGTTCACGAAGCGTTGCGTCTAATGATTTAAATATGCTTATAAACTACATTATCATCATCGATCCATGAATATTATTATTTAAAAGAATTGTTCGGTTTTCAATGTATCCATCTTAACTGATCTGTTTAGGTATTAGCTATCTGTTTAGTAAACAGCTACCTGTTCAAGGTGAACCGGTACCTGTTTGTCGCAACAGCTACCTGTTCATAGTAAACGGGTACCTGTTTATTAAATGTTTTGTATATATAATATATATATATATATATATATATATATATATATATATATATATATATATATATATATATATATATATATACTTTTTAAATCTTGGTAATCTCTAACTGATATCATGAAGTTTGCACTGAGCATCTAATTGATTAATGAGGTCACTGCGAGTCGTTTTCTAACTTTGTACCAGGACCGCAATACTGGTAACCAGGTAAATGCAATTCAAACGGAAGTTTATTGATTAGACCATTCACCAAACCACCACCATCTACACTCTTTCGCTTCTTAACTAGCATTGTTTACATGGATGGATAGAAGTATACCTAAATTGAGAAAACAAATCATAGTTATTTCTTTATTCAGTAAATGCTATACATTAGATAAGCAGGACGATAATACAAAATTTCCATTAAACATACAGTGTTATGTGAATTAATATTATACTTAGCATTTATAACATCAAATATTTATAATAACCACCACCGAATTTTTCTCACGAAAACGACGGTAGTCAACAACTTGTTGTATGAACTTTCATAAAACACATCAGATTGTAAGATTCAAGAAATTCCAATCTATAGCTTACTATATCCTTTAAATTGAATAATTCTTCTATACTGTGAGTTGAATGCAAGAACAGCACTTGTAGTTTTATATCATAACAGTTTCAAAATTCTGTCATATCCTTTAATTAATTCCCAATTGTAATAAATACCAAGATTACTAGATAGAGTTTCATAATGTTGATCATAGATTATTCTTGCTTCGTTTACATTTGACCAATCAATTTCATTTCAATTTCTTGGGATCGGAAAATTGTAATTCTACATACGAATGCCATCTTAGAAGCTCATTCCATTCCTTCATATCCAACACCACATTATTGCTTTGATCACAATTACACAATGCACCACTGGTGCAAGGTTGAGGTGTACTGTATCCAATTTCCAGATGTTTTGCATGATGAGTATCGTTCGATAGTTTATAATAAGTACAATCGATTAAGTATTCCTTAGCTGCTTGTTTATACACTTCATCCTTATATTGAAATGATGATGTCCAGTCAGTTTAGCAGAAGAATAACATTCATCATGTTTCTCTTCATTTTACTACTACCATCACTATTTTGACAGCACCAACAACAAAATGTTAAATTATTATTCAGATTGTTACTACAATGATGTGTATCCATATTAACGGTGAACTTCTGAGTTTCGATCGTTCCAGAAATGATTTTATTGCTACTTGCATGACTTTACTTGCTCATTCACTATGACTAAACATTGTTTAAGAAAATAATTCTAGTATTTCAATTTTACAAGATATACATTAAATTTAGAAAAAGTATTTTGTTGTTTTAGCTGCACAATTTTACACATGATTTTAAGGAGTGAAATTATGAAATTTCAATTTTCTTTTTAAATAAACTAAAAGTCTGCATTCCTTTACCCGTTCATATTTAACTCAGCTACTTAGTACTCAATTATTCTCTTATCCGTTATTTTCTTTTCGATTATCGAGCTACATTTAAGTTTCAACTAAGTGTTATATATTGATACCCTTTAATTCCAATTACAATTACGTGCTATTTATTTCAACATAACTTTGAGCTGGATCGTTGAATTATTATAAATACCACTTTAGTAAATAAGTGTTAAATGATAATACACGAAAACAATAAATATATAAAGTAACATGTAAATTAAAAACAATGTTGAAACTTGAAATTTTTTTAATATCGATACCTCAATTTGATATTTAAAAGTACTACCTTATTTAATTATTTCTGACAAAAGACTATCACTTTCTTTAACACTTATACCAAAATCGCACTTGTTTTTTAACGAGAACTTATTTGTTTAAAATATTTTCAATTTGACCTTTTTCAAGCTGTTGAAACAGAGAAAATTAGAATTGTAAACTTTAGATTCTATTTATATGATTTGTACGACCAAATCTTCATTTTTCTATAGTTACCAAGTATTTAATTCTGATTGGCTCAACAATTTTACATTACATAATTAAAACCCCATAATTTTCCCCAAAACTCTTAACTACTTTTCATAATCTACAAAATTTCTATAATTTGAAATCAAACACATAATTTACTTAACTAGTTAATTCACATATTATTGATTTTACGCTAATTTTATGTAAACAGGCTGATGATTTCCATGAATATGGGATGCTACTATCAGAATATCAATTTTTAATTGCCTAGCATTAATGGAAAATATATTGAATTTCGCATTAAAACAAATGCCAAATGGCAAAAATATAATGTAATTGAAATTGAGGCACTAAATTTGCCTCACAATTTTTAACACTTGTCTCATTAAATCCTTTTTTTTTTAAAAATCAAATCAATTTTTTCAACGAAATTTTACACTTTTAACCACCAAACGTTTGTGAAAGTGTTTAAATTAAGTTCAGTCCTTAAATTTTAACATTTGTGGTTATAAGTTCTTCTACGACATTGGAAAGTTAAAACTAGTTTAAGGTCATTAAAAGTTGATTAAACACAATAATTCAGTTCTGTTTTTTCGTAATTTTAGCCTGATAAGGTTTATCGCACTAAACGAATGTTTTCATGATTCTTGGCTGCGTACATGTGAATTGTGACATTGATACCAGTCTATATCTAGTTTTAACATTATTTTTGTCAACTACAACTTGTATCACATGTCGTCAGGGAACATTGTTTAAATAAACTTACTAAACTAAATAAACTTGAATTAAATCATAACGATAACAAACATACCCTATACTTCAATGTAATGTGCTGTCGATTATACTCATATTAACATTATATTAAGAAATATTTAAATTTAAAACATCTCAATGTTTATTAACCATGCTTATCTAGAATTAAAAAGATTGCCATTTGTACAAACTAAGAAATAATTCACTATGCGACTTACATAGCTACTTGGTAATTTAATTCAATATATATATATATATATATATATATATATATATATATATATATAATTAATATTTTAATAACCAGGTATAGTTATATTTTAAAAGGATAATGCTATTTTACAGTAAATACAGGTAAAGCCAAAATTGATAATATTTATTACTATTTTATATATTTCGGTTAAATTTAACTTTCATCAGAAAAACGTCTACAATTGAATTAAAAAATATTTGTGTAACTAATTATAAACATATGTGAACTTACAATTAAATGGAAAATTACTGGTAAAATTAATTGATTGACTACATAATGAATGGGATGATAATGATCTATTAAAATTATTCTAACCATATCATTCAAGAAAACCATAGTATAAAGTGTCAATATAAAGAACTCGAATAACATGATAACAATAACGTAAATTAACTAACTACTAAACAAAGTTGGTGACCTACAAAATGTGTTTTAATTTTTATACATTGAATATTGAAATAAAAAATATATGTATATATATATATATATATATATATATATATATATATATATATATATATATATATATATTAAGAATTTTAAAACGACTAATTTATAAAAATTGAAAAAAGATTATTAGATTTACTATACTTACTTTTCTTTCTTTTGGTGAAATTTTTTAACAAATATTGTAAATAGAACTTAGTCCATTAGTATCAGTTTTATGATTAACACAAATTTCTGTTGTTATTAATGTGCACATTTCTAAAATTTTCATTTTGATTATCACTTTCGGTGTCCAGAATAAAATATCGTTAAATTAAACTTATGTCCTGTACGATGAATGTATGCAATGCAGTTGAATTAGGTTTCTTTTTACATCACTTTTATGGAGAGCTAAACGTTTGAAATCTTTTTAGTTTCCTATGTAGCATCTATTACAGTTGTTGCAGGTATTGAAAATGACTTGATTGTTGCAGTAGAAGTGTTTTGTCTTTAAGTTTAGTGTAAAAGACGATACCGTACAATTGCTGAATTGCAACTTGATATATGAGATATAAACAGTTTGAAAATTGAAGGTGTTAAGTGAGGTATGTATAATTTTTATAAATGGTTTGACTTGTTAATTCATTGTTATTTGTATTGTCAAAACTTGTTTGTGGTTATTATAAATTGATTATTAAAATTATATTTTAATAAACCAGTGTATCCATTTTCAAAAGGATGTTGTATAGTATCTTGTAATTCTTTTGTAGTAATGAATGATGGCAAATTTTTTAATTCTGTTTTTAAGACATATAACTGCATTAATTTTTTGTTTATGAGGATGTTAAAAATATGGAATGTATCTACCTGAACTAGTTTCTTTGCGATACCAATCTAAGATGATATTATTATTATTTCTAATCACAAGTATCTAGAAAGAACACTGATATTATCTTCTTTTCGACTGTGTATTCAAGTCTACCATTATAAGAATTAAAATATTTAAATATAGTCAACTTTATTAATTGAACAGCACAACAGGTCATCTACGTATTGCCAAATGAAAGGAAACTGAAAATCTATTTTATCGATAACGAAATATATAATGTCATTCATTACAATTTCGCGATAGAAGGTGACAGATTCTCCATAGGACAAGTACACTTGAATAAATAGTGCCATCGTAGATGAAATATGTGTTCATGAATAAACTTAACTATATAAACAAAAACTTTTTAGAAATAGAGCATACCTGTGTTATCAGTTGATAATTTTTTTATGACATTAACTGCTAATTCTACTGATATGATTAGTGAACAATGACTTTACGTCATATGATACAATGCAGTAATTTTCTGGTATAATAAAACCATTAGCTTTTCTGCAAGTGAAGGTATCTTTGATTCTGAATTTATTATGATTATGAAAAGCAGAATCTAAGATATTAGCGATGTATTTAGCAAGTTTTTGTGTTGGTGCACCATACATGATTTAATCGGACGTAATGATAAATTTTCTTTATGTACTTTGGGTAGTCCATAATATTTAGGTATAACACTTTATAAGATTTGAGTACTTTGGATGTCTCATTAGAAATGTAACCTTTGCATTCAAGTCCTTAATGATCTCATTTACTTTATTTTCAATCAGTTGTAGGATCTTTAGGATTTTTTAATGTAGTGCAATCATTTAATAGTTCTACTGATTTAATTGTAAATATCTTTGTATAAAAACAGAAACATTAGATTTATCAGATTTGGTTAATATTACATCAGGGTTGTCTTTAAAAATGTCAAAGTTTTATTTTCTACATTTTGAATGGGTTAAAATATTTTGTTATCGTTAATGTGGTTGTAACAAATTAGTAGCTAATAAAGTTTTGTACATTGTTATCTGGGATTGTGTCAAAACTTAAAATATCTACATTTTATTGTTTGATGGTAAATGAATTTAGGACCTAAAGATAGAAATTTTTCGATATCGTTAGAATTTCAGTATTAGTGGTTTTAAGAACCATTTATTACATTTAATGTTATCAAAATGTTGACAACGGATTTTTAATTCTATTGAAATTTTTGTTAAATGTTATTCTAGAAAGTTTTTGACAATATGATAATAACATATCGTTAAGTGCATTGACTTATCTAATGGACCATCTAATTGATTGATTTGCAAAACAGTATTATTAATAGTTAAGTTAAGAAGTGAGTTTGTTACCCTTCTTTGCTAAATACATCGCTAATATCTTAGATTCTGCTTTTCATAATCATAATAAATTCAGAATCAAAGATACCTTCACTTTCGCAGAAAAAGCTAATGGTTTTATTATACCAGAAAATTACTGCATTGTATCATATGACGTAGTCATTGTTCACTAACATATCAGTAGAATTAGCAGTTAATGTCATAGAAAAGAATTATCAACTGATAACACAGGCATGCTCTATTTCTAAAGAAGTTTTTGTTATATAGTTAAGTTTTTATTCATGAACACATATTTCATCTACGATGGCACTATTTATTCACAAGTGTCGTTGTCCTATGGAGGAACTCTGTCACCTTCTATCGCAGAAATTGTAATGAATGACATTATATATTTCGTTATCGATAAACAGATTTTCAGTTTCTTTCATTTGGCAATACGTAGATGACCTGTTGTGCTCGGTTCCAATTAATAAAGTTGACTATACTTTAAATATTTTTAATTCTTATAATGGTAGACTTGAATACACAGTCGAAAAGAAGATAATTCAGTGTTCCTTTTCTAGATTTGTGATTAGAAATAATAATAATATCATCTTAGATTGGTATCAGGTAGATACATTCCATATTTTTCCCAACATCCTCATAAACAAAAAATTAATGCAGTTATAGGTCTTAAAACAGAATTAAAAAATTTGCCATCATTCATTACTACAAAAGAATTACAAGATACTATACAACATCCTTTTTAGAAAATGGATACCCAGCTGGTTATCAAAAATATAATTTTAATAACAATTCTTATAATAACCACAAACACAGTTTTGACAATACAAATAACAATGAATTAACAAGTCAAACCATTTATAAAATTACCTACATACCTCACTTAACACCTTCAATTTCCAAACTGTTTATATCTCATAATATCAAAGTTGCCAATTCAGCAATTGTACGGTATCGTCTTTACACTAAACTTAAAGACAAAACACCTCTACTGCAACAATCAGAAGTCATTTACTCAATACCCTGCAACAACTGTAATAGATGCTACATAGGACAAACTTCACAAAGATTTCCAAACGTTTAGCTCTCCATAAAAGTGATGTAAAAAGAAACCTAATTCAACTGCACTTTGCATACATTCCCATAGTACAGGACATAAGTTTAATTTAACGATATTTCTATTCTAGACACCGAAAGTGATAATCAAAAAGAAAATTTTAGAAATGTGACATTAATAACAACACAGAAATTTGTGTTAATCATAAAACTGATACTAATGGACTATGTTCTATTTACATATTTGTTAAAACAGCCTTTCACCAAAAGAAAGAAAAGTAAGTATGTATAACTAATAATCTTTTATTCAATTTCTTATAAATTAGTCGTTTTGAAGCTTTATATATATATATATATATATATATATATATATATTTATTTATTTCAATATTACAATGTATAAAAATTAAAACACATTTTGTAGGTCACCAACTTTGTTTAGTAGTTAGTTAATTTTATATTTACCTTGTTATCATGTTATTCAGTTCTTTATATTGTACACTTTATACTATGGTTTTCTTGAATGTATATGGTTGAGAATAATTTTAATAGATCACCTTATCATCCCATTCACAGTTATGTCACTCACGTCAATCAATTAATTTGTTCAACAGTAATTTTCCATTTAATTGTAAGTTCACATATGTTTTATAATTAGTTATACAAATATGTTTTAATTCCAACTGTAGACGTTTTTCTGATGAAGGTTAAAATTTTAACCGAAATATATAAAAATAGTAATAAATATTATCACATTTTGGCTTTTTACCTGTATGCCTACTGGAACTAGGAAATAGCATTATCCTTTTATATATATATATATATATATATATATATATATATATATATATATATATATATATATATATATATATATATATATAATATAAATAATTTGCGTTCTTATATTCAAAACAGTAGTAACAATGCACCTCATTTACATATGTTCTTCGAGATTATCATTATTAGAACTGTTACGTAAATATTATTGTTTCAATTATTGCTAGTCACGTTAGAAATAGACGTATACAGTACTTAAAACGTCTAACTGAGCAGCTAATAATTCCAAGATTCGTATTCTAAAAAAAATAAATCCAAATAAACCCTAAGTAAATATTTCTATATGAAAAGTTTTCGTTAAAAATGTAAAATATTGACAGTTAATTTAGGGTCAAATTCATGCATTATCCCATTCTTAGAAGCCAAATTTGTTTGCAAAGTCGTTTCCATATATACGGTGCCAGATCGCATATACACGTATACCCCATATGTAGGTACCTCTACTTGTATTGACAGAAGTATTTGCATTCTTATATTCAGAACAGTAGTAACAATGCACCTCATTTACATCTGTTCTTCGAGATTATCATTATTAGAACTGTTACATAAATATTATTGTTTCAATTATTGCTAGTCACGTTAGAAATAGACGTATACAGTACTTAAAACGTCTAACTGAGCAGCTAATAATTCCAAGATTCGTATTCTAAAAAAAAATAAATCCAAATAAACCCTAAGTAAATATTCCTATATGAAAAGTTTTCGTTAAAAATGTAAAATATTGACAGTTAATTTAAGGTCAGATTCATGCATTTTCCCATTCCTAGAAGTCAAAATTTGTTTGCAATGTCGTTTCCATATATACGGTGCCAGATCGCATATACATATACATATGTATACACTTATTGTAGAAGTACCAATTTTAATATATGTATATATATATATATATATGAATATATATATATATATATATATATATAATTTACATTTTACTTTATTCGCTTTCTTGGTATTTAAGCAGAATTTAGTTTAAATAAGATATTTCATATAATAAAAGAAAGTTTTATTTTGTGGTCTGTAAGATATTTATTCTTTTTTCATAACCAAACAAAAAATTAATCATGTTTTCATACTCCTCAAATTGCTGACGTGTAAATAAGGTACGAGAATTTTTGTGTATATTTATTGCAAGAGCAAGTATGAATAAGTTAGAAATTGTCGTTCTGCGACTAATTGACCCTTTATCCTGTATATTTGTCGATGAGAGATGCCACTGGCAGAAGGAAGTAATGTTCAGATTCTTCTTTTAAATAGAACTTACGGATGTTTTGCCTTATTACCATTGATTATAATCATTGGTATTACGATCCCATCTTGCATGTACGGCATTTATTAATGTATACATGTACATTTTATTTAATTTTTAGATATTTAAGTAGTTTGTTGCAGTTTTGTATTAAATTTTAGACACAGGTTTAAAGCTCAATTGCCGTATAACGTAATTATTTTAGTTAGGACGTGAAAATTAGATCCTGTAAGTTAGGTAGGAGAATTATATTGAGAATTAATATACGTCAATTCTTAAATTTTTCAATAAAGTTGTAATAATTAATTAAATTGGATATTCGCTTTTGAATATTTTCGAAAGGTTTATTACGAAGGTGCTCTTTTTAGTGAAGCTTTATCAATTTTTGAGTAAAGTTAATTACTGAATTCTTAAAATATTAAGTGAGATTTAAAATCTAAAAGTAATTTTACACGTTCGTTCAGCACATTTTTTGTAAATACTTGAAGCCAAAGTAATAATCGAAGTATGTATATGACAAAAGTCACGGCTTTATAATTAAAAGTACTTATTTTAGGTAATAGTCGTGTATTCAAAAGCAGTTTTACAAGATTTTAAGCTTCTATGGTATAGCAATACCAAAATATATAAAATATTTTATAAATTTATAAAATGTTTTCTATTTTTTCATTCCATTGCCCATCGATGCATTCTTTTAGAGTTACTAGTGACAATGATAATGTTATCACAATTTTTATAATTTTTTTCATGAGCTTTATCTCGCTCGTGATTTAAAAAATTCACCGCTACGGTTCGTTTTCTAAACTTGAATGTACGATTAAAATGTGTCATATGAAACTTGTTTTTTAATATGCTGTTATAAATTCTGTTAGTCCTCCATCTGGAATTTTATTGTCCGAAAATGCAAAATAAGTTTTTATGTCATCATCCCAAACTTGAATAAAATCGACCCTTTCACCGGAAAGTTCATTTTAATATTGCTAAATATTATATTTTGGACAGAAGTCTTGTCATACATTTAACATATTTATGTATAAAATGTTGAAATATGTCTTGTTCTTGTCTCGTAATAAAAAACAAAGGTTTTCCGTAGGAAATGTTTTACGTGCCGTATATCTCCAAGACAAGCGATCAGTAACTTTAGATTAACTACAATTAAAAACAGAGTAAAATTACCACGTTGAGAATTACAAACAAGAATCATGACGGCAAGCAAAAGCTGATTTAAGTTTAGATGCTAAATTAAGAGAAGTACTGACATTGTACTAGTTTTCATTGTTCAATGGAATTATACTACCAGGACCATAATTATAATTTTATCTACACTTAAATTCACTATAGAAGGTTCCGTTATAAAATGCTTGCCAGTAGACTCAAAGTATAAAACTTCGAGACATAGTTGGAAACGTAAAATATTTTTAAAATCCATAAAAGATATATTCGAATTATTAACTTTTTACTAAGGATAAGAAGTTTAGGTTTCTTGACATCACTAATTAACATGCTTTCCATATTATAATTTTTAAAGGTGTTTATACTGAATTTTTCTGTATCAGTATGTGCAAAAATTTATTTGGTAAAAGTTAAAGAAAGCGTAAAGAATGCAAGCATTAGAGTAGTCGTTAATCTTATTGACATAAGAGAAATGCGGAAGCGCGGAAAATGTATTGTTTTTAAGATTATGAGATTACAAAGCTCTTCTCCTGATTATACTTGTTACTAAGCTATATAAATATTAAATTTTGCTCATCTTTTGTGATTAATAAAGGTATGCATATATTAAAACAGAATTATTAATAAAGTTCGCTTAGTACACAGGATTTCAGAAATACTGTAATTAAATTTACCAAAATACTCATTAGAAAGTTACAGGTATCAAGTCAAAACATTATTATAAATAGTAAACGAGAAAACCACAATTCCCTATCTTCTGTAATCCTCCATACATATAGATTGCAGGTAAAAATTATTTAAAGGAGCCCAAAATTCATTCATACCCTCAGGTTACTTTTGTAATCACAAAATAAAAGTCTGTTGCTAATGGGAAAAAGCAAATTATAAAGCATGTTTAAAATT
>JARFJB010002098.1:2535000-2720000 GCA_036346205.1 Vesta saturnalis | reverse complement strand
CCCACACACACACTCACACACACACTCATACACACTCACACACACACTCATACACACACACACACACTCACACACACACACACACTCGCACACACACACACACTCACACACACTTACACACACTCTCACACACATCACACCTCACACACACTACACCACACACTCACGCACTCACGCACTCACGCACTGACACACTCACACACTCACACAGTCACACACTCCCACACTCACACACTCACATACTCACACAGACACTCAGTCACACACTAACACACTCACACACTCACACACTCACACACTCACACACTCACACACTCACACACTCACACACTCACACACTCACACACTCACACACTCACACTCACACACTCACACACCACACACTCACACACTCACACACTCACACGCTCACACACTCACACACTCACACACACACCTCACACCTCACACACTCACACACTCACACACTCACACACTCACACACTCACACGCTCACACACTCACACACTCACACACTCCACACACACACACACACACACACACACACACACACACACACACACACACACACACACACACACACACACACTCACACACTCACACGCTCACACGCTCACACACTCACACACTCACACACTCGCGCACTCGCGCACTCGCACACTCGCGCACTCGAACACCCGCACACCCGTACACTTGCACACTCGTTCACTCGGACACTCGCACACTCTCACACTCACACACACACGTACGCACGCACGCACGCACGCACGCACCCACGCACGCACCCACAAACACACGCACACATGCACGCACGCACACACACATAAATTAACTGTGTTTATACTAAAATTAACTTTTGAACCCACGACCTCCACTTTGCTGGATTGGGGCTCTTCCAACTGAGCTATCGAGGAGTTAAGCCATAATGGATTCCAACTTAAACTGTATGTACTTCCCTAGTTACGATGTATTATAATTTTTATGTACAATGAAGGATCACTTTTGTGTATGTACTTTAAAAATGATTAATGTTATAAGTCAGTAGTTTAGACCAAACTTGGTATTAATTCAATTATGAAATATATTTAAAAGTGAAATATTATCTTATGCAGTACTTATCTAAAACACATAAAGTTTTGTAATAATTTGTACTCGTTGAAAGTATACAGCATAAGTTTAACATTAATGGGCTACACTTGTGAAGTAAAAAGGACGCAAACATAATATTGTACTTCAGATAATTGGGCGAACCTTTTGTCCGGATGGACTAAATTGACTGCAATCCTCGAAAATGTTTTTCAATATAAAATTTTTATGTAAACTGAACACCAGAAAATGTACCAATATTTCTCTACAAATTCGAGTCAAGTTCTGTATTAAACCAAATCTGTAACTTTATTATCAAAGTAACTGATACTAATATTTTATTAAAAAAATATGTTCAAAATAAACAAACCATAAATATGATAGTAAAAATGATATTTACGGAAAAATATTTTAGGACTTTTCACTGTTTATGCACATATCTGCTAGAAACATTCTTAAACATTGCAGTTCATTTGCTAAATATTTTATACTACTAAACACCTTCATTTGGAGTTGAAACTAGATTGCAGTCGAAGGGTTCGCTGAATGCAACACAAAACAGCGTTCTAATTCGAGTGATATACCCATACCACGTTTTTTTCAAGCACCGATATCAAATATTAAATGTCGTAACAGATTATTTTTTAATTATTTATGTATTAAGGGTATAATTAGGAGATTATGGCATGAGGGAATGTTTAAAACCCGACGAAGGAGGACTTTTAATTTCCCGAGAGCCATAATCGACAGTTATGCCCAAGGTAAATGCAATGTTTTATTCTATTTTAGTTTCTAAAACTTTCTATCAAAATATTTTGTGTTTCCGGCAAGTTTGTGATGGTTGTGACGATAAATTTTTTAGTATTGTGTAGATTTGGCTATATTGATGTTGTTAGGGATGCTGTGTCCTTTTAATTTCTATAAATTCTATAAATGATTTTCCTTCACGTTATTAAATGTTCGATACCGAAGCTTAGTAACTGTTTATTAATCTGTGCCATAAAGGTCAATATGCCCGCATTTGAGTGCTTATAAACAAGATTATAGTTCTAAAATAGAATAAAATAGGTTAAAGTTTTTGCTAAACAGAATTTTTCATTTATTAAATATAATCATGGAATTCTTTCTACAAGGTACGTTTATAAAATATTAAGGACATACATTTTTTATGTATCCCTCTTCAACATTGTTGGTCGATTTTGGTTTTTAAGGATATAATGTCTCCACTTATATCTACCAAGATCTGCAGCGTTTGGCAATACTTTAACATTGAAAAGGAAATATTAATTATCTTGTATTTTGTATTGTCTACATAAATTTAAATAAAAATCTAAATTAATATATATATATATATATATATATATATATATATATATATATGTTAGATTTTTATTTAAATTTATGTAGACAATATGCAAACCCCAGTACACAGGATGCAAATAAGTATACCATATATATTGTGACATATATTGCTCTTCATTAACTTCTATAATTGACTGTTATGTTAACTACAGTAATAGTGCTTAAAGGTGTTCAAGAGACTGTCCTATTGTCAACTATGTGTCCTTCTTGTAAATCATTTTTGTTTTAGTGTTTACAGTCACTTAACTCTGTTTGTGGGCATTATTGTTATCATTATTGATATATGTATATATATATATATATATATATATATATATATATATATATATATATATATATATATATATATATATATATACACAAATAGTTACTACTCACGTTGATGGGTTGATTATATATTTATATAAATCTTTGTATATGTGCAATATTATATAGTTTGCTCTGTAATTGGCTTTTGCTGTTGGGCAATAAATGTTATTGTTATTATTATTATATATATATATATATATATATATATATATATATATATATATATATATATATATATATATATATATATGACCTTGTACCATTTAATTTATATTTTTCAGATTTGGTTAATTTAATTTTGTCTAAAACATTACATTTTGTGTTTAAAAATTCGCGCATATCTGTCATATCCCGTAATACATTTCGATAATGATAAGCTTCCCACTCGCGCCTAGTGATTCTATCGAATTTATTGGCCATTACATTTAACACGTTCGCTGCCACTGCAGCTGGGATTGCGTCACCAGATAGCCAATTTTTTTTTTGTGAACTCTCAAAATTTAATTGTAAAAGCTGCTGTAAATAACTTTACAAAGGTAATAACTACAATTTTTCTCCCCTGAATGAAAGTTTTTGTTTTGGACGCACTAATGCGTCAGTGGCACATCAGTCCAAATTCTGTAGCGGGTGGCCAGTGACGCGTTAGTGCGTCTACTTTATTTTTACTGTAAATTAGTGACAGTATGAATTACTAAATTTTTATGTTGAATTCAAAAATGGAAACGAAAAAATATGCGAAAAGCGAAGTATCTATTACACGAAAAGTCAAACAAACTGTATTAAATCACAAGCAAATACAAAAACTGAAACAAAATTCAATTCAAGAATAGGACATTCATAACTGTAGAAAAAATGAAATAATTAAACTAAACAAAATTCAGTAAACAGAATATAAAACTACTATCCGCATTACTGGTGGTGAATAACACAACAATTCAAACAGTACTCTGCTTTATCGGGGCAATCTTGGCACTCTTAAATCGTATCTGTTCGTTTTCCTCGTCTGGCGTATGATCTGCACTTTTTTCTCTGTGTTTTTGATTTTCCAGGAGTTGATTCTCGTTTCACCACAACATATTGAGGATCTCTGACAAGCCGCTCTTCCTGCTTTTGCGGCAATTGTGCTTTTATAATTCTGAGTCTAAATGCTTGGAGGAGATTTTCTTGCCAGAATATTTATTGTAAATTGCATGTGCGTTTGCCAGCATCATTTCCAAAACATGGATAAGAAGTTTCTTGTACCAGCGTATTGTTTTTCTTTCCGAGAGACAATATGAAAGCATCTGATCTTGCCGATCAACTCCTGACATAAATTTATTGTAGTTTACGATGGATAAGGGCTTATATTTCACCTATTTTCTTTTGTTTTCGACCTCAACCATGTCATTTTCAAATTTATTAGAAATGTAATGAACTTCTCTTATCGTGCCATTTACCTATCATAAATCCTTCCGCAAATTTGGCAATCGTTTCACCAATTTTCAATTTTGCCTTTTGTACGTCATTGGGAGTATGCTTCCTGTTTGCCCTCAAAGTTCCCGTACAGTGAGTCTTCTTATCCAGTAACAACTTAGCCAAATCGAAGCTATTAGAGTAGTTGTCCATGTGCACATGGTGACCGGAACACCTTTTTGCCTTTTTCCTCCTAAATTGTCCAGCATGCCAGTGTAAACCAAGATTTTTAGGACTATTCCAGTGAGAGTAGTCAAAATATAAAGCTTTATGTCATATGGGCATAATATATAATATATAATATATTGGCGAAAAATTAATCTTCCACGCCAAAGGACCACCGATTCTTCCAACGACAGTTCTCGGTCAGGGTAGTATACTTGACACATCCTTTCATTGAAAAAGTTTATAACTGAACGTATTTTATACAACCTGTGGGCTGGTTTTTGTTCGCCCGGTTTTGGATTTTCTGCAAAATGCAGTACACGCAGTATTAGAAGGAAACGATTTCGAGAAATGCTATCGGAAATTCCTTTCAGGTGAAATAAAAGACCCTTTTTCCAATAGTCTTGCAACACCCAAGAAAACTAACAATTCAGCTAATGTCGCATCTTTCCAACTAGCTATTCGTGACTGTCCCTTGATTCTCACAGAAAGGAACATTTCAGTTGCGTTACGATTTGTTTCTTCAACAAATTTCAACAGAAATTCGTCCGCCACCAAAAGGCGATAATAATCTATAGGATTGTTTGCAGTTGGTTTAATTAGCAGTCGCTCCTTTTTCGTAAACGGGTGATTCACCATGCCAACTGGAACACTATCCCAATCATGAATTGTATCAGCCGCGTGTGACATTTGTTCTTCTGCATTTTCCCCAACGCTTGAATTCACGAAATCTTCTGCCATTTTTACAGTCCCATCGAAAACAATATCACCTCCGTCAGACTCTTCACTAGATTCCCACCGTGCACTTCATGCGAAATTTCCGTATCCGAATCATTTTCTTCCAATATTTGTAATAATTCCGCGTCTTGTAGTGCTTTTGTGTTTATTTTCTTCCGTAATTTACTTTTCATAGGTTCCGAAGGACCCGCCACGTCATCACTGTCTTTCATTTTCAGTACCGCAACAGAGAAAAGCGGTAAGAAAAAACGCGAACCGCACCCGTGAAAATCGAAAGCAATACGTTACTAGAGTCTACGCATCTAACAACAACTAGCGGCAGCGCCATACTAAACTGCGATGCATAACAACACCAGGATCTCTGGACGCGCCGGCCGTCCATCGCACATGCGTTAGTATAAGTCGGACGCGCACGCGCGGCGGTGACAGAGAACGAGTTAAACGATCCCAACTACTAGTCGGTTCATTCAAATTTCCCAAATTAAGAAACGATTCTTTGTTGGATATTCATGTTTCGCGTATGTGATTATATACAATAAGTACAATAAGTAATTTTGATACGGCAATTGATTTTATTGCCTCAATATCTTTTTCAACGGATGACCTTAAATATAACAATTTTTGTATATCACTCACTTGTTTTTATCTACTAGCGCAATCAATGTGTCCTTAAATTCTAACCAATTACTATATTTACCGTCAAATATTGGCGATCTGATAGGAGGTAACTGTACTAAAGAATTAACACCACCACCATTATTATTATTATTCGAAGCAATTGAATTATCTGCAATCATAGAAGCATTTTGTTATGAGACTGAACTCTGTTTTTTAGCGTTACCTTCGCTCATAATTTCAAAATAATTAACCTCAAAATTATATCTCTCATGCTCATCAACCTCCCCTACTACTAATAACTCTATCTCCGTTTACAACTCATTAAATTTTCTCGTACAAGGCTCGATTTTATCTAAGCATAATTTTAATTGAACCAACGTATTATCCAATGATTTAATTGATTCAATATAATTATTAAAACGTGTTAAATCAGCTGTATTCTGCTATTTCTCAGGCCCACCGCATTAGGCACCTTTTAGTAATTGAAACTGTATAAAAATCTATAAAGGTTTAAGGATAAAATCGCTTATATGATAAGAAACGGATTAATATATGGACACGCTCAGACTATTACACTGCCGTCCTTCTTCGGCCACCTGGATTACAGATATTTTCTTATCTCCCTCGCTACGAATCACCACATGTTATGTTTATCTGGATCAATTGACCAACTGTTAATGCAATTATTTGTTTTCTGAAACATAATAAATTTATATACATTGTGGACTGTATTCCTTTATTAATTGTCGCAGCAAAAAAAAAATAAATAAATAACAGAACTCTCGCCAACCGCTCTCAATAATAATCTACTCACTCCACCACCCACAAATCTCCCAAGCATAAAGACTGGGTTCATGAGTCAAAACTTACATTTTCAAATATTCTTAAATACACGTAAACGATTGGAATTGCAGATAATCCAGATTTTTCCTCACTCAGTTCAGGTACCTCGTAAGAGCTTATCTGGTCCGCAGAGACGTTCTTTTTCGATCGAAGAATTGCTGCATCTGACACTAAAGCAGTATAAGGTGTTATGATCATGATACTCCCCTATTTTATGCACGTGTTTTACCATACAACGTGTTGACGTTCACATCTGCGTTGTCATAAACAAACTGAATAAATGTTCCTTTTTTAATGGGCGATGGTTCTTCTCCCCGCACTATGGTAAAATGTCGACCAGCATTGCCTCATTGTAGCTGCGGGAGAATTCCATTTCTGCGCATAGGTTGACGATACCTTTAGGTCCAAACTTCCTGTTTAGTTACCTAAGCCTGTCTTAATTGAGGAAAGGAGAGGGTGGTTCATCGCGGCTGAGATAATTGCGTGACAAATCGAGAAGCACTTCTTCTTACAGTAATCGAGAAAATTTAAACCCTTGCTAATTTATCTGTTTTTACTTACAAAATTTAATACATTTCTAACTTTTGTTTTTGGACGCTATTTGGATTTTTACATTATCGTATAGTGGATTTTAACACCTCTTCTACAATGTATTACATGATATGAAAATGTAGAAAATGTGTGGAGTGTAGAGAGGGACATATCGAGCATGTTTTATGATAGTTACTATTACCGGTTTTGTTTTTATTTTAGTTATTAGAAATTACAATAATTAGGAATCTAATTGTATAAATTTTTCATTTATTAATCCATGCCTTCTCAAGGCCTACTATTTCAATTTTATATTTTTTAAATTTTTGATAATTGGAAGTAAATTCTCGTATCATGTGATACATCGCTGAAAAGGTGGTAAAAAATACTATTCGATACTGTAAAAATCCAAGATAGCGTCCATATGAAAAACAATAGTTAGTGTATGTATTTAAAAAAAAATGACTGTAGATAAATTTTGGTACTTTTTTTTAAATTGTCTTTTAAAAGTGTCATAATAATGTACAAATCAAAATGTTGTCAGACTTCAAATAAAAGAGCTACAGGGGGTAGTAGAAAATGCACAATTTTTGTTTTCTTCAATTATTTCAAAAACAAAAAAAGTTACTTCAAATCTGACTTTACCATGATGACAGCCATAAAATTCTGTAAAACTTTCCCCATTTAACCGACATTCTATCTTCAATATTAACGAATATAGCAATACATGCATGCTGAATCTCGGACACACTGTATGTATATATATATATATATATATATATATATATATATATATATATATATATATATATATATATATATATATATATTTCTTTATTTAATTATTTATTTTGAGGTTTCCGTGGCTATTGATATGTGCAATATTCTCCTTCCGGGTGTAGATCCGCATTGTCATTTTTCCATTTAGGTTCGCAAAATAACCGTTAGGTTGTCGACGACGTTTCGGCCAGATCCGACTAGCCATTATCAAAACTTCTTTGGACCTGCTTCAGGTAATTCGTGTTAAACTTGCTTTCTCCCTCTCCTTATATAGTTGTCGTGTCATTGTTGTTTATATACATTTCAATGTTTTTGTGCTTGCCACCATTTTATCCTTTAATATAGGTTTCCATGTTTTCGGCAATTTTTGTGCGTCGTTCTTTGTGTTTTGTGGCGTTTTTCTATTTCTATGACCTCTCTTATTATTCGTTGTGTTATGTTGGCGATTATTTTATGTGATGTTTCAGTTGTGTGTATAATATGATGTAGCTTGGTTCTTTGCTACGGTGTTTCGATGTTCTTCACTTCTGGCGTCATGTGCAGCTGTTTAGGCGAATGCTTTGGTCGTAACTTCAACTTAGTACCCTAATTCTTTCCTCCCTATCCTATTCTGATCGCACCTACCTGACCGCCTATTCATACACACTTATTGCATGTATATACAGGCTGTATCGTAAAGAACGGCCCAATCTGCAACTCCGTTATTTTTTGTCGGATTTTAAAAATTAAAAAAAAAACGAATTAATGGTTTGATATACTCCACAAGATGTCACCAACTTTCATGTCTGGTGCGGTATTTTGGGCGATGGATTAGTTGGACCATTTTTTATCGACGGAATACTTACTCAAGAGAAATATTATGATCTTTTGAATGAAAATATCGACCACTTTTTAGATGGACTACCCGTTGCTGAACTGAACAGAATTTATTTTCAACGAGATGGGGCTCCTCCACATAATGCACTAGTAAATTTAAATTGGTTAAATAACAGATTTGGTGCAAGGTTGATTGGACAGATGGACCTATTCGGTGGCCTGCTTGTTCCCCTGACCTCACGCCACTTGACTTTTGGTTTTTGGGTTACCTTAAAGATCAAGTCTATTTAAACCAGCCCCAAAATGGAAACTACCTCAGAAGAAGAATAATCGAGGTTTGTCGAGAAATACGTCCAAATGTTATAATGAACGCTATTTATGGAGTGATTAGTAGGTGCGAGCTGTGTATTCGTCAAGGTGGCAGACAATTCGAACAATATTTGTGGTGTAGATTTCACTGGTTATTTAAATGGCACTTGTTAATAATTACGGGTTACTTAATCATTTAATTATCTATTTTTTCCAGAAATTGTTGAACAAATATTAAGTTATGTTAACTCTGTTGAATTCAGAAAAAAATTGTCTACTATATGACGTAAAAAAAAAAGTTGACTGTCGCTGTTACTGAGGGCAAAGATAAAAAAAATGATAGTTGTGACATCTTGTAGAGTATATAAAACCATTCATTTGTTTTTTGAATTTTTAAAATCGGCCAATAAATGACGAAGTTACAGCTTGGGGCGTGTTTACGATACAGCCTGGGAGTCACTGTGGCTGAACGTGCTTGGAATGCTCAAGCATCCCCCCTCCCCTTAGAGAGGCAATGAAACCAGTTGACTTTCCCTTTTTTATACAAAATAAGTAGATTTCGCATATGCACCGCACGAAATTTCCATAACTAAAAAAATCACATTAAATATACCCCCAGCAGAGTAGTCGCAACAGAGGTACGAAAAGGAGTGTGATCTCATCACCACGTGCAAGACACCAAATGACGATACTAGTAATACAATACAGACTGTTTTAGTTACTAAAGAAATGTTAATAACAGTTTTAAAAAGTGTGTTCATCTGCTCGTTGCGGCTATATCGTAGAAAAAATTTTATGTGTAATACAAGCACAAATTCATTGCTAATTTAGAAAGATTGCCGCGCTCCGGTAAGGCAACATTCTCTCTGGTAAAGTATGGGTATACAATTATGTCCAAAACCAACAAACTGACATGTCAAAAGATGGGCAAGTATGAAGACCAGTAAAGGATTACAGAAAAGAAGATGTAGAATTTGTGCCACCGAAATATAAAAACAAACAATATAAGAGAGATAAAGCAACGAAAAAGGCGAAGAAGGCTTGTATGGTTGCATGGAATGTCAAAAACTAATAATGTGTTGACTATGTTTCATCAAAACAAACTTGATTTGTCACTATTTTATCTGATTATAGTAAACATTGTGAATCAATCACAGACATTCTGTATTAAATACAAATTGGACACACATTTGTAACTTTTATTTTGCGTGTGGTATATTCACACCTTTTTCTTCGCTGGTGGTACACACGGTAGGCCTTGTTTGGCAATAAATATGTCTGTGCATCAATGTGGACACATATAAGCCCTTTGGTGTGTCACTGGTACATAACGGATGTATTTATTAAACAAGTCTGTATCTGATCAAAATAAATACAGATTAGCAATATAAGTATATAAATATAATTGGGGGAATCAACACGGCGACGTAATTAATTCCTCACGAAAAACCTCCGCCGTACTAGAAATTGAAATGAAGTGGTTCTATAAACATTTTATTATTGCAATTGAACATTTTTACGTTATAACAGAAACGTGACTGCCGAATATTATAGTTTCCTACGCAACCATGTATTATCTGTAGCCGTGACTACTAAACTCCCACAGAACTACTATAAAGTATAAAATACACACAAAGTATTATCGTAGATGTTTGTACAATAATGGTTCAGGTAAAGATATTGAATGTATAAGAAAGGCTTCCATTTTGTAACAAGTAGGTAGCTTTGGAGAGTTCTGGAACCTCCACCTCAGTCCTCCCCATTGCAAGGTCGGGGTAAAAGGTTACACCAACGACGTGGCCGAGAATTTCAACCTCGCACACAAAGGTACACAGTACAAAGGTTACATAGTACAAAGGTTACGTCCCACATTTTTAAAGTTAAACAGTACAAAGGTCTCACAGTACAAAGATTACGCAGTACAAAGGTGAGGTCTCACATTTTGGAGGTTACACAGTCCGAACGTTACACAATGTAAACGTTTACACATCAACATAATTACAAACGTTTCAAGGGCACATAAAAAAATTATGGTCGTCCACCGCACCAAATTTAAACGCTCACACAAAAGAAGAAAATGGTATGTTAATGTATTTATTGGCTTTATGAACAGACTGCAAAGATGATTTATTACATATATCCATTATGATATATGGTTTTCTTTATGAATAAAACATTTTAATCTAGTACAAGTGCAAAAGGTCCTTACCACCTTTTTCATTCCACCTGTGTTGACGTGGTGCAAGTAATTGAGCGTACTTGCAGTGTGGTGTCCATCGTAGATGTTCCTGTAGTGAAGTATCAGATGTCGTCATTGGTTTATTCTAACTCCACACACGAAGCATTCAACTCCATCGTCGGTAGATGTAGAAATGAATCTTGCTGCAGCAAGCGATGAATGTGAATATCTATAAAAAAATAAAAAATAATTAAACCTATAATTAATTGTTTGAAAATAATTTCATAATAAAAAAAGGTATAAAATTATAATAACACAATTACCCGTAAAACTCAAAGCAATTAATTCTGAGATCTAAGGGAAATTATTATTGAAAGCTGACAAAATAAAATTTGATTTAGAACAAGTGTAGGAAATTTCTTGTTTTCGTTATACATAACTAAAGAAGAATTAAAGGTTAAAAAGAATACCTCAAGAATTTACCTAAACTGTAATTATTTAAAAAAAATTTCATAATAAAAGAAAAAGTACAAAATTATATTAAAACCCCTATAGAAGCTGCTTATTTAATTCTGGTTGATAATGTCAATTAATATTAAAAAGTAATAAATAAAATTTTATGTAGAATAAGCGCAAGAAAATTTCTTGTTTTCGTTATACATAACTATAATAAAAAAAAATTTTAATTAAAAAGAGTACCTTAATCATTTATGAAGTTACATATTAATTAAAGAAAAAACAATTATACATGTCAAAAAATTTAATAAGTGCAAATTTAAAAAAGTTATCGATTTGCAATACCAACATAACAAAAATGATAACATATTCAATACATAAACAGTTTATCACTTATGTTAATTAACATATTAAAAGGTCAAGAAAGTTCGAAATGCATACTTAGCTGCTATAATAGATTTCGTACGAAATCTTTTTGACAAAACGAATAACTGAAAGCACATAATAATAAAAATATCTGGTGGAACATCACACGACCTTCAACCTGCAAAATTGAAATTAAAAGAAATGAAATAGTTTTGATTTCAATTTTTTTCAATAACCATGCAACATCATCTTTATACGTTCATAACAAAAACAGGCAACATTGTTAAAACAAAAACAATACTCTATGTCAAAATGACGTTTAAAACATCATATCAGATAGACATTTACAGACATAAATACATGTATGGTAAATAAAATTCCATAGCCGCCCCCTTCTATAAAAATATGGATATTACAGCTTCAGCATTATCAACCATATTTATTTAATTTTACATTTATTTCGCTTTTCATCAAAAAACGTTAGAAAGAAAATTTATGTAAAACTAAATTTTCTTTAAAAATACGTTTACACTTTTTTTTTATAAAATTAATCGATACTCAGATAATGAAAATATTTGAACTACAGCTCTACCAAGCAAACAAAACCCCGGAAAATATGTGAACTAAATTAAAAAATTTATAGCGGTAAAACGTTCGTCCAATTACCACTAAGAAGTCTCCGACCGTACATTCCCAAACGCAAACAATTGACATTTGTCATATTTCGTGTTTCTTGAGTATTTATTGTTTATAAAAAGTCTTTTTCAACGCTCTTTTTACTGATTTGTGAGAGAAACGGTATGTATTGTGCACATGTATCTTTTAATATAAAGCTTTAAATACTAAAACGATTATAGAGTTCATAACCTTAAAACAGTAAGCATGCTTTTTTAAATATCGATTTACATCGATTTTTCAATATTTAGAGGAGTGTACGATTTTGAAATACGTAGCTGCACTTAAATTAAATGAGCATGACAAGTTTTAAAATATCAAATCATGTTGATTTTTAATATTTCGAATTTTTCAGGTTTTATTCGTAATGGCTAGTAAGTCGAAGAAGAGTGTTGATTCCGAAACCCGGAACATCATTAAAGCAGTTGTGGAATTTTTCGATAAACAAAAAGCTAATGGTGTGTGGACATTCCCTTTGGACAAGGCTACTGAGCTAGCTGCTGCGGCAACAGGAAAATCGATTAGTTTTATCAAAAAAATTAGGCAGGTACTATGTAGTTTGTAAACCTTAAACGTAATTTCTAAATGACGCACACGCACACACACACACACACACACACACACACACACACACACACACACGCACACGCAAACGCACACACCCACGCACACGCACAAGGACAAGCACACGCACACGCACACGCCCACACACCCACACACCCACAAGCGAATTCGACAAAGGTCGTAATGTTGCTTTACGCCAAGGTGGTTTTTCGTTTAGAAAAATCGCAAATCGCCTTAATCGGAACCAAACCACCATTATGCGCTGCTATCAGATATGGATTAGGGAGAGGAACGCCGAAGAAGAAGAACCGGGAGGCGAAAAGGAACAAGTGAGGTGCACGACCGCCATCTTCAACTTATGGCAAGAAAAGAGGGATTATCAAGTACCACATCAATTGCCGATAAATGGTTAGCTAACGAAGGTAGTCCTGTAACAGTTCGAACGGTTTACATCGGAATCAGAGCTTTCGGCTTACAATCCTATCGGCCACATCTTGTGTTACCAGTAACGGCTTAACATTGACGGCATCGTTTGGAGTGGTGTAGGTTCGGCCTGCATTGGAACCAACAGTTGCATAGGGTGGTGTTCACTGATGAATCCCGATTCTGTTTGGGGATGCGTGATGACCGTATGAGGGTTAGACGAAGACGTGCAACACGTCGAAATGTTGAATTTTCTGTTGCGAGGCATGTGCACCAAACTATAGGGATTATGGTATGGGGTGCTATAGCTTATAGGAGTAGGTCTCGTTTGGTATTCATCCGAGGCAATGTGAACGCCCAAAGATAAGTGGATAAGGTGGTAGAACCCCATATTCTTTTATTCCTTCAGCAGTTGGAAGACCCACTTTTGCAGCAGGATAATGACCGTCCCCATATTGCAAAACGTACTTGGGACCGGTTTGCAGAGGATAATGTTAATCTCTTGCCATTTCAATTACAATTGTTTCGATAAACGTTTACTAACGTATGGAACACGGTCTGGAGTTCACTCACCTTCGTCGCTTGTTGCAGCAAGATGCATTTACACATTTACCGACGACACAGTTAAATGTTTCATGTGTGGAGTTAAAATAAACCAATGGTAGCCATCTGATACTTCATTAAAGTAAAATCTACGATGGGCACTACTGAAACTGAAGTGGAAAGGACCTTTTGCACATGTACATTTTTATTCCTAAAGAAAACTAGATATCTGAATAGATACATGTAATGATTCACCAGTACAGACTGGTCATAGAACAAATAAATACACTTTCTCTTTTTTTGTGTGAGCGTCAAAATTTGGGTGTGGTCGTTGATCTTAATTATTTTAGCTGCCCTTGAGACGTTTGTGATAGTATTAATGTATGAAGGTTAATGTTGTATAACTTTTGTATTGTGTAGCATTTGTACTAGGAGACCTTTGTACTGTGTAACGTTCAAAATGCGGGTGGGTGGATGAGTGAGTGAGTGAGTGAGTGAGTGAGTGAGTGAGTGAGTAAGTGAATGAGTGAGTTAGTGAGTGAGTGAGTGAGTGAGTGAGTGAGTGAGTGAGTGAGTGAGTGAGTGAGTGATTGAGTGAGTGAGTGAGTGGGTGAGTGAGTGGTGAGGAGTGAGTGAGTGGAGTGAGTGAGTGAGTGAGTGTGAGTGAGTGAGTGGTGAGTGGTGATGGTGGTGAGTGAGTGGTGAGTGTGTGAGTGAGTGTGTGTGAGTGGTGGTGAGTGGTGAGTGAGTGAGTGGTGAGTGGTGAGTGAGTGAGGTGATGTGGTGAGTGAGTGAGTGAGTGAGTGGGAGTGAGTGAGTGAGTGAGTGAGTGAGTGAGTGAGTGAGTGGTGGTGTGAGTGGTGTGAGTGGTGGTGAGTGGAGTGGTGGTGAGTGTGGTGAGTGGTGGTGAGTGAGTGATGGTGAGTGAGTGAGTGAGTGAGTGAGTGAGTGGTGAGTGATGGTGATGAGTGGTGAGTGAGTGGTGGTGGTGAGTGTGTGTGTGGTGTGGTGGTGAGTGAGTGGTGGTGAGTGGTGTGTGAGTGTGTGTGTGGTGTGTGGTGTAGTGATGTGGTGAGTGTGAGTGTAGTGTGGTGGTGGTGTGAGTGTGGTAGTGTGGTGAGTGAGTGGTGGGTGGGTGTGAGTGTTAGTGGTAAGGAGTGAGTATGAGTGTGAGTGGTGAGTGAGTGTAGCTGAGTGAGTGATTGAGTGAGATGGTGTGTAGAGTGAGTTGAGGTGGTGAGTGAGTGATGAAAAAGTGTGAGTGAAAAGGAGTGAGTGAGTGAGGAGTGGTGTGAGTGAGTTGAATGAGTGAAGGTGAGTGATGAGTGAGTGAGTGAGTGTGTGATAGTGAGATGAGTGGTGAGTGAGTGTAGTGAAAAGTGAAAGTGAAGTGATGATGGTGAGTTAGATGAGTGTAGGGGTTGTGAGTTGTAGTGTGTGTTGCGTGATATAGTGTGTTGTGTTTGTAAGTGTTTGTGTGCGTGATAGCTGTGTACGTGCTGTGTCGTAGTATTTTCGTGTATTGTGTGGTATGTAATTGTGTGGTGTGTGTGTGGTGGTGTGCGTGTTGATTGCTGCGTGTGATTCGTGTGAGTGCAATGTTGTGCTGTGTGTGAGTGTTGCATGTGGAGTGGTAGTTAACGTGTGTGATGTGCGATTGGTGTGAAGTGTGCGTGTGATGTGTAGTGTGGTGTGTGTGTGTCTTGTGTGTGTGTGTGTGTGTGGATCTGTGTGAGTGTGTGTGTCTGTGTGTGTATGTTATATATATATATGGTGGTTTGGGTGTTTTTTTGTGGGTTGTGTGTGTGTGTGTGTGTGTGTGTGTGTGTTGTGTGTGGTGTGTGTGTAGATGGGTTTCTATACGTTATTTGTGTGAGTGTGGGTTCTATAGAAAATTACCAAATGAATTACAGAAGGCCATACTTTAAAAACGTAAATGCGCAGTGTGCAGTTTAATGTAGACTTGGTCTTATTGGGCGATTCTTTATTGAAGGAAACCTTAATCAGAACACGGACACGATGAAGGTTCAAAAAATTTGTTGATAAACTTCCCTTACAAATACGTCATACCAGTTACTTTCAACATGACGGCTGCCCTGCCCATTCTACTCCTCTTGTTTCTAGCTGGTTAAATGAACAGTTTGGCGAATGATAGATTATGAGAAATAGTAAGACATTTTTGTGGCCTACAAGGTCACCTGAATTCCAAAAGATGTTACAGAAGGCCATAGTTTAAAGATAAGATTCAAATGCGAGTACCGCAGTTTAATTACTTGGAATAGATATAAAATTCTTTATGAAGAAACCTTAATCAGATACGTATTGAACATTATGCAAGGTTCAGAAAGTGGCTTGTTAATTGAATAAACTTAGTGTACAATATACTCAACCAGTAGATTCAACATGATGCTGTGCTTTATGGTCTTGTTATTACTGGTTAGATGAACAGTTATGGCGAAGATAGATTATGAAAAAGTTTAGACATTTTATTTTCTACAGGTTCTTTCTGGGATTCAAAAGATGTTGACACAGTTAATATAATTTTCAAATTCTGATACAAATTTCGTTGGAATAGATATAAAATCTTTATAAAGAATTTATAAGTGGGCCTAGAGACATGAACATTGTGCAATACATTAGTAAGTGGCTTTTAATTTTGAATAAACTAAGTGTCATAATCACAGTAGATAAATAATTGTGCTTAATGGTCTGTTATTACTGGAAATAGGACCTTATGCAGATCATAAAAATTTCAATTTATAAATTTCGTTAATAACAAAAATCTAAATCCAAGGGGCCTAGAGACATGAAATTGTGCATACATTAGTAATTCTGTCAGTTTCAATAACTTTAGTAAGCATTGTCAATATTTCAAATCAAAGGACTTTTGCGTTCTATAAGAGTCGTTTCCAATCAACTTCCAAGGACACACATGATATATTAATACTATATATTCTGTCAGTTTCATACAACAATAGCTCAAATTTCAAATCATATAATTTTCCTATATATAAAGTCGTCATATCAATAATATATATATATATATATATATATATATATATATATATATATATATATATATATATATTATTTCTTTATTAAACTAGGACACTTTTTGTAGTGAATCTTTTGGTTTGATCTCCGAAAAAGATGGGGCGAGCAGAACAGATGAGCTGTATAAACTATACTATTTTTTTCTCCACCGTTTGTAACATCGTTAAAATTATGATTTTTGAACGTTAATTTATTGATTGTAGACCATTATGGATTGGTTTCATGATACTAACCATTTATGTAAAGAACATAAGCTAAATATTGAGTTGGTATAGGATTAGGAGAAACTTAAGTTATGCAACGATCATGGTCCGGGGCGATTGTCATATACAAATGGCCGCTTTTCTAGGTCCCTACTTCTAAATTGAAAAATAGATTGCTGACTATTTGCAATTTCTGACAAGATACAAGATACATGTATTTTTAGATCACCTTTCTCATAAGGTATGCAAAGCGTTATCGTATATAATACAAGTGGTAAGAATCTTGCCGGTAATTTTTGTCAGTCAGATAACGAATAGTTGTTGTGACGAAAATCACCACGAGTGCTTTAGCACGAGTGGCGATTTTCTAAAGACAACTACGAGTGATTCTGATGCAAAAATTACCAAAAGACTCCTACCACCATTGAATTCAGCAGCCAATTCAAAGAAAATAAAGGTTTTTTTTCAAAATGTAGTAGTATATAGCAATTATGTTATAAATAATAATTATTATTAATACAGTTTATTGTTAAATTTTTTTTACCTTTATTCTCACCTGTATTATCGCTTTAAGAACTTGCTCCTCAGTATGGAAAGATTGCCAGTTTAATCAGACCTGATTGTCTCAAATTCAAAAAATAGACCGTTTAGATGCGTTGCTAAATTTTGAGTTAGATTATCGGAGCAATAAAGTATATGCACACAACGAGTTAAATAATTAAATATATTCCAATTCACATACATTAGAGTAATTGTATTTTATGATTACTGTAAGGCGCATTTTGAAAATTTGACATTTTTATTCTTTTGCAACTTAAACTAAATGATTTACGAAAATTCTGTGAGGTGCGTAAATTCTAGCATGACATGATGGTTAATTTAAATATATTATTATATTTGTGGATCTTTTGGAAGTGCTCCTTGAATAGCATTTAATTAAAGATGCTGTTTCACTTTTCCTCATAAAATTAATCGTAAAAAACGGAACGGTTTACGGATCCATGCCTCTTCCGGTCATCCATTTCTTTAATAAATATGTTACTACACAAAGGAAGAGAGAAACTCGCATAAAGTTAAATGGAATAAGAAATATGCAATTCAAACCACTCAAAAGCAGAGACATGCATACCTGCACCAAACACTTAGGTGTATGCTCTGCACTAAAGTGAATACGGTAGGTTTTATGACGGTAAGATTCGCTGTTAGGATATATTTTTTTAATATCAAAAAGATAAACTACCAACTAATCCGCCATTATGCATATGGTCTAGTCAAACGCTTAAAGTAGAAGCAGGCGGCGGCTAAGAAATGTTACTTTAAGCATTGCTTAACAGTGTTAACCAAAGCTTTAAGTGTATTTATCAAGATACATAATGACAAATTTAAATGACGTTTGACAAAGAAGTTGTTCGTGTCGATGAAAATTAATTGGACAAGAATAAAGAAATGATCATAAACGCTTTTTATTTTTACGCCGTACTCTTGTGTTAAAAAAGAATAGACATTTCCATTTTGAAATCAATAAAAGTCTAATTCTTAATTGCATTTCAATAATTGCAAACGGCGATGTCCAGGAATTTTAATTTGTTCGGATAAAACCACTGAAACTGACTTTTTCTCAATTTGTCACTGAAATCGTCCTTTAATAAAATTAATGGTTAATGAAATGGTTTAACGCTATTTAAAGGAATTTTTTTTATTAAAATACGGTGAAAAACAGTTTTTTTGCTTTAATAAAGACTATCGTAAGAAATTGTAATCAGCTTTGCATTTTATATCACAAACAAAGAGAATTTCTTGTCAGATTGTCGAGGTTGCAACTCAATTAAAAAAGCTACATAAATTTATACAAAGTATTGTAGATAGAATTCCTCTTTGCAGTTTAAGATTCTCGTAGGCGCAGTTGTATTAATTTCTGCAAACCATTGGGGCTTTTCTGTTTTGACAGCCTTTATAATAACACAGTTGAGGTCGACATATATAAATGAAATAAAATTCATTTTTGGAATAAAGCCAGATTTGAACAGATTTTTTACAAATTAAAATATATCCGTTCGGAATAGAGTGGCCATATGAAAAAATAATAAAAGGGGTTGGTGAAAATGAATAGTGGGATTTGAAATTTGGCTGAATCGGAATGGTGACGTTGCTATAGGGATTTGAGAGGGAGTATTCAAATGTACACGGCCCTTTATGCCGCATTAAATGAGAAAATTAAACAGTTACGACAAGGGACTACTCTGTTTAATATTTGCGAATATAAATTAACTTTTTGTTCGAGATTTCCATCGCGATTTGATGTGAATAATCTAACTGTAGAGAATTTCGGTTGTAAACTACATTCCTATTTTCCAGATTTTAGATAAAACATGTATTAAAGGAAGTAAGGCTTATCAAAATAAACGCGTTAAAAATAGTTTATAAGCTTGACTTTAATTTAAAATATATCATAGTGAAGTTACATTTCAGATACGGACTGTCGTTTCTCGGAAACAATCTGAGCAAGAAAACAAATTTAAAAGTACACTTCACTTGAAGCATTAGAAACAAGCATAAGAAAAAATAAAACAAATGTGTCACATTGATAAAATATGATTTTAAGCCTTCATTTTATAAGTTTTATAAGAATTTTCCGAGGCATGCAACAATAACATGCTATATAGATTGAATTTATAGATCGAAATAATATTAATGTCAACATTTTATATTTGACAGTCAAATTTCTTAAGAAGGATGACTTTAGTGTGTGACTCAGGTTCTACGAGAAAAAGGAAATTATGTGCAAAGAATAGGTTACGATAGCATTTGTAATATAAATGACACGGGTCAGGTACTCACGTGACTTGACAAGTTAATACAAGGACAGTGTAGACAACTTTATTGAATTTTTTTAGTTTTTACCTTTTTTTGGTACACTGAAGAATAATAATGGATATTTATATACGTAAAACATCGCGTTTGTTCCAAACAACTACAATCTTTTAAAATTTACATATTATGCTCATGAATATTTTCAAACTAATTTTTAATTGGAATAAATAATGTTTGTTTCAGAATAAGCTTTCATTTAAAAATATACGTACACATTCAGCATGGAGAATCTTGATCGGTTTAAGTGCTAAATGTAAATTGTATATATTTTACAAAATGTAAGTGAACAGGTAATATGTATGTTTAACGTAAATCGTAAAGCTATTATTTCGATACAGCCTATAAGTACGGTAATCTATCTATTAGGTGGAGACATGTATTTGTACACTTATCTGTTCGTTTCAGGCTGTTGGCTTGACAACTCTATTAGGTAGGCCTTGAAAATAAAATAGAACATAAAGTATGGGAATTCACTTAACGGGGTACTCTGAAAAAATTTTAATGGTTATATAATTTTTTTTATTACTGACTGTAGTAATAACATAATAATTGCGAAATTTTGTAATAGTTACGAAAGTTGGGTGAGTAGAGTATGAAGCAATTAAATACACTGTACTATTCTCCAGTGAGTCACCAAAGTAGCAAAGTAAACAATACTCAATATATAGTTTATTAGCCGAACATAAAATTAGATAACTAATCAGTCAATTAAGACAAATTATTTAAGACAGATACAGATGTTGAGGTGATAAGTGTCATAATGCAAATAAACTAAACTAAAAAATCAATAATAGGAATATAAGAACATGAACGTAAAACTTGCTATTGTAAACATAAACTTATTAAAATCAATGAAGAATAAACCATCGATTAGATATAATAGACAATACAAGAAGTATCAATTGTTAGGTGTAATATTACTAAAGCACATGAATATTCTATGTATATTAAATGAATATTCTAATGTTCTATTAATATTCTGTTTTTCATTGGGAACATGCGAAGAATATTCTACGAATATTCTTTTGTCACTAAATTGGATGTTCCTGGAATATTCTATGAGTGTGTTTGGAATATTGTATGAGTGTGCTCTGGAATGATAAGAGAACGTTTTATGTATATTCCTTTCGTATGCCATGTATTCGTACAGTAATATTCTGGAATGATATTGACACATGCTACGCACTTTCTAATTTAATTCGTATACAGGGTGTTTGTAAATTGTGTATGGACTCCGCCCCTGGTTTCTGATTGGTTAGGCTTCGCAACTTCTTTTCGGGGATTCGCCACTTGTCGTTATCGGAATTTGTTCGGGAGCTTTCGTGCATTGCCGTGTTCCTGGTGGGAAATTTGAATGTATTCTAATCAGGAGCCTGATGCTAACTTGTAAGACAGGTATAGGGCTACGCAAATTGCTCTTGGGGTATCTCTCCTTGTCTCTGAATTTGTATTTAAGTTTTTACAGGTTATGGTGATAAATTTGAACATGTACTCTAATAAGGGGGCCCTAATGCTACCTTGTAAGACAGGTGTAGGGCTTCGCAACTTTCTCTCTGGCCTCCGCCACCTTCGCGAGAAATTTGAAATTGTATTCTAATAAGGGGCCCTAATGCTAACTTGTAAGACAGGTATGTGTCTTCACAACTTGCTCTCGGGGCTAAGCTCCCTTGTCCTGCCCTTGAGGAAAATTTGAATTTGTATTTTAATCTCTCTGTCTCTATCTGTGTGTGTGTGTGTGTGTGTGTGTGTGTGTGTGTGTGTGTGTGTGTGTGTGTGTGTGTGTGTGTGTGTGTGTGTGTGTGTGTGTGTGCTGTGTGCTGTGTGCGTGTGTGTGCGTGTGTCGTGCGTGTGCTGTGTGTCGTGTGCGTGTGCGTGTGCGTGTCGTGCGGTGCGTGTCGTGTGTCGTGTGCGTGTGCGTGTGCGTGTCGCGTGTGCGTGTGCGTGTGCGTGTGCTGTGCTGTGCGTTGTGTCGTGCGTCGTGCGTGTGCGTGTGCGTGCGTGTGCGTGTGCGTGTGCGTGTGCGTGTGCGTGTGCGTGCGTGCGTGTGCGTGTGCGTGTGCGTTGCGTGTGCGTGTGCGTGTGCGTGTGCGTGTGCGTGTCGTTGTCGTGCGTGTGCGTGTGCGTGTGCGTGTGTGTGCTGTGTGTGATGTGTATCTCGATAACTCCAGAACAAAAGCCTACGTACTTAAAATTTTGTGTTAAGCTTCTTTTCATTTGGCTTAGGTGATTAAATTTTGAGATTAATCCAGCGGTGAGGGACGTTTATTATATATATATATATATATATATATATATATATATATAATTTCAAAGATATAAAATCTATATATATATATATATTTTATATATTATATTATATCTAGAGTAGACCTTAAATATATCGATTAATTATGTTCTACAGAATTTTTTGGTAGGATGCGTAATCTAGCGTCAATGAAATTCCTAAAGTAGAATGTAAGTTTTACTTAACATTTTTTCATTATCTGAATAACGATTAATTTTATTTGTAAATGTATTTTTTAAAGAAAATTAGATTTTACATAATTTCCTATAAAATTTTTTTGTGTAAGGCGAAATAAACCTAAAAATTAAATAAGTACGATTGAAAATGCTGAAGCTGTATTATCGATATTTTTATAGAAGCCGGTGGCCTTTTTTACGTTAACATGTATTTATGTCTGTTCTAACATAGATTTTAGTTTTTGTTTTTATAATGTTGCCTGTTTTCGTTATGAACGTACGAAAAGAGGTTGCATGGTTATCATAAAAAATTGAAATTAAAAGTATTTCATTTCTTTTAATTTGTTAGCATCTGTCATGAGATTTTAAACGTCTATTTGACATACATTATTGTTTTTGCGTTTACATTGTTGGCTATTTTCGAAATGAACTAGTAAGAGAGTTGCATAATTATCCTTTAAAAAATGTTTCATTTCTTTTAATTTCCATTTTGTAGGTTGGAAGGTCGTGTGTTGTTCCACACCAGATATTTTAATATAATTTATTTACCTTAGTTTACATTCTAATTGACATACTGTTTTTAATAACAGGTTGTCTTCATGTGATAATTATTTGTATTTACAATTATAATCAAAAATTACCCGTAAATGTAACTACATTATGATAATAATTAAGCCTTCATTGTAATTTAATAATTTTTTATTTTTAGTTGTGACCTGAAGAAGCTTGTAATCACAAGCGAATATATGATTAAAAATCTAAAAAAGTTTTGCTAAGATTTCGTAGCCTATATCTCGATTTTAATTATAAAAAAATACCGTCAGTACTTTTCTTCTACTATATATATATATATATATATATATATATATATATATATATATATATATATATATATATATATATATATATATATATATATATATATATATATATATATATATATATATATATATATATAAATCGTGTCCCAGATAACATTTCCAGCATGGGGATCTCGCTTATTATAAAAGATACAGATTTGGTTAAATTAGATGAATTATTCCTAAGGATTAGTGAAATTATAGGACACTATCCAATTTCCAAATTTCCATGTATTTTAAGACATGGCAAGAAAAAGAAAAATGTCAAATTTCTTTTTCTTGTAATATCTTTTTTAGTTTCAACCCTAAATTAAATTTTTCTTATGGAACGACAAGTCGGCTTTGAAATAATTGATCGTGTATTTTTATCCTCTGGGTTGTGTGTGATATATATATATATATATATATATATATATATATATATATATATATATATATATATATATATATATATATATATATATATATATATAGTCAGTTAAATGGGAAAGTTTTAGAAATTTTATGGCTATCATAATGGTACAGTCAGATTTGAAGTACCTTTTTTTGTTTTTGAAATAATTGAAGAAAACAAAAATTGTGCATTTTCTACTACCCCCTGTAGCTCTTTTATTTGAAGTCTGACATTTTGATTTGTACATTATTATGACACTTTTAAAAGACAATTTTTAAAAAAGTACCAAAATCTATCTACAGTCATTTGTTTTTGAAATACACTAACTATTGTTTTTCGTATAGACGCCATCTTGGATTTTTACATTATCGAATAGTATTTTTTATCACCTTTTCAGCGATGTATCACATAATACGAGAATTTACATCCAACTATCAAAAATTTAAAAAATATAAAATTGAAATAGTAGGCCTTGAGAAGGCATGGATTAATAAATGAGAAATTTATACAATTAGATTCCTAATTATTGTAATTTCTAATAACTAAAATAAAAACAAAACCGATAATAGTAACTATCATAAAACATGCTCGATATGTCCCCCTCTACACTCCACACATTTTCTACAACGATTTAACACTGAATGTGTAACCCTAACTAACGTATTTCTATTTACAAAATTTAGTACATGTCTTACTCTATTTTCTAAAATGTCAAGATTTTCTGGAGTGTCGAAATAGTACACCTCGTTTTTTGCATGACCCCATAAATAAAAATCTAGTGGGTTCAAGTCAGGGGACCTGGCAGGCCATAAAATGTCCCCATTATTGGAAATTAGTTTATTATTAAATACTCTTTGCAAATATTGTTTAACGTCTGCTGAATTGTGTGCTGGACAGCCGTCTTGCATAAACCAAATATTTTCTAAATTTGGATTGATGTTTCTCAGAGCGGGTATGATTTGTTCTTGCAACATCTCTAAGTATCGGACTCCGTTTAAATTATAATTGAAAATAAATGGTCCAATCAAGTTATTTCCTAAAATGTTACATTTAAAATAAGCCTTTAAGAAAATTTTATTTATACCTATAATTCCGCACCATACATTGAAACCAAATCTGGTTTGAAATCTCCTTTCACAAACTTTATGGGGGTTTTCCACATTCCAGAAGTGCGTATTGTGCCTATTAAAATTCCGCAATTTGTAAATCTGGTTTCACCCGTCCATAAAACGTTGGACGAGAATTGAGGATCTTCCCCAGATTTTTGAACGTACTACTTCGACACTCCAGAAAATCTTGACATTTTAGAAAATAGAGTAAGACATGTACTAAATTCTGTAAATAGAAATACGTTAGTTAGGGTTACACATTTAGTGTTAAATCGTTGTAGAAAGTGTGTGGAGTGAATAATTAGGAATCTAATTGTATAAATTTTTCATTTATTAATCCATGCCTTCTCAAGGCCTACTATTTCAATTTTATATTTTTTAAATTTTTGATAGTTGGAAGTAAGTTCTCGTATCATGTGATACATCGCTGAAAAGGTGATAAAAATACTATTCGATAATGTAAAAATCCAAGATGGCTTCCATATGAAAAACGATAGTTAGTGTATGTATTTCAAAAACAAATGACTAGATAAATTTTGGTACTTTTTTTAACATTGTCTTTTAAAAGTGTCATAGTAATGTACAAATCAAAATGTTGTCAGACTACAAATAAAAGAGCTACAGGGGGTAGTAGGAAATGCACAATTTTTGTTTTCTTCAATTATTTCAAGAACAAAAAAAGTTACTTCAAATCTGACTTTACCATGATGATAGCCATAAAATTCTCTAAAACTTTCCCCATTTAACCGACATTCTATCTTCAATATTAACGAGTATAGCAATACATGCATGCTGAATCTCGGACACACTGTATATATATATATATATGTGTGTATATGTATATATATATATATATATATATATATATATATATATATATATATATATATATATAGTATGATATTGATTTTTATAAGAATGAGTTCTGGTAAGCGTGTCTTTCAAATAATAACCGTTCCTAGTCTGTATCATTTATTTTTACTGTAATATTACATCCTTTGAACTTACATAGACAGTATAAAATTGCTACTCGTAAATGTAAAAAGAAACAAAAACAATTGTTAAATACCAATATTTAGCGCTGTGGTAAATTCAAGGTTTAAAGTCAAACTAAAAATTGTGTTAAATAACTATTTTATCTGAAAGTAGATGCAGACGGATAGTGCGTTTAAACTTTTCAAACAAAACACAATCGAGCGTGATGCCGTAGTCTATACTCGTTTTTTTCCTTTTTCTGTCTATTAACGAATCTTCTATATTTTCTCGGTCGACTTCATTTAGTATTATTGTTCTTTTTCTGTTCTCGTACTATTTAAGAGAAATTGGATTTTGCCTTTTGTGTTGTAAATATTGGTTTTAGCTGTTGTTGCGTTTCTTGTTTTTTAGTAGGAACGTCAGTATCATTTACACACAATAGATTCAAATAAGTATCGAATAGTGCATGATGTATCTTTTAAGCATGTATGTACTGCAGTAATTTATTGAAATATCTAATTTTATATGCATTTTTATGTTTTAAGCTGGATTTTGAAACTTGTTTTAAATAATTTTAAGTCTGCGAAAAACTGCTTTAGTCTGTTTTTTTACCTTAAGGTTTCGACTATGCTTACCCATTCAGTTTTAATGAGATTGTTTGTGCTGTATAACATTCTGTAATTTTTTGGAAAGACAGTTATAATTTATCTTAAAAGTCACAACCTACTTTGTAGTTACACAGTTTGAAAATAAGAATTTCTTAAATAAATTTCTGTTCAGTGCTTGTCTGGAAGAAACCTCGTAAACAACTGTGGGCGGTCTAGGGTTACGGAAAGGAAGAAAAATAACTCGCACTTTACAGTACTCGGCTAGAAATAATTAAAAAAGAAATTAATTGGTAATCTAATTCAATTTTGTGAATTAAATGTTTTTGTAATTAAAGTATTTATCTTTAAAGGATAATTAAATATTGGACGTTTTATTGATATATCTAGTATTGTAGTGGTAAATACTTTTTCATAACTTTGCATTGATGTTAGAAAGTGATTAAATTTTGTTTTAACCATGGTATATTGAATCGTTAGCTTTCGTCCGTGTAGAGTGTTCTGGAATCTCATTTCCGAAACGATTTACCTAATACTATGTAACCGATTAAAGATTTTGTAATTAATGGTAATGCAATAGTAGACTTCTTAAATTGTTAGTATAGCAGGCTGATTATTTGTGTTTACTTCTTTTATAACTTATGTTGACATTAGATTTCAGACATTCGTTAATACTTTTGAACTTTTGCTGAGTATAGCTGCAATTTCTATCGAAACCTCGAAAGCTTGTAAAATTTGCTTCTAAATATACGAAATTTGCCAAAAAAAAATAGGTATTTTGACTATCAATGTTAGAATTGAGAGTTTTGATTTTCATAAATAGTTCTGCTCTTTTAGAAGTTATCGAGAAATCTTTAAGAGAAAATTTTCTAGAAACCTGAATCACATGCAACTGTCCTATTATTTATAAATAACTTAGTCATGAATAAGCAAATGTAAATTTTCACAATTTTCGTTCATGATCAAAAAAAAATTGTTGGGTTAAAAAGCGTGTACTTATATTTTACAATCTTTGAACAATTAATTTGTAAACAAGCTTATAAAACATAAAATCGACAAAATAAACCTAATTAATAATAAATAGCTAGATCCTTAATAAATAAATTCGTTTTCATTATACATAACATTTCAGAACACCCTCTACGGATGTCATCTTCAAAAAGATTTAATAGTATTTTAAGTGTTAAAGATCTAAAGTTAGTTAACATTCAAAAGTAGGCTTTAAAATATATGTATATTACTGTAGTAGTTGTCTTGTTGTTGCGTCTTCATATTTAGTTAATTTACGTGACAACTGAATTAATTTTTTTAAAGTCTGGTTCTTTACTGATGACAATATCTGCAACAGCTATCTTATAACAAATAATACATGCGTGCATTAAGTTTTTATCAAGTCGTCTGGGAGCAGAGATACCTCTATAGCTATTTCCAGCTAAGCAAGTCGAGCGGATATTTATATATATATATATATATATATATATATATATATATATATATATATATATATATATTAGTTCAACAATTAAAATACAACAAAAAATAGAAAGTTGTACCTTACTACCACATTTAATATTAATAAACAATACATCTTTACTTATCAGTGCGAGATTAGTGTGAGTAGTGAGAACATTGTACTTTTATACCACATTTAATTTTAATAAACAATAGAACATCTGTTCTTATTACTGTATTTAATAAAACAAAGCAATATCTGATAATTAATTTCATCATAAAAACCAATAAAATAGTAGCTAAATTTCCGCAAAGCTTTACGACAGCGAACTAATCCTTAATTGATAACTAAACTAAGTGATAATCTACCTTCAAGTAGAATTATTTCAAAAAGAGAGACCATTGAAACTGCATAACTTCTATAACAATGTTTAGTTTGACCTATGTCATCAAAATACTACTGATGTAAGGTTACGGCCTAAAATGTTTTTATCATAGAAAACTGTAACAAGTCAGCTGTTTCCTTTGCATTACAACAGACTAAATCTTCAGAAACAATATTAGACCAGCTTCACATTAACATTCGTAAGTCAATTCAGATAATTAATAAAAATGTAATTTGCGTTAATAGATATGAACATACTAGGTGGGTAAGTGTGGGTGTGGGTGTGTGTGTGGGTGTGTGTGTGGGTGTGTGTGTGTATGTGTGTGTGGTGTGTGGTGTGTGGTGTGTGTGTGTGTGTGTGTTGTGTGTGTGTGTGTGGTGTGTTGTGTGTGTGTGATGCGTGTGTTGTGTGGTGTGTGGTGTGCTGAATGTGCATGTGTGTGCGTGTGGTGAGCGTGTGCGTATGCCTGCGTGTGCGTTCGCGTGGTGCAAGTTCGTGCGTGGTGCGCATGTGCGTGTGCGTGTGCGTGTGCGTGTGCGTGTGCGTGTGCGTGTGCGTGTGCGTGTGCGTGTGCGTGTGCGTGTGCGTGTGCGTGTGCGTGTGCGTGTGCGTGTGGGTGTGCGTACGCGTGTGCGTGTACGTGTGCGTGTGAGTGTTCGTGTACGTCTGCGTGTGCGCATGCGTTCGTGCGTGCATGCGTGTGTACGTACGCTCGTACGTGCACGTGTGCTCGAGTGCCCACGTGAGTGATTGCGTTCGTGCATGTGTGCGTGTGTATGTATGTGTATATACGTTAGTATCCGGAACCATAGTACGTATGTACTAAACATTTTGTATTTAAGCCTCATTTCATTTCTCTTGGGGTTTACTGCATTTTGAAAGAAATCCATTGGAGGCTGGGGGGGTTATTAGAGGCAGTTTTTGGTTTTTGTCAAATATTTATGAAACATCTGCATATTTCAAAATTATAAAGTTACCTACGTATAGTCCTTAATCACATCGATTATATTCTTCTAGATTTGCTGATACCAGGCGTAATTTGACGGTGAAAAATTTCAAAGATGAAATATATGTTGCACAATATCATTGAATTTACTAGTTACAAATTATAAATTACAAGTTATTAATTATGAATACTAATATACTCTGCTGCACAGTTACCTGTCCTTGTACTTTTAAAATCCGATAATTTAATTAGAAGAAGATTTAAAAATATTAGTATAGTAGGCCGCCCCTGTGAAATTTTGACAGGGAAAGTTTTTCTGTTGAAGAAATTTATTGAATTGAATGACAAACTGCGTAAATTGAAACTGTGTGTGTTGATCAGAATTCGTGAAAAGAAGGGAACGCTGTTTAGGTCCTTCAGTGACACGCTGTTAAAAATCGACAAACAAATTAATAATTATTCCATTTCCTTGGGATTAGTATAGGCGAATAAAGAGTGGACAATCATTCGCGATGTGTGGTGGCCCAACGCTCGGAAGTCTACAACGGTAAGTGCTTGGCCATTTTTAACGTACCTAACAATAAAATTCCTCAGATAGTTGTCAATTTTAGTATTAAAGGACAAAATGGATAATTTTAAAAAGAACGGCTTGAGGCGCGGCAAAGACGATAAACTGAACGACGTCGATGGAAAATATAATCGACAAGGGTTCTCCGGTTGTGGCAGGCCTGTCGATTTTAGAATCCTTAAAAACATCTAGTGCTCACGAATTGGAACCCGTAGATGAAGGTATACATTTATTTGTTTATATACGTTTTCCATACTACTTGAGGTATTCCTAATCCGAGCTATCCCAATAAAAGTCCCCATTCAACCAGAAAAAGAAGAGGAAGCCACGGATAACCATCAAGAAAAGCAGACTAAATTTAGAGATAATTTAAAAATGTTCATCTACTCATAGCAATACCAATTGAGTTGTTTTGAAAGGCAAGAAAAGGAAGAGGCTCAACCAGTATCATCACCTGTGAATGAAAAGAGGAAACTACAATTAGAGCTACTGAAGCTACAAATACTGGGTTCCCCATATTAGACTATACAATTTAAAAGTCGAATAAAAGCTTTCTAATCAAAGTAAATTAACTTTTTAATGGACTAATATGTAGCTTATTCTGTGGGATTTATGACTAAAGTAAATAACAATTCAAGTTTTAAAGATCAAGGAGGCGCCTGTCTATAAACAACGACTTAAGTGTTTCTGTCAAATATGCGTTATACGCAAACGATATAATTGCTCCAGTTTAACAATTTTCATTGCATTATGAATTATTCGATTCAAGAGCGTGTGTTTTCTGTGGAAGTCTACATTAGAACTGGTTCATTTGAAGAAGTTCGGCATGCATTTCGACGGCAGTTTGGAAACAATAATAGGGGCGATGCACCATCACGCTTTACAATTGCGGCGTGGGTTTGTCATTGGCGTGAAAATGGCTCTGTGCAAAACATTAAAAAACCTGGACGTCGAAGAACGGTGCGTACGCCTGAAAATATTGAAAGAGTGAGAGCTGCCTTTACAAGAAGTCCTAATAGATCGGCTAATCGGCAATCACTTGCCCTAGGAATATCTAAGGGAAGTCTCCACAGATCTAGACAAAGGAGCGAGGGTGACATTTTGTGAAGAATTTTTACATCAGCATCGTGGAGAAATTCATAATTTGCTAATGAGCGACGAACCAAATTTTCATTTGGACGGTGTTGTTAACAAGCAAAACTTTAGATACTGGGGAGTAGAAAATCCTCACGAACTGTTTACCAAAAACCTCCATAGTCCAAAAGTCGTTGCATCATTTGGAATTATCGGTCCTTATTTTTTTGAGGATGAAAATAACCGTTCTGTTACAGTTAATTCCGAACGCTACATAAACATGTTGCAAACGTTTCTTATCCCAGAACTAATTAGACGGGGACTAAATGGCGCCATATTATTCCAGCAAGATGGAGCAACGGCTCACACAGCCAGAAACACTATGAGAATTTTGCGAGATTTTTTTGACGGCCGTATAATTTCCCGATTTGGAAATTTGAATTGGCCCCCGAGATCTCCCGATTTAACGGCCCCCGATTTTTTTCTCCGGGGATACCTAAAGCAAAAAGTTTTTGCAAGTCGTCCCGCAACAATTCCGGAGCTGAAGGAGCAGATTCGAAATGAAATTGCAGGAATAAATGGAGATTTGCTTCGCCGAGTGATGATAAATGTTGAACTTAGAATTCAAAAATGCATTGAAGTCGAAGGAGGGCATTTGGAAGACATGATCTTTAAAACTTGAATTGTTATTTACTTTAGTCATAAATCCCAAAGAATAAGCTACATATTAGTCCATTAAAAAGTTAATTTACTTTGATTAGAAAATATTTATTCGACTTTTAAATTGTATAGTCTAAAATGGGGAACCCTGTATATAAAACGCAACTATTGACGATAAGGCTTGAGATTTTGATGACGTTCGTTGCCTTAAAGTGTATATACAACTGACGTACCCCATGTCCGCGATTTGTGCGTCAATGGTGATGATCTCTTTCGTATTAATTGATTAGGTATTTATTACCTATCAATTATATAAGAAAGAGATCACCAATATGCTTAAGATCTTTGTTGTTTAGCTATTTGTTTCTTTTTCTGTAAATCTTATTATTTAAATTAGGTACTTTTGTTGTGTTATTTTTCCACATCTTATTATAAATGTAATTTAATCGTTCATCAAATTTAATATTTGTTTTGCCTTAAACGTGTCGCTGGCTTGAGTTGCTCGTTCTTATTTACAACATCTTGTTCGTTATAGTCTTCATTGTTGCAAAGTACAGCATTTAACATTATTGCCAGCGTAAGTGGGTTGCATTCGCATATGGTTAAGGCTCGGGAATTCTTTTAAAATACCACGAGCCCCTTCTATTATTTGCCTTGTTTCTTTATGGTGAGGATTGTATTTGTCTTCCGCTATTTTCTTTGTATTACAGTGAAGAGGTGTCACAGGCCGCTATTTTAAGGGAATCACCCAATATTACCGCATTTGGAAAATATTCCGTTGTTCAAGCCTCCTGTAAAGATTACTATTTAGTAGAACACATGCGCTTACGTAAAAAAAAATTCTGTTACCACACACAACATGCAATTTCAGGGAGTGATCACCATAACCATAACTACAAATGGAGCTGCATGTTCAAAAGACGCATCCATTGGAATTAGCGAACCGTCAACAACGCAACATGCATGGGGAGAATTCGCAATTCTGTAGAAACTACGTATTTCTTCTGCAACATTTTTGGCCTCGTCACTAAGTGGTCAAATAAAATTCTTTTATCTACAGTAACCACATTTCTGGCACGACAGACTGTGGTCTTATTTACTCCGTGCATATCCGATATTGTACGATACTGACTACCACTTCCAAACCAATGCAGTTCTATACATAATTACTGTTTAACGGTAATTTCTTTGCTTCTTGTACTATTATGTAGCACCCCACGACCTACTTCTAGTATCAATTCTTCCATTTTCTCTGCGAAGTCAGATATTACAAGCACATAAGGTGGAAAATTACCAAATAAAGTAATCGTAACAATTTCAAACATTTTGTAATAATACAACCGATTCTCCCCTTGTTTCTCACAGTAGGTACCTGATCCAAGCCTTAATTAATTGACAGCTGAGACTAGCTGTTACAAGTACTGAAATAATGACGCATCCTTTTAGAAAAATGATTATTTTAACGCTGTGACTCTACTTCAGCAATAAACGTTAAAACCTTGCACGTTTCCTTATATTTACGTATACCTAATATAAGTTCAGCTACTGCAAGCCAATTTCGAAATTATTTAGAGTATAGGGACTTCCCAATGTGTTTATACTGTCTTCTCATATGAAACAGTGAATTAAATAAGGATGGTTAATATTCGGAGTGTATTTGACGAAATCGACATACGGAATTGAATAAGCAAATTTAGTAGGAAGAGTAAAACCAATAAACGCTAAATTAAATTGTTTTATATGAATATGAATTTAATTCTCATTTGAAGAATACTACACAACCTCCAAGAAATGTTTGTTGTTTGCTCATTTTCTACATTTACTTCTTTTAGTCATCATGTATTACACACTTTAAATCAGTTCTGATGTTTACAAAATAAATCACATAAATAAATAATTGTATTTCGTAATTCTGCAGCTTTAGATGCTATCATCTCGGGATATGTTTTCTAATCAGAATTTATTATAACGAAAATAATTGAGACTCACGTTTTTCATATTACACCATATGATTGTGTGTGATGACGTAGCGGTAACACTCCTGGCGAGGATAATATGTATATTTTTTTCAGAAACTATGTATTTGTACCCTCTATACAAATTTTCGAAATGAGTAAATTACGTGAAATTTTGGTTAGCAATATGTCAATGTTATAGATTTTAAATAACTTGATTGATTGACTAGATTTCTAAAAGAAAACTCCTTTCCATTTAACATGAATGGCAACCGTGTCAATCGGATTTTGAAAACGATGTCCTATCACCATAGTTTTTTTACTGCATGTTCTTGATTCTACGGAATGTTATTAGACATTTATGTTACGCATAAATACCAGAATATTATTGTTCGTTTAAGGCATACAATTTTTCCTTGATCTCTTTTAATTGAATCTTTCCATTTTACTTAATTATTAATTGTAGTCCAGGAGCTCCTGCGCGATTTGTCAGGCGCTTGTGAATATCGGTTTGTAAACTTCGTTTTATAACGTTATACCGCACAATGCAATGCGAAAACTTGTAATATATTTATTTTGCATCTAATAAATTAAAGGTAATGAGTTGTCTTTCTTTTATCAACGTGCCCTGTCAATTATCATTATAACTACAGTTTATTACGAAATCAGGCGTAGCAATTATAATCACCCAAACATTAACATATTAGTCTTTTTAGTCGCCTCATTAAATGAAATTTATTCAAGAACACTTCGTTTATGGGTAAAAACGCAATCAAAGTTGAAATTACACATATTCAAGATTAAACGGTTTTTACTTCAATAAGTCTGATCACAGCAATCATTTCATCAACGCCACGATATCTCAATAGACAGGTCTAATAACGTTCCAAAATGGGTGAGATCTTTTCCCTCATATAACAATTTACTTTATACATTGCATTCACATTTATCTCATCTCGATTCTTTCGAACCTTTATTGATTACTACATATTTTATTAATACACAATTAAATTATTGTCATACAAATAGAAATTAATTTTATACAAATACATTTTCCTAATAATTGTAACATCTAGAGTGAGACATTCATTTATTGCTATATTTTTATAAAAAAATTATCATCATCAGCGTTCTTACGTTGAAGATTCACAATAAAATCAATACATCCTTTCCAACCACTTAATAGGATGCTCTATTGTGACAGTACTTTGTACCAAACGTGCTGATTTCGGGATTCCCCGATGTCTCCATGGCAACTGTATAAAAAGTGTCTGACCTTGACCAAACATCTATGTCATGTGACTGGCGTTCATGGGATGTGATTATTTCAATAAATACATTTTTTGGATTTTCGCATATTCATCACAAACAAGTCTTTCAGTTATGAGCAAGCATTGATATTTAATATACTTTCGCTGTTTATGTTCGTTTTAAGTAAGTGCCAAGGTTATTTAAATGTTTTGAATGATTATCTTCCATGAACAGATTTTTAATCCACATTTGCCATCGACGGTTGCGCCATCTTTCTTTCTGTCTTTTGTCACATTTGACTTTGGTTTTATAGAGGTAAAATCCAATGAATACTAATTAAATACTACACGGAAAGTTTTTGATTTCACTTAAAGATAGCATAATACGCATTTTGTATAAAATAAAAATGTTTGATACTGACAAGTAGTGAACTGCAAATAAATGAATGAATATAAATATAAAAGTGGCTGGTGAGAAATTTTATGTTGAATTCGTACAAAAAATGTGCTTTTGGGACTCGGAAGGTTTCTGAACGGTGCTTCGCGTCATTTAGCAACGTTCTTCCTCGTCCCGAAAATTTACGTGTTTCGCTCTAATGAAACAAGTAACCATATTATTTTGTTTCAATAAAGGTAAATGCAACTTTATCTCAAATACACCCTAAAACACGCTCTTAAGTTTATACTAAGAAATGATCATTTAAAAGCGATAATTTAGCTAACAATATTAAGCAATAAACGAGATACTCTAAATGGTCAGTCTAAAAGATTTAAAGAATTTTTAAATAACTTTAAAGAACGTGACTGATGTATGTAAAGTATTTTTGATGCAATTCGTATAACAACGATATGAGGAAGTTTTGACAAAATACAATGACATATTTAAGAAATTGATTTCAATTAAAGTACCTGAAATTTCATTATCACATTTTCACGGAGATCGTTACAAAGCGTCTTAGTTTTACAAAATTTCTTCTTTGTTAATTGATAGCAATACATCACTCAACCATTCTTAGAAATGAGGCTACCAAGGTTATCCAAAGTGTAGAATTGTTAGAAGTAAACCACCTTATTGCATGGTGTCTTCAAAATGTCGTACTGAAAACAAAAAGTTAATAATTAATTCTCATATGAAACTTGTTTTTGATTTGTCGAATTTAGCAAAAAAAAAAAAAATTGTACAGTATAATGTTTTTCGATGATTTCAAGGATTTCGATGAACTCGCAGACCGTTGGCACATATTTTACTTACCTTATAGCCAATAACGTAGACCCGGTCACAAAATGGGAAAATGGGAAATTAATACTAAAAAATACTTTCCATCTGGTGAAGAATTCATCACTTTCCTCTTTAACAAATACTTGTTGTTGGAGATACCTAGTCTCACGCGTGTGTGTTTGGGTTCTCTAATATGTGATTGTGTGTGTATGACATTATTAGATTGATTTATAGTAAAACTGGGAGGATAGAGGAAACATTCGGCGCTTGTTGTTTTTATACGTTGAATTAAAAATTTGAGAACCGTTGGTTTATATAAAATTTATAATGATGAACTTTTACATCGCTATTTCTGCAGAGGCCTTGTAACGTGCCAATTCTTGTCTGTCGTTACCTTAATTTAAGTTTCAAAATTTGCATTATATATATATATATATATATCTATATATATATATACAATACATTAGTATGTTTAAGCATTTCTTTTTTCTTTCAATTTTGGTTCTATGCTCAACGTGAATTGAATACGTAACGTGTTTCTTATCGTTCAGCACCTTATATTTTTGTTGCGCTTTACTCCTTTTTATAAGGTATGTAAAGGCATCTAATTACATTTTCTATATAATATATTTAATAGGGAATAAGTTAGGAACAAGAAAACCGTTTATCTTAAGAAAAAGCTTTTATTTTGGTAAATTTACGTATTGTTGAAAAGCGTGGTGTGACGTCACGAACTTTATTTGGTTAAAATGGCGATGATAATGCAATGTCATCTTTATGAACATAAATTTTAGATACCTTTGTTCTACATAAGTCACACATGTTGTTATATCTATTCTGCGTGGAACATTTAATGGAAAAGTTACCTGATGTTAATACCTACTACAGTTCGTTTATGTTTCATGTATTTGTACGTTAAATACAAATGGAAATTACCTTTACATTATTGTATATTTGTCTTGGACGTTTGGTCAAGTTTCGCCAAGATCGACATGATGTCTGGTGTGTGTGTGGGTGTGTAGATGTATGTTAACATACACGATAGCTCCAGAACTAAAACACGTCCGTACTTAAAATTTTCTAATTAAGCTTGTTTTCATTTCTCGTAGGCCTGATTAGATTTTGGAAGAAATTCAGCGGCGGTGAGGGGGGTTAATTAGGAACCGTTTTTGATTTTTATCAAATATTTCTGAAGCAGCAGTATATTTCAAATATATAAAAATACCAATATATAAACTTTAGTTATACAGATTAATTGCATTTTGTTTATACGAAGCGTAATTTACCGGCAAAAAATCCTAAGGTAGAATTTAAGTATTCAAATTTTTCAATATCTGAATGATTAGTTCTATAAGAAAATATGTAGACATATGTTTTAAACAGAATTTAATTTTACGTAACATTTCTTTGTAAAGTTTCTTAATATAAAGTCAAATAAGTCAAAAAATTAAATGAATATGGTTAAAAATGCTTAAACTGTATTATCCATATTTTTGTAGAAGCGGATGGCTTTGGCATTTTTTTAAACTTGGTATCTAAATGTCTAGAGGCTCTAACTGACATGTAGTTTTACGTAGATTATTGTTTTTGTTTTTACAGTGTTGCTTATTTTCATAACTTATTATAAAAATGTTGCATAAATATCCTAAAAAAATTATTTCAGTTCTTATAAGTATGAGGAAGAACTTTGAATTTACGGGCTGATATTCTAGTGAGTGTCATGCATGCAACTAGATTAAATATTGAGGGATATTTAGAAAAATAAAATCTGATGGATAGGGTTCACTTAGCTACCGCAATTCCACAAAATAGGTTTTGTAGAGGATCTCAGAATATATGTTCTTGTCGAAAGTATTTAAGCATGCAGTTACGTACACATTTCAGAAGAAAAACCTTAAGCTTGTAATGAGCCAGAATGGAGTAAGACAAATTAATTGTTATTGTAATAAAAATTATTAAGATGGTGTTTAAATAATAATTCATTTTATTCCAGTTCTTAAAAATGTAAATAATCAGCACTTTTGCATGCGCACCGATACCCCACTTTCACGATGTGCAGAAACGTTGCGACATTTCCTATCTAAAACCCCACTCATTCGCAAGGTTTATAAGCGAAATTTTTGGCACTTTTGAATTAATTCTGTTTGTAGAACGCTTCTCTACAAATACTCTCTCCTGCCTCTCCGTTTGTAATAATTTATTAGTTATTACACTTGAAATTCTGTTTGTAGAACGCTTCTCTACAAATACTCCCCTGCTTGTCCGTTTGTAATAATTTATTACACCTGAAATTCTCTATTCGAGAACATAACCGCCTGGCCCGCTCTTAAAACAATTTCAATTGAATTAAATAGAATTCTAGCAATCCGAAGTATAACCATTTTTTACAAAAATAGTTGTAATACCTAGAAATTCCTATTAATAAACCATTCTTAAGAAATTAATTGACGTCAAAGAGGTTTTGCGTATTATACTGGTCTTAGGTAGATTGACTGGTTAACACCGGCGATCACCGGGATTATTATAAGACTTCTTCTAGCTAATGGGGCTATTATAAGCCACGTCTGGTTGTCTGATCACCCGCTGTAACCTCAGAAACGGCAATTTACAAATCCCATCCTGAACCCCTGTATATAGTTCTATATATTCAAAGTTCCGATACAGCTTTGAATAAATAGGATCTCTAAAATTCGTTAATTTAGACTATTGAGCCCACTGTCTTGGCTATTAACGAGATTATAAACGAACACCCAATATATCCTGAACCCCTGTATATAGTTCTATATATTCAAAGTATCCGATACAGCTTTTAATAAATAGAATCTCTAGAATTTGTTGAGTTAGCTCGAGCTCCTTGCTTGGCTATCAACACATAATTTATTCCCTCTGTATATCACGAAAATCCACCTGATTATCATGTCCAAATTATTACCGAAAACAAAACCTGAATTGTGTAAAACATTAAATTTGTACAGGAGGAAAGTAAATTTTACGGTTTACTTCAAAGTAAAAAAATTTCTATTTTACAATAAGAAATCCATTACATTAAAGAGATTTATTTGCGCTTTAACAATTAAAACTTTAAGATAATTATTCTTAAAGAAACTAAAATTCCATTTCGCAAATAAGTAGTACACATTCAATTAAAGTGTAAAGAATCATCCTCTTTATACAAATAAAACGAAGGTCAACGTGCCATTTTAGTAGTTTGAATGAACCCTTATCAGTTTTCAACAACACATTGTCGAAAATATTCCTGTATCATATGAAACATTTCAAACATAAAATTGCGAATTCCAAACATCGAATAACCCCTTGTACATATTTGATTGTATATATTATTTATAGTTAATTTAGAATTAGTCTTTCCCTTAGTCCGTGTGTACAAACCCTAAAAATTTAACAAATCAAATACAACCGTTGTCTAACACGAATTGTATTAACACTAATCGTGCAAATATCAGAATCTCGTGTAAGGCCTGCTTTTCTTTAACCTGTTCCGTATTTCAAAACGTTACTTAAGAAAATATAAGTAATCAAGGACCAGTCCACAATAGAAATTTGAAATACGCTCTAACTTCGAATTCAACAACATTGTCTTACATTTGTAAAATATAATAGACAAAATAAACTTACCTGTCTAAATCACAGTAATCCTCCCGGTTGTTGAAATGTACACACACCCTTGTATTATTTTCACCTGAACACATTATATTTGTTTACAAAAAAACAAAACCACAATTATTTTATTTTTGAACACTGCATTATAACGCGTTTGTTTACAGGAAATTTCCAAACCGACGAGCACAGATACACAGGCGACAACTGTCCTTAAACATTATAAATCGTTTTGTTTAACTTGAATATTTCATTATTTTACCAGAATATTGTTTTGTTAAGTTATTATAATTCCCGAAGTTTTGTTCTAAATATATGTATTAAACCTGGGTATGAAAATTGTTTAACAGTTATATAAGTCTAAGAAAAACCCACTTCCCAAATTCCTGACTAGCCGAGATTAAAAAGAAATCCACATAGTGGTAATTAGTAAGTGTAACTCATGAAAGAAACCTGCACAAAATTATGGGCCTTACAAGCTGTAAACAAAGGGTCTAAAATTGGGACACTACAGCGTGGATTATCAGTGTGTTAGATCATATAAACACTGCAACAAACATAACAGTTTATTACATCTAATTCACTTTCTCATACCAATAGGATCATCCACTGGATGAACAATTAATTTCTTCTACAAATATTTACGCAGTTCATTCTAGTGCTGAAAAACTTTTTAGTCCACAATCGACTAGAGGGTACTATTATCAACCACATAAATATACATTTATAAAGATCAAAATCAGCATGTTAAAGCTCAACAGTAGATAAACTTTAAATTTTATGCCTGCTCACATATTCAAAATATTACAATTGTCCTAAATATTTTCTCGATTATGTGTTACATGACCTTGTAAATTTATATAAATAGCAAAATACTCTAAAAAAAATCATTACATAACTCATATTCGGCGACTTTTTATTTTCTTATAGTTAATAGGATCACAAATCGATTATGTCAATTTCTTATAAGTCTTGTAAACTTTCGAAAGATTTCATATTCGCAGATCGCTAATTAGTGTATACCTGGCGATATCGATATACCAATAGATGTGGATTTACTTTACTGAGGCCAACGGTCTTTGAGGTAATCAACCTGTATTTCAGAATACAAAGTTCCGGTAAGTCACATCAAGCTCAATCTCTAAAATCAAGCATAGCATAAATGACTTCTTGCCAAGTCCTCTACTTTAAGTTCCCAAACGCCTTTATCTCAAGAACGAAATCTTGGTCAGTATAGTTTTAAATTTTGATAAGTTTTACAAACATTTGAGTAATTAACAAATACATGATTTTTTTCATTTAATATCAATTAAACAACGCTCCTGTATTTCAGGTACAACCCAACGCACTATCTATTGAATAAAGGATTATCGTGCATTCCTTTTTCAACGAGCTTGTCTCGGAAGAAATGTTTTTCTTCGTAACATATGTATTATCGAAACGTTCGGAATGTGTAATGTATAAATACACCATTAAAAACCCAATAAAGATAAGTATTTTATTAAGTATAACCATGTGCCTATTATTATATGGTCCCTTCGAAAGAATTGCTACTGAAATTATATGGTTCCAGATATGCTCACGATTACTTACTGAAAATGTTAATTCCATCATATGCACACTATTGATGTACATTTCGCTCTCGCCTGGTTCGCTGCATAGATCGTAAAAGGTTAGTCTACAATTACAAAATAATTTTATCTGGCAATTATTGAGGTCATTATTCACTTTGCACTTTGCTTTAACTGTCAGCTAACATTGGTAAACTATTTAGGTGGCTCCCGTATGACTAAATTTGCAAACTGTTTTCGGTGATTCAATTCATCTTGTTTAGGATTCTGAACATAAATTATGTCTTATAGTTGCAAATGCATTTATCTTTTATTCAGGATAGAGACCTTGCGCCATGAGCTTTATTTCTTTATTTCTTATTAACGTCGGTTAGTAAGTAACACACCAACCGGTAGTGTAACGAAGAATCAAGTTAAAGTAATTACTAAAACATGCATCTGGTGTGAGTAATATATTCATAAATTTTCGTTGCTTCGAAAATAGTAACTAAACTTTTAGGTCCATAACCTTTCCTTTTAATTGAATCAGAACATATTGCAGAATATGAAAATGTAATCTTTCACTATTATTACAAATATTGCTTATCTTTTTTGGGTTTTTTAATGGTGTATTTATATTAAAGTTATACAATCTAAAGATTTCGATAACACTTACAGTTATCTTCGTCAGTAGTAATATTATCTATTAAATTATAATTGTTCATCCATCAACATTCAAAAGATAAGTATTTTAACATATTTCAGAAGGTTAATCATTTAATAATAATAGAATTCTATGAAATTTTTGTTATCGCAGGCGTCGTATAAGTAAAATATCTTTTTAACTACACCTGCATAAACATGTATGTTTTTCCATAATTTCTTTAAAAAAAAACTCAGCACAGTATAAATACCTAAGTTGACTATGTAATGTTATTTTTTTGTTATTCGTTACCAGATTGAGCTTTCAGTTAATATATGTGTTTTGTTACAGGTAGGGAAGATTTCAACAAAAGCAAGGAATAGTATGATGGTAATGTACGAAGAAGGCTTGCAATTTTAAATATAAATATCCCCATTTATGCTAACAAAATACAGAAATAACAGATTGATTATTAATTGCGAACCAGGTGGTAAAATTCATTAAATAATGTAAATGGTTCAGTAGTGAATTATACTTAAGAAGGTAACCAGAAAATTCTTCGATTATTGTGGTATTAAATAACCACCTATTTAAATGCACACGTGCAGTGTAACACGCTACTTTATAATGCGTTTTTGCCGATTTAGTTTATTCTCAATAACGTTTAAAATTTAATACTTGTCTTCATAACGTCGTCATATCACTTACGCAGTTAATCTAATATGTTTACATGGGAAACGGTTGGTAAGCGATACTCTACGGCACAAATGTAAACTATGAGGTAAAACTTATAAATTACACCAATGCCCAAATGATTCATCGTTTTTGTTCGTATTTGTCTTTTGAATGTAATCAAATAACCACAGTTGCCACAATGAGTGGGTGAACATTACCAAAACCTTTAATAATTTACAACAGCCTTGCAGTTAAATGTAAGGGTCTTAAAAGTACACAAAATTCTACATATTTTTATTTAAACAATTTTGTGGGGTTAAATTACTTGCTTTGAGCCCTTTCATCTATTGTTTACTAGTAAACTTTCGGTTTACTAATTACATTTAAAAAGTTTTATTATATTCGACAATCGAAACTACTTATTTAGTGTAAATATGTTTAGGCCGCTATTATAAAACTGGAACTAGGAAATCCTCATAAAATAATTATATGTATAGCAAAAGTAGTGTGTATTCATGCAAAAATTATATGCCAATTAAGTTGGTGATAAGACTATTTTTATAAATATATTTATGTTAAAAGCTCATATTAAACACGAATTAACATCAGTTAACCTATTTTCCCTCATATTCGTGTTTGAATATTCCCCTGATGAATCTATGAAATATATCACTTTGTACGTTTTCAAATAGGAAATGAAAGATGGGCAAATCGTGTCGAAGTATATGTCTACGTGATATCGCATAATAGCATTATTACGTCTTTAAGCATTGATATGGAAGGAAAATTTAAAAATACTGATGTCATTTGACGCGCCTATGCATATATTAAAATTTCAGTTGATGTCTACATTTATACCATTTTTTAAATATATACATACACGCATATGGAATAAACATAAAATTCACCTTTAGGATTCCTCATAAAGTAAAAAAAGGTTGGTTATAAAATAAAAAAAGAATTAGTAAAAAAATCTATAAGAATTTTAACACATACTTGTACATTTATATAAAACCACAGAACTGTTTAAACAATTAAGGAGTTATTAATAATGCTGATTATTATCAATGGCGAGAGCAGAATTTTAGTATTTTTCGAACAATTGGTGATTCATTGTAAGCAAATGCGTACTGAAAATTATATTTTTAATTACAGTTATACGAGCGCTGCACTAAATATATCTATAATTTCCTGGTTGCTGCAAACTACCGAAAATAAAATCATTACCTTCTCATTGATTGACGTTTTAGAAAGCGATTCTATTTTATTTACCAGGTAAAATTTACTTGTTGTTTTGTGTTTATAAAGATTTTAACTAGAGCACATTTGCGTGCTATTATTTAAGGAATTGAATTACTCTAGAGCAAAGCAATCTGAGACTCCAAAATACATTTGGTACCATACATTAATCGGTACAGCGAATTTACACGTGATCATGTTTAAGAGGCGGATTTAATGGAGGGACATATTCTGTTGTTACTTAACAAAATGTTGCTGCTATTCAAACTTCGATTGAAGAGAATAAACGGGTAGCAGTTAGGCAACGTTGAATATTAGAATCTAGCTGTAAAAGGAATATGTTGCAAGCTGTCGCATTTTTAGAAGCCTCGAAGGTGACAACCAGGAAGGACTCACCTTTTCGTTGTGAAGTGAAGTAGTTGACATGTACGAACACTTCATTTTACAAGTGGCACAAGCATAGTTGTTTTATACAGAGTGTTTCATAGGTAAACCGACATACGTTACCCGCAAATAAAGGGCACTTAGGTGATTCGAAATAACCTAGGTATACTGGGTCTAACGTTTTTAATAACTGAGATATAGGATGTTCTATCAATTTACTCTGATACTATTGTAAGTCATAACTTTAGAACCACCCTGTAGATTTTTTTAATATTTGGTACAAGTATATGGCTTCAAAAGCCCAATCGTCCACAGCAAAAATTTGAGTCATAATCCAGGTCCGTCTTTAGGAACATTTTTAAAATTTGACAATTCCCAAAACAACAAAAGTACGGAAAAAATAAGTTACACTTAATAATTTTTTTATGCATTTGTTTATTTAAGTATCTATTTATTTAATTATTTATTTTTTATTTAGGTACGTATCTTATTAAATTAATTAAAAAAATGTAGCCACAGCTTTAAAACATTTGGCAGTACTATGCTTCAGGCCATTCTCTACAGAATGATGATATCAATTTTCGATTGGACGAATTATTTCGAAATGGCGACTTTCAATTTTTTTTTTTAATGGAATGCAATAATTTCTTGTTTATTATTGAGACCCTAAAAACATTCTGTTTACGATAGTATTTAGTTTCTCTTAAAAATTCATTTCTTTCCCTATCAAAAAGCAAACTAACATTTTAATCTAGTAGCGCAAAAATGTTTTACACTCGATTCTATTTTTGTCTAAATATCAAGTAGCGGTAGACACAAAACAAACAGTTAAATTTTAATCTAGTAGTCAAACGTCAATCAACGCAATTTAGTGGTCAGTGCTTGTTAATAGCAATTGTATTATTGAAGATTATAATTGTTAATTTAAAATTAAGTGATGCGTTTTTAAAATGCCGTTAAGTTATACGAGAGACGAGTTAATTGATATACTCCTAATATTTGGAAAAGCAGATAAAGATCCTTATGAAGTAGCCAGTTTGTACAGAAATAAATACTCAAACAGAAGGCACCCAAAACATTCAATATTTACTAAACCATTAGAGAGGACGCGTGAAACAGGAAGTGTGGATTATAGGAAACCGGTACATGAAAATTGTACGCAATGGGGTTGGCAACAGAAAGAGCAAAATAGAAACTTCTTTACCAACGTTTTATTTTCGGACGAAACAAGTTTTCGAAATGATGCTGTAAGACATAACATTATTACGATAATGTAAATCCACACTGGATCCGTGAGCGACGTTGTCAACATCGATAGAGTTTAAACGTATACAAAATATCAGAAATAATGTGTGGTGGCAACAAGATGGCGCTCCAGCACATTATGCCCTTCCACTTAGGTCTTTGTAAACACCTAATTTTTACTTGATGTAAATTTTAATTTTCAGTTTCAAAAAGTAGACGTTTATTACAAAATACAGTTTAATTGTGTCTTTTGTGTCTACCGCTACTTGATATTTGGACAAAAATAACATTCATGCGCTACTAGAGTAAAATGCTAGTTAGCTTTTTGTAGGGAAAGAAATGAATTTTTAAGAAAAACGGAATACTATCGTAAAAAGAATGTTTTTGGGATTTCAGTAATAAAAAAAAAATTATTGCATTCCATTTAAAATAATTCGTCCAATTGAAAATCTAATAACACCATCGTGTAGAGAATGTCCTGAAACACATTACTGCCAAACATTTTGAAAGTAGTCCCATAGTGCGACTAAAAAAAAAAATAAGGCGCTTACTCTGAAACAGGCTGTTTAAGTTACAAAGGAGAATATCTTACGTATCAAAGTTGCAGGAAGTGTTTCAGCAGCATAATGTTTCCGCTTTTCCATGAGCGGAGAAGAAGTGCAACCTTCTGTATGAATAGGACATAAAACCGTAGGTCCCATCGTCTCGATGTGATGTTCGCTACCTTAAAGATCCCTGTTTGAAGATGGAACTACCTCAATGAAAACAAAATTCTGGTAAGGGTATTGCTAATAACCGAAGCAGTTGCTGCCTACAAAGATGTTTGGAAATGCGCTATTCTTAGACTATGATTCATAATATAATACAATAATGCGCTAATGTTTGTTCCTTTACGATTAATATTACTTTGCTGTAATGGATCCTAGTTCTTTTCTACATTTCATTATTTATCATAACCAAATAAAAATTTGCAAACAATTATGTGTAATATTAAGTAACTGCTTCACACAAAATATTAATTGCTGTGTTGCATTAAAATTGGCAAGGCTTGTTCCACCTATCACTCTACGTTTCGATTAATACAACCACTTAAGAAGCAGTGACTTCCACGTATATTATTGATTAAACTGATTTCACAACTCTACGTAACTTTACTTTAAAATACGGAAACTTTTTGGCTCCTCAACTGTAAACATAGTCCTAACAAGGAAAAATGCAATTTGACCTTATTCGCAATGGTAGGATATTAGACAACATTGATGAGATTGATTTACAAATATAATTAAAATAAACTAATTTTTCACTAAAATCTGTAGTTCGTTAATAGATTTAATCCAAGCGATCTGCGCAAATCCCTAAGTCAACCTACAGTCTGCGTAAAGGTTAACATGCTATGAAATCTATAGCTTACAAATAAACGCTAGAATTCATAAACTAATGTATACTAAAATTTTCTTCCTTGTCGGTAGGAATTCTAAGCTGATCCATTCTTCTCTAATATTTAATCAGGCAAGACAGGATTACTACAACTTTTACTTCAATCTTAATCATTAACTTATTGGATCCAAATAAGTCGAAATCCCAAAATGCTAGCACGACTTAATTGTGAAACATATTCCGGATAGTGCCACTAATGATATTACATTTTTAAGACCATTTATTATTTAATAAAGCTGAAAGTGTTTCTCACATCACTAAATATAACTAGTGTACCATATCTAGCGTTTCCAAATTTTAGTGCAGCGTATGATGCACAAAGGTTACCCAATACCTGGAAACCTCTTCTAAAGAAGCACGCACCAGCTCCCAACACAGAAAAGTGCCCAAACAACTAGAAAGAGAAAACCAAAGGAGAATATAGTTGAAGAGGCCATAGACGAAGTGAAAAGGAAAACGACAGAAAAGTGCACCTCAACCACAAATACCATCACAGAATAGCAAGGTATCATTTCGGTTAGAATTACCAGAGGTCGAGTACGGATCACCTGATGATGGCAGTGCGAATAAGTCGAAACCAGAACAGACAACGTAGTAAAAAATCCTGAAGAACAATATATATATATATATATATATATATATATATATATATATATATATATATATATATATATATCTTTAGGCTTTCGTGGCTGCTGTATGTACTGCTGGTTTCTCGGACAGTAATCGGCGTAGCTCTTCTGGTCTTCAAAAGACCGTTTGTTGCAAAACGACGTTTCAACAAAGTCTCATTTGCCATCCTCAGGTTGGTAACTATCTGCTCTAGTCTAAAAAAGTAGCTCAATGTTTTAATTTTCCGATAAAACCATTTTTGTCAAAATTCGTTCGATAGTCTCACCATAAAAAGATTTTCAACCGTGCTACCTCTCAAAAATTCTAAATTGAGAATAATAAATCGTTGAAACCTTGATTCAATAGAAGTCAGAATTTTATTCAATAATTTTATATTTTGTGTTCAACATGTCCACCACTATCTCTTATGCAAGCTCGAGCTCTCTTCCTTATTTCTTGACAGGTTATTTTTTTTGAAAATATTCTGTATTCTACTAGCTCTTTCTTATGTCCTTTCTACTAATTGCTAACGAGTATGAATTTCTGTCGCATAAAGCAATTCCTTCAGTCCTCCCCATATGTGAAAATCTAAAGTCGTTAAATCCGGGCTTCTCGAAGACGACGCAATTGGTCCTTGGCTACTTATTCATCGGTTTGGAAACCAGTTATTCAACAACGCACCAATCTTTAGACAATAATGTGCTGACAACCGTCGTGTTGGAAAATTGTGTGGTGTCTATCAATGATAGGTATATCATCCAAAAATTCTTCCATGTGGTTTCTCAAAAATTCTTCATACCTTCCCCTGTCCTATCGATTTATTACTTATTACGCCCATCCAAACACTCACACTAAATGGACGACATAAAATGGCTTTTTGATTAATGGTATATCCTGTATTTCTTGCATATTTTAGTTCTTTTTTATATTCTTTCCTATTTTCCAAAATTTTATTTAATTCGCTTTAGTAGTTTACGAGCAATAAATTAAAAACAATAAAAGATAGTTTTCACGCCTAGAAGCAATTATAAAAAAAACGGTCTTTGATCTCTTTAATGAAAGCAGTCTAAGTTTGACATTAGATAGTTTTTTCTTTTTTTATACAGGATCTAACCAAAATTTGTTTCCACTTTTCTTAAGATTTGCAAATGAATCACCCTATATATTATTTCACTATCTAATGCAGAAATTAAGTACAAATATTTTGTATTACAAGTGTATTAAAATTCTGGACCGTTATCAAGATGTTTACCAAAAACAAAGAATGATAATTTCATTAGTAGGGTCTTAACAAAATTCAGTCATCTATGGAAAAACAATGTTTACGTAACAAATAATTTTGATCTTACGCTCACGAAATTCATAAGTCCGTTAGCAGATAACATTTTATTTTAAAAAATAAATTGTTCCAAGGTACATGATTTTTGTACTGGAGAGTAGAATGTATGCGGCTTGGTTTTACGTAATACGCCATCCAGAACCAATAAACTTTAGCAGACTGCTCGAGCGTTTTCCTGAAACAGGGTGCGCAGATTACAAAAGGACTAAAACGGTTACAAATGAGGAAAATCAATTAGCAGTTTTGTTGAGAGTGACAGAAAATCCAAACATTAGACAGGCACCTGTTAGAGAAGAAGTTGGAATTAGTTAAAGGTCAGTTCAGAGAATTTTAAAAATACATAATTTTCATGTATATCACATTTATCTGCACCAGGCTCTTAGTGAAAATGGCTTGAGTTTTGTGAGTGGGCTCGATTCCGAATTCAAGAGAATCCATTATTTTTTAATAAACGGCTCATTTTCTGATTAGGCCACATTTCACAACAACGAATGCATCAACAAGCATAATTTTCACTATTACGCTGCAAAAAATTCAAAAATCATACGACAAATCGACTACCAACATCGTTGGTCAATAAACGTTTGGAGTACATGTGGCAAGCCCATACTTTTTATCTGTCACCTTACCGGTCAATTCTATTTCGAATTTGCCTATGTTGCGTTTAAATTTACCACCAAATATGCAGGCACATAATATGTAGTTACAACAAGATGGAGCTCCAGCCAATTTTTCGCGACAGGTCAGAGTTTTGTTAGATAATCGTTAGAAAATCGTTGGATTGAAAGAGTGGGACCAGTTATATGGCCTGCAAGACCTTCTTTATACGCAACGTCCAATAATTGAGCAGATCATGCGACAAAGAATAATCAACTCGTTTGCAACAATAACACCTGCAATGCTCCGAGATGTACAACGGTCCTTTCAAGCAAGAATAGACAGATGCCTTATCCAAAATGGAAAACATTTTGAACATCTTTCAAGATAACCGAGCTGCTGTCAAAATTATTTGTTAAATAAATATTGTTGTTTTTCTATGGATAATCCTTTTGAAAATCTTAAGAAAAACTGGTTCCATTTTTGGAATCAAATTTTAGTATAAAATAAGAAAAAACTATCTAATGTCGAACTATTGTTAGACTTATTGTATTCAAGTTAAAGTAGAGCAGTATGTAGCTCAGACAAACCAGATCTAATACTGGTTTTTAAATCATTCTTTGCTGGCGTGCAAAACGGTTTTTTATTATTTTTAATTTATTGCTCGTAACCTACTGCATTAAATTAAATAAAATTGTGGGAAATAAGAAAGAACACAGAAAATAATTAACACATGTAAAGAAATACAGGGTGTACCATTACAAAATCCATTTTTTCGTCATGATTTTCTGGATCACCCTGTATATGCGAAATTATTTTCTCGAAATACACTCATATGTACAGTACATGTCTGCGTTCGAACGAAATTACTAACTTAATTGGTATAGGAGCTATGGATTCCTGATGCACTATTGCAGGACCTTGTATATATGCAGGGTTCAATGATATATTTCTAAATTTTTTTAATGGCACACCATGTATTTTATTAGTTTTGAATAGCATTTTTTACGAGCTTTAAATAATAATTCACTTTGTACTACACACCATGTAGTTTATTAGTTTTGAATAGCATTTTTATGAGCCTTCAATAAATTCTCACTTTGTACCACCTATTTCTAAGTGTTTTTGGAATATTTAGTGATAAAATTGAAGATTGTAAAATTTTTTACCTTTTTTGAATTTGTCACAATAGGGCCTATAAATCAGATTCACAGAGAGACAAACATAATACAATGGTAATTGCAATAAACCTGTGAAACTATAGGTTTTGTAACACCGTACTACATTTTGGACTACAAAAGAGCAACGCTTAATAATTATTTACTCCTGGAACGGCATAACTATAAACTTTAAAATGGAATTGAAGAACACAGTGAATTAAAAATTTTATTATTCCATAAGAATATTGCAAAATGCGACAAGATCTGCGAAATCTTGCGGTCGTAAGCTTTGATGAAACCACAAATGATATGGGTGATATTTAGGTTTGCTTATAATTATTTGCATTGTCAGATCTATTTGTACCGAAATCTCACGAACACTTACGTTAGGATTTTCTTGTAAACTTAATAAAACTGTTAACTCTTCGTTTGTAATTGTATGTTTTTCTACATCTCTTTTTTTTTGGATTTGATATTTACTGTCTTCAAATCGCTCTCGAAGAAGTTGAAACGATTCAGGTCTTGGATGTCTAGCTAAAGGGTACTTTTGTTCATAAATCCTGGATGCCAACAAAGAGTTCCTTTTAGCTTCTCCCAATGCGTAGATCATATTAATCAGATCTTCTTTTGAGAAATTCATCACTCACTAAGTAAATAAGCAGTTATTAATGAAGCTATTATGCAGATAAATATCTGGCGATTGTTCACGAATTGTTTATAATAAGTGGTTTTCATTTGTTAAGTTGTTAAGCAACAGAAGAAAAGCGATAACCAAGCTACTATGATTCATTGTGTTCTTTAACTCCATTTTAAAGTTTACAGTTATGCTGTTCTACGAGTAAATAATTATTAAGCGTTCCTCTTTTATAGTCCAAAATGTTGTATTGTGTAAGAAAAGCTATAGCTTTCTGTGAATTATGACATTGTCTTAATTTATTTTATAGTCCCTTTTGTGACAAATTCAAAAAACAACAAAATTTTACAATGTTCAACTTTATCACTAAATAATTCCTAAGTACAAAGCACAAAGTGAGTATTGAAATCACGTAAAAAATGTTATTCAAATCTATAATAAAATACAGGGTGTGCCATTAAAGAAAAATTAGAAATATAGGTAGCATTGATCAAAATGGACCACCCTGTACATGTAGAGCAAATAGTCTGCAATCTGAATGTAGAAGTGAAAACAAGACACACTGTAAAAACCAATGCCAATATTTCACTCCGATATCTTTCAATATGGCGGAGCAGAAGCCATGTGTCACTTCCATATAGTACTAACGGGACAAATACGCCATTATAGATTTCTCGTTTAGCAGTTAGGCTCATGTATTCGTTTCTCATTATCGTCTACCTGCTTCCAATCATTTTCCTTCCAGAATTGACCTTTCGTCCCATCCACCATCCATTGTACCATCTGCAGTAAACATTCTACCCAGACATACTTACTCGTCCACTTGCTCTACAATTCCATATTGCAGACTAAATACTCTACTCTGCTCACCACCTTCCCGATTGAACACCACAATCTTAGTTTTGTTCACTTTTACTTTTGGGTCCATGCTCTCACAGACTGTATCAAACTTCCTCATCCGAACTGTCAGTTAATAAGACTGTATGATCTGCATACACTAGAACTCGTACATTTAGATCATTAACCATTACACCATTTGTATCGGCACATGCTTGCCTAACACATTTATCAATGTGTACATTGAACAACCACGGTGACATCATATAGCCTCATCGCACTCCTTGCTCAATATTAAAGTATTCACTTACACCTCCTCTCACCCCAACACATGCCCGATAACGTTGTATACTGCCCTTATTCCGTTTATTAGACCTTTATTTACGCCATGTTCATTTAATATTTCCCACAGCTTCTCTCTATTCCCTCTGTCGTATGCTTTCTCCAGATCTACAAAGGCACAGACGGCTTCCTTCTTACACTTAAACACTTTTTGATAACCTGCTGGAGAGCAACACATGCTCTACCTGGCATGAAGCCACCCTATATGTATACCAAATCTTAGTTTGTGTAGTTTGTCGTGTACTATCAATCAGCATTCTTCCAAATACCTTACTAGGTAAACTGAGCAAACTTATTCTTCTGCAGCTCTTGCAATCACTCTTGTTCCCCTTACCCTTATGCAGTGGTATTACGATCGCGCTCTTCCGATTCCTCGGCACATTTCCACCCTTAAAGCATACATTGAATAATTCTCACTATCTTCGTATAAGCTTCGTACCTCCATACTTTAGCATTTCATCAGTGATTTTATTTACGCCTGCTCCTTCACCGACTTTCAACCTGCCTACCGTTTTTTCTACCTCATTTATCCCAATAACCTTTTCAGTTTCATTCACCATTTCTTCTATGTTCTCCTTATTAAACTTTCTTGCCAGCATTTCCTCACTTCACAATCGTCCCATATTACTTCGTTGCTCGTATTCATCACTCCTGCAGAGTTCTGTTTTGGGCCAACTTTTGTATTTTTTACCGATTTCCAGAAGGGTTTTTTGTTTCCCTAAAAACCATTCTGCGTTTACTCTCCTTCCACAGCCATCACTTCCACTTTACTTATTCTCACTGCCTTCTTCGCTTCTTTGTTTCTTAATCTGTACACCTCATACAGTCGCTTATTCAGACTCTCACTTTTGCAACAATCATTGCCATCTTTTCTCTTACACACTGCCTTTTTACCGATTCATTCTACCAAACACATTTTTCTGTCTATCTATAGTCGTTCTTCCACATACTTGCACGGCACAATTGGCAACACTGTTGTTCAAGCCTATCTATGCACTTTCAACGTCAGTGTCTTTTATTTGTTCGATCCACACTGTTTCACCACATTCAATTCTTTACTCACCCCATCTGCGTATTTAATTTTCGCACCATTATCTACTAGTTAGTCTACCCTAATTTTGTACGTTCGCACTACATTTTCTTTCTTTCTCCAGACTCACTTTTCCCCTAAACATACAATCAAAAAGTGGTGCAATCCACACTCCAATCCGTGCATTACTTTGTGTCTTTTTCCAGGTTTCTAAGTTGTTCATAATACACTATCAAGTCAATCACACTTTTAGATTCACCTCTTTGCCATGTATACATATGCATGTTTTTATGTTTAAACCACGTATTAGGTACATACAGGCTTCTCTCCTCACAGATGTTCACCAGGCGTTCACCATTCTCATTGACTCTTTGGTCGCCAAACTTTCCTAGGACGCGTTTAGTATGTACTCTCTGTACACCCACCCATCCGTTCATATCTCCCACTATCATCTCTATTTCGTTTGGCTTACATACGTTGAACACGTTCTACCAATTTGTACTGTTTAACACATCTTTTCGCTCTTTAATTTACGTTTAGCGCAACTCGTTTGACGCCATGCACTTCAGTCTCAACTTCTAACCATAGTGCTAGGCTGCAATCCTCCATCTCGACACAATCCTTTCCCTTTGCCTCCGATACACACAGAATATCAAGCTGCATTTTTACATTACAATCGCAATCTCAAATTCTTTACGATGCATACCTCTAACATTCCACGTAACGACTATCCATTCATTCCTTCCACACTCGTTAGTAACGGGGCCCGCCTGTCTCGACATTCACTTCCCCTTGTAGGAAGGTCTATCCGAGGCAAATGTATTGCTTTCTAGAGTAATACCATAGCGGGTAGACCGGTTACTAGCTAAAACGTTCCCCGGACGATGTAGCATTCGCTACTAACGGTATCTTCCTACCAGGAGAGTTATTTGTATATTGCCACGACACGTAAGGAAGTAAGAGGAGTAGAGATATAGACAAGGTCAAGAAAGATAAATAATATCGAATGTATACTTACTGTATGAATATCTAAGTGTACGTATATACATATACATTTCTTTTTTTTTACTTACATAATTTTCAATTACATTATGTTTTTAATATTGTTGCCTATGCGATTCTTGGTTCCCGTACTACTTACCGGAGTTGCTTTTATTTATTTGCACCAAATGATTAAATTATTTTTAATTCAGATATCCAAGTTAGAGTTAGTTCTTTTAATTTAATATTTATTTATCAAATCTGTTTTATTATTGTCGTGAATTATAATAACTTAACGTTTCTATTTTTTTAATTTTTCCTTTATTTAACTGAAGAGTAATAATAATTAACGATAATGGCCCTCTTAGTCCTCCTGACGTTAACTGCTTACTTTAGAATTAATTAATTGTAATTAAGATTATGTATAGTAACAAAGGTAAAAGTTAGATTAAATTTTGAATTTGTAGTGAAGTAAAAATATTGTATAAGATAATAGGTAATATAATGTTATAATTAAACCTAAAATTAAATGTAGTGCCAAAAACAAAAGTTGGATTAAGTTTTGAATTTGCAATAAAAGGACAAGAACTTACCAGATAATCTGCAAGCTGCACCTAGAATTTGCACTTCCAGATAATTTTTTTTTTTAATTTGCCGCTCTGCAATGTATTGAAATATTTTTTGTATTTTATATTTGTGCCAATATGACAGAAATAAAAGGGTCTTTACCGATACCTAAGCTTTACTTGTAAAATGTTCCGATTTCCCTTATGTTTCGGAACCTATGATTTAACCTCCGTGCATTGTCATACAGATATTTTACCGCCAATTTTTTAATAAGATGCATTTTCGTTAGTCCGGTTTTTTTTATTGTAGCATTCATATTACATTACGTTCGCGGTCTCATGCAAATTGCTCTGTACAACCTAATAATTTTTAAACCGCGCATGTTTTGTACCGTTACGTGTGTTGTCGTGATAATCTGCTTGCTTGATTACTTACGATTTTTATTAACATGTTAGCGTTTCTCGCATTTAAATATTCAGTTTACTTTACGTCTCTGTTCACTACTTAATTGCCGCATTTAACACGCACATGTTTCACTCCTAAGATAGAACAACCAAACAAAAACACAAACACAAAATTTCTTCAGATTTAAATGATTGATTACACTTATTGCATTGTAGTTGGTTATGGCAATTATTTAAACCAAATTAACACTATAACTATAAAATTTGGTTTTTTCCTTCGAGGAAATAGTTTTGACCGTTTCTCCTCGTGAGGTGGTGTATAAGCAAAGGTTTTGGGCTGTTCCAAAAAGATACAATGCTTTTTGTCGTTTTGCTAAATAGTTTGACATAAATACGAGTTTTATATATGGCGCACAAATACTCAAGCCTAACTGTGGCCATGATATATTAGGCGCCACGATGCCGATGCAAAGTTTGAGGAAAATCGATAGTTGCATTTGGAAATTTAATAACGTTTTACGTATCATAACGTTCCAGGATATATATATATATATATATATATATATATATATATATATATATATATATATATATATATATATATATATATAATACATACCTCCTCCTCCGATTGATTTTATGGTCCATTCATAATGTAAGCTATATCTAGAAAAAAGTATCAGTGGCTTGTCAATTGCCTGAGTAATAGTTAAATTTGTTACAAATAAACATTTTCCAAGTAGAAAACCAAATAGCCTGAATCAAACTATAACTAGTCAGATCGGTATAATGTTGAACGGCGTCATCCTTCAACTCTGCTAGATCAACAACTGGTAGATCTACTCCAACAAAACAATGTATTATTAGTAATTTAAAACCCAAAAATTTGCTAAAGCGAAATGCTATCTTTATAGCCCTAACAGGTTATTCACTACAAACATTTCGGTAACCTACCCCTGACTCCATACTTACACTGTTCTCACGGAAGCTTCCGCTACGGCTCGTCTATGTTTCGCTCTTAAAATCTTTACTTGAACTGCATAAATTAAAACCGAACCTTCTCTCTGCTCGATTTAATTGCGTGAAAGATACCTAATGTTTTCTTTAACATTTAAAATGACGTTATAGAAAGAAATGAGGGCAGAATTTTACACAATCCACTCTCTTTTGAAAATAAGTGTAACTGAGATAACCCATGATTCGTAAACTTCAAACTCAAAAAAGGAAAATAGCACCGCAGAATAACTCACAGACAATAATACTTCCCCGCAGAATCAACAATACACAAGTTCATTTCCCATATAAAACCTGTTCTCAAATTTTTATTTAAAGAAATAAACACTAAATATTAACCATAATCCTAATTTATAATAACTCAAAGCTCATATTCACGAAAAAAGCTGTAAAATTAAACACGTGTGGGAAGGTATTAGTATCAATGAAATTTTCCAATATTGCTAATTTGTTACATTGACTTGCATAAAAGGACCATAACCATTCTTATATCTGTTGATTAGGATATCAAAATTTTCAGATTGAATTAATTGTTGATTTACTTATGTTTCATTTCATTATATAGGTTTAATAAAGAAAACCATTATCACAATAAAAGGCTTGAAATGATCTTATATTATTACTGTGTAAACAAAAATATGACATTATATTAATGATTATGGTAATGTTTTCATTCGCATCAAATATGTTCTAGATGAAACAATTAATTTTATGCTTATCAATGGTAAACTATAATACTACAAATCCGGTGGGTAGTCATTAATTTGCTTTTTATTCTATCAAACTGATATCACCTGTAGTTTCTTTTAATTAATACATATTTACAACAGTTATGATTTCCTTCAATAAAGCAATGTAAAAACAAAGTCCAGAGATTTTCACTAGCGCAGTAAACTTAAAAATGTTATCAAAACTGTAACAACTCTAAGTTGGAAAAAAGACTCAAAAGAAATACAGCCATATTGAATAACATTGAATATTTTGCTAACATTGTAGAATTACGTAAAACAACTACTATTATTGTATACTCTAGTTTTGGTTTAATTAATTACATTATCTAAATTGGTTGAACAATACCGATGCTTTAGAGATTTCTGTTCAAATATTATTGTAATACAGATTGCATACTTAACGTTTTCGTACATCTATTATTTCAGAGTAATTAGTGTAGCAAAACGTGCACGTATCTACCAAATTGTACTTTATACTTTTTATGAAGTGAGCACAAACTTAGTTAAATCAAATCTAAATTAATATAAAACATTTTCGTTTCTCAAATACCTTTAAAGGCGTTTGAAACGGATTAAGAAGATCCCCGAGAAGGATTAATTCTCGTGAAACACTGTCAAACGTATTTATACCAATTCTTCCAGTACAATTCGGTAGTTTGAATAGAATTGTATATTTGGAGGATTTTACCGAAAACCTTATATTATAAGTCTATGATGCTTTCAATGAGATTTAGATGGTTATTGCAAAAACGCGTTTATTTGAATTTTTGAATTTAATTAAAAATTTGCCAAAAAAAAAAACAAGCAAGCTTTCGAAACGTCCAATATACTATAATCCAACACGAGCTAAACCGAAACAACTAATATATATATATATATATATATATATATATATATATATATATATATATATATATATATATATATATATTAAATCAGTAATTCTTTATCAACATTCTGTTTAATGAGAGGTAATTCAACAACCAATGGTTATGGAATTTAAAAACTGCATGTTTATGTGATATATCCGAATATCAGGAGCTAGGTCTATGAATCGCTTCGATTCCCAAAATAAAGTTAATACTATTGTAAAGTGAATATGGAAAACTGAGGAAAGTTAAATCACCTTCACTTATCAAAACAAGGAAGATATTATTAACAAAGCTTCTCTAAAAGCTCAAATGATTGGTAATAAACAAATTTTATAAAATAACTTTAACTCTAAAAAGGTATTAATTATTATACGTGAAGTTGTACTAGTGCGTCACCTCTATAATCAACGGAAGGCGATACGCGTACGCAAGTGTCTGTTATTTATCTTCCATATATATATATATATATATATATATATATATATATATATATATATATATATATATATATATATATTGCTCACTAGACTTTGAAGACCAAGCGAATATCCGAATTCACAGAGAAACCAAGGATGTGGCGTAGATACTTGTGCACAGGAATGACAACACTTTCACGATAAGTCTATACAGGAGACCTGCCCACATGGGGATGTACCTACACTACAACTTCAATCACCACAAAAACGTGAATGGGATAGCATACAGATAGTGGCAAAAGACGAGAACACAACCGGTCGGAAACATCGTACTAGCAGAAAATCCAATGATCCAAGCTAGTGTAGAAATTAAACCCATATGGATTCCAATAATGCGCGAGGAGCTTAAGCGCAGTACACCTGCGCAGGAAGTTACGCCGCAACATGCGCAATGAACTTCTGCGTAACCACGAAAAAGTTATATATATATATATATATATATATATATATATATATATATATATATATATATATATATATATATAGGTTCTAAAAAATATATATTGGATTACTCAGTGGTTTAGCGGTAACTCGTACCAAGTTCGAATCTGAAAGTAGTCAAGTGCTTAGGAAAAAAATATATACAGGGTGAGGCATCTAAGTTCCGTGATTTATAGAGTTAAAGGATTTTTCATATTTAATTCACAATTAATGTGAAGTTAAATGCCAAACAACGTGTTTTTATCTTATCAATTATGGCGCCTTTTAATTTCAATTACATCCTTGATAATACGAGTGTTGTCAGGGAAATAATGGTACCAAAACAATTTGGAATTGCATTGCATTTCTTTTAATCAGTCCTAATTATATCGTAGATTAATTGATTTTTTATTTTTGTACAACAATTTCATTGAAGTTAATTCATATTAAAAATATGTTACTCCTATTATCAATTCCTGTATGTAAAGAAAAACATTTGACTTGGAGCTGTTTTAAATTCCTTAAAGTAAATCATAGTGACATTTAAATTTATTATCTCATTCCATTATAATGCAATAAAAATAAGATTATTTGTTTGGTTTATAAATACGCATGTATTCAAATTCATTAAAAATGTAAAAAATATAATTCTTCTTTTTATATAACAGATTTTCTAGTCAATTTCAAACCAGAATTATCATAATAAGAATATTTTCATAAGAATTCTTTCATTAACAAACTGGTTGTTTAAGAGAGTATCTACGTGCCCGTAATATAAGAGAAAATTTACCTGATTATTACAATACGTTCTTGGTTATTGCTAATATTTAAAGGGTGTCCAAAATTTCTACGTTAGATCGCCTCGGGGGGTGGGATTGATGGTTGTACTTGATTATAAATAAATCAAGCCCAAAAAATTGCAAAACAATTATTTTCTATTTTTGTTAATATATGTTTGGTATGTGCTAATTAATAGGATAAATACCACAGGCGTTAACATTAATCAAATAACTTCATTCAAAGAAAACTATTGAAATTTTGAAAAATAATTCTTCATGCCTGAAATCATAATTGGATGACGAAAGTATTTTCAATGTACCACTGCAGATTGAATCAAATATTCATTGTTCATAATTAACGGCGTATTGCAGAAAAGTTTGCTTTATTTCTACGAAACAAGTGTTATTAGATCAAGTGGAAAGATAATTACAGTAGTTTAGGGTATCCAAGAATTCTCGTAGAACAATTAACTGCGGAAAAAATGTTCTCTTTACTTTTTACGAACTGGGACGTGCGATATCTTCTGTTTGTAGTATTAAAATTGAGCACCTAAAATCGGTTTGTTACAAAATGTACATAATTTACTATACCGATATCAACACATTTGTATGTATTGAAACATATAAATTTGCGTATTGCCAATGTATAAACTTTATGGTGCTTGAACAAGTGAAGCCGTCATATGAATGTACCCTGAGTACATGTTAGATTTCAATTGCATATTGTAAGCATTTCAAAGTCGTCATTGAAGTTGTTATCTATGATACAATGCACCAACCGCTATTATGTAATTTTTTGCTACATAAAATACTGGACAGCGCATTAAAATCTCTTCCGTTGCCATAGCTATAACCGTAGAACATAAATATTTAAACGTCGTGCACCAAAATCAAACTAGGTTATATATTGACTATAAATTCGGGTTTATACTACCAATAATTTAAACTTAACAGCATACCAATAATTTCAAACCTTGAACAAAATATGTATATTTTATATGAGATTGTACTATAAACGTTGGCAAATTTATAGCTCGAAATGTTCTATTGTAGTTGCACCTTATTGTTCTATATAGTAAATTAGACTTGACCCTCTATACCTAAAGGTAATAACAGATAGAATAACAATTTACTTTACTCCAAATTTTGTGTTAAATATAGCTTTTACTCGAACAACTTGCATAACTTTATGTAAACAAATTTTAGTATCCAAGTCAAGCAAACGTTTATATATTTATGAACTTACAATTACAAAGCGTAACGTTTCTACGTTTTCCCTTTGGATAAATATCTAATAAATTTACGTTTTACAATATGTTTTTTATATGTTGAATATTTCAAGTGATTTGTATAAGAACGGAAATTGGACATGAGCTATAATTTTTTGGTGTAGCAGAAAAATTACACTACACAATGATGTATGGTGCATATTAGTAATTATTAGACCTCGTATTTCTAAGCACAAATAATTCCCGAAATAATCATTCAATATGCATTTTAAAATTGTTAAAATAAGCATTAAAAAAGAATTTATTAGCACAAATAAACGTTTATATGCAACAATAAGCATTCCTTATGCGACAATAAAAAATTGCGTTATTGATTTCCAGAGTGAAAGGCAATAATGGGTGTTTAAAAAATAAAAACAACACTAAAGTAGTTCATGTATTTTATTTATGGAACAATATATATTTAAATAAAATATAATGTGCCCTAATGTTCTAAAAGAAACATAAAACGATTAACCCCTAACAACTACGAGGTTTTTTTTAACAATAAACTAAAAATTAATGGTAATTTGAAAAGCAATACGTAATTAACACTTTTTCGAAATTTTCTGAAGTAAAACTTCTTCGCTTTTCATTGAAAATTAATTTATAGGCAGAAAATGATCTTTCAACCTCTACCGATGTTAACGGTGCAAATTTAAAAACCTGCAGTAGTTCCAAGGGAATATTACTGGGCGAATCAAAATTCCCTTCCTTCAATGACATCCAAAGTATGGTATCCAAGATTTTTATTAATAACGAAAGCAAATTTGCTTTTAACAATTTCCGTTTGAACTTTCCATTTCGGTTTTGAGAGTTCTTACTATATTTAAACTATCATTAAGGGAAAGGTGGGAATTTTCTAGTTTTTTAATTGCTTCTGCAATGCATAAAAAGTTGCTGGAGATATATACAATATCCTTATGCAAATTCTTGTCTTTCACAAAACGTTTTGCAGTTTGAATGGAAATTGCATCAGTTTCGTCAAAATCATTAATTAGTTCTGCTATATCGTTAAAATGGTTTGCATAAAAGTCTACTGCTTTTAACCAAGTACCCCATCTTGTAATAATAGGTTCTGGGGGTAATGATAAATTGGGCAATTTAGATTTATAGTGAGCTACGCGCGTGGGTGCTTTAAGAAATATTTTTTTAATTACAGCAATGAAAGTATTAACGCTTGGATATGAATCCCTAATAGTTTCTGCTATTCGGTGAAGACCATGTGCTAGACACGTAACATGTACTAAGTTAGGGTAAAACGTTTTCAGTAATTTTCCTGCAGCTACCATGTAAGCTGCGGCATCTGTGTACACGAGTAAAACATTTTTGTCGTTAAACTCCGTGGGGAATAGAAATCTTAAGCAGGAATTCACAAAATAAGCTACCGTATTGCTATTCGTTTTTTCGAAGACTTAGAACACACCAAATATGATCTTGTTGAATCGAATTTGCCTACTATAAAATTGGCAACGTAATTTCCTACGGCATCAGTAGTTTCGTCAAATGAAAACTAAATTGGATGTCCTGATACGTCTTCTCGTATTTGCTGTATGGCAGAATTATAGCAAACGTCCAGATAGTTTTTTCTTAATGTTGATTCCGTAGGAATACTGCGATCACAATATTTTTCCAAAAACGTTTTAAAAATTGGATTTTCAACAGCTTTCCACGGGATATTTGCAGCGATTAAAACACGACACAAATCTTCAGAAAAAACAATCTTTTTTCTCAGTTGAATTGGTTAAAAATGTTTGTTTTAATGATTGTTTTCGAGCAACACTGGCCAGATGCAAAGATGTTTTAACGTGTTGTTGAATTTGATGTTTTTTGTTGCTTGATACCTTGAAAACACAAAAATGCATTATTATTTAATATTAAATTTATTTGTTTATTATTCGAACAAAACTTATGACCGAAATTATGTAATTAAAATTAAAATTGCGTTAGATACTTACTTCTTTGTTGCAGACATTACAAAATATGACGTCACCATCAGATGAAAAGCAGTCGTAGTCTTTTAACCACTGTTTAATTACCACACTCTTTGGAAGTTTATCCTTTCCCATTTTTGTTTTTTTAATAATCGAAAGTTATAGTTTAATTATCTAGTAATCAGTTGAATTTAATTAGAATTAATTTCAGCAAGTAGTCACTACCGAATGTATATGAAAATTCAAACTGAGAATGTTTTTGAAGTAGAAGGGATAGAAAACCACATGTTTTAGGGCTGCTTGACCATTCGGCACCTACAAATCACGAGGCTATCACGCGCTGTACACTTGTTTACGCTGCTGACTCTTGGTTTTGAATATACTTGAGTTGTAAACAAACATCTGTGCCTACTTAAAATACACAATTCTCGAAAATCTTAACAAGTAAGCCGTCGGCTTACGACATAGTTAATCTCTAGAGTGGTAGCTTATTGTATCTGTCGTGTTTATTTAAAAACTTTACAAAAACGCATTGTTGAAGAGATTTTAAAATAGACAAGCTTAAATTTTAAATATAGGTTCAAACGTAAAAATCCCCGAGCAGAAAATAAGCACAAATAAGCACGTTTTACATAAATAAGCACTTAAATACCAAAATAAGCAGAATAAGCATAAATAACTTTAGCTCATTTTCCATCAAATTGTCTGAAACGACTTTATTTTTATTTTCAAGGCAGTATACCTAATACACACAAATAAACATTTGCTTAGAAATCCGAGGTCTAGTAATTATGTATCGAAAATATAAGGCAGAAAGAACATTATAATATGAATTCGGGTAATTCAAGACGAAAGGAAGTTGATTCACTACAAATAATACTATCGTATAATTTTTTGTGTCTGAATAATACATTATTTTCTCGCCACAATTTAAATTTAACATCAAATTAACTTAATGGGCGGATATATTATATACCTCAAATATTTGACGATTGTCAAATAATTGTTTGAAATTCTCATAGATTATTAACTGCATAATGATACATTGACACAGCATAAATCAATTGTTTAAATAGGTATAGATTCAACAATTGTTGGCTTTGTAAAAAAGGGTTTTTCTAGCCATTCTAACGATATGAACTAGTTGTTTTGAAAATCTAAAACGATACGGCTGTTTCTCTGGTTTAATTTTAGAATTATTAAGATGGTAGGCCAACGAAGCAGTTGTTAACAATATAAGTATATATATATATATATATATATATATATATATATATATATATATATATATATATATATATATCATGCAATCATTATAGCGTCCGTACGTAATTCCTTAAGTTGGCGTCTCTGATATTTTTTCTCATTTCCATAGTCTAGTAAATACGTTTTAGCTTTACTTTTATTATACAGGGTGTGGCGCGAAGAGTTTTGATTAAAAGTAATGGCGGATACAGTTATGTTAAAAATCTGAAATTACGAATGTGTAGGTTTTTGGATGACGCTGAGTTCAAATATAATATTGTCCTGAATGTGGCACTTCCGGTTATACCGGAAGTAGACGTCAACTTTGTTATTTTAAATGGAACCTAATATTTTTTATTTTATTTTTGAATTGTACATGAAATTCTAGATAAAATTTGTGCACAATGTCCTATACCAAAAATGAAGTATTTTCGAGATATTTCGGTTTTTTTTAAATTTTGAAAAAATCCTAGTCCACATTGAATAACGATATCTCCATTAATAACGAAGCTAGTGACGTGAAATTGTAACCAATAAACAACAAGCGCCAACATGCACAATTTAAATCATTTATAAGTTGCTTACTGCATTTTATTACATTTTCCGCTGTATTTCTTTAAGGCAATTCGTTTGGTATTAGTATTCCCTATACCTAAATCCAAGCACTTTTGAGATATTTCATTATTTTAGTTAAAACATAACAACACTTAATTATTTCAACATTAGTAAAGGGTAGGCCATGATTTCCATTATTTGAGGTGATATTTTGTTACTTTTTCATAGGTTATTAATTCTGAAAAGTAACCAATAGCCTGAAAGGATTATTAATTGTGGATATCATTAAAAACGTTGACTAGGTATTTTGTATTAATTTATTTAGATAACTTACAAACAAAAATAACTAAATCTAATATTAAACAAATAAAGTTTTATAATAAGTGTTCAAAATTAGCATTGTAATTTTGGAAATATGGTCGGGTGTTAATACAGGGCAACTTTGATTAATAAACGTAACCAGTAATTATGTAGTTCAAAATTGAATTGAGACACTTGTTGTTTAATCTACAGTGCGTTAGAAATACTCAACGAAATCCAAAGGCGAATACTCCTACTTCGGGGTAAAACTTTTGGTTAAACTGCCTACCTCTAAGAACTGAAACAAATAATAACTCAAAATTAAATCTATGAAATGTTGATTAAAACTATGAATTTGGTGTACAAAGTTACTCAATTAATTTTTAAATAATCCAGTCACATTAAACCTAAATAAACCGAAATTGGGGAATTTGGAGTACTGAGCTGAATTTTGCACAGAAACCCCATAAAAAAATCACTGGAGCATTTTGAGATATCAGAGGTCAAAAGTTACGATTTTGAGTTTTTTGAGAATTACTCGCTTACTATGCATCGTATGCAATTAAAAGCTATTATAAAAGTTGTAGCTAATTACATACACTGCAGGTTTGACAAAACTTTTTTTCATGCGATTAGCGGTTTCTGATATATAGCGCAGAGATGGGAGAGCGCCCGATAACGCGATATATAACGCGGCGCAAGGGGGTTTATTCACTTTCCCACGTTAATTTCGCAACGGCATGATTATTATTCAAGGGCATTTACAAAATATTGTAGTTAATTATTAGCCATCTTCTCCGCTCCCACGCGCCACGTCTCTTCCGCTCTCTTCTTGTGACGATTCGTCTCTTTCTGCTTCATGGTCACCGTCGGTCTCTGATGTCGTCGCAGGAACATCTTCAACTTCGTACACTTCATCGTCGAATTCTGCGTGTACTGTGGGCGGAGTTGAGGGACGCAAGGTCCTGGTATTGCGGTACATTTTAACCCGACCTTTCTGCAGCTACACTTTACACCACACTCCTTCTTGCAAGACACACAGACACACAGACACACAGATACACAGACATACAGACACACAGACACAGAACACAGACACACAGGCACACAGACACACAGACACACAGACACACAGAAACACAGAAACACAGACACACAGACACACAGACACACAGACACACAGACACACAGACACACAGACACACAGAGACACAGAGACACAGACACACAGACACACAGGCACACAGACACACTGACACACAGACACACAGACACAGACACACGACACACAGACACACAGACACACAGACACACAGACACACAGACACACAGACACACAGACACACAGACACACAGACACACAGACACACAGACACACAGACAGACAGACACACAGAAACACAGACACACAGACACACAGACACACAGACACACAGACACACAGACACACAGACATACAGACACACAGACACACATACATTCAGACACACAGACACACAGACACACAGACACACAGACACACAGACACACAGACACGCAGACACACCGACATACAGACATACAGACACACAGACACACAGACACACAGACACACAGACACACAGACACACAGACACACAGACACACAGACACACAGACACACAGACACACAGACACACAGACACACAGACACACAGACACAAGACACACAGAGACACAGACACACAGACACAAAGACACACAGACACACAGACACACAGACAGACAGACACACATACAGACACACAGACACACAGACACACAGATACACAGACACACAGACACACAGACACACAGACACACAGACACACAGACACACAGACACACAGACACACAGACACACAGACACACAGACACACAGACACACATACACGCAGACACACAGACACACAGACACAGACACACAGACACACAGACACACAGACACACAGACACACAGACACACAGACACACAGATACACAGGCACACAGACACACAGACACACAGACACACAAACACACAGACACACAGACACACAGACAAACAGACACACAGACACACAGACACACAGACAAACAGACACACAGACACACAGACACACAGACACACAGACACACAGACACACAGACACACAGACACACAGATACACAGACACACAGACACACTGACGCACAGACGCACAGACACATAGACACATAGACACACAGGCACACGGACACACAGACACACAGACACACAGACACATAGATACACAGACACACAGACACACAGACACACAGACATACAGGCACACACACGCATGCACGCACGCACCCACATCCACACACATACACACACGCGCACACACACACACACACACACACACACACACACACACACACACACACACACACACACACACACACACACACACACGTAGGAATACACACACGCACGCGCACACAGTGGGATATTTTACTTTTTAGGCTCAGGTGTCAGGTCAATTCCGAAGTTTCTCTTTAGGCGTGGAAGGAAAATTGTCAAAATCATTGAAATACGGCATGCTATGGCCAATTTGCTAATTTCCAAATATTGAATGTTTTTTCTGAATTCTGGATTATGCTCATTTAAAGAAACACTGTGATTTCTTTTAAGTATAGGCTTTACATAAAATGAAAAATTTGAGAACTCGTTAATGACAAGAGAGAACAAACTGCGCCATCGATGTAAAACACAATATTGAATGTTCAGGATATCGCTTTTGTGTAGGACATACACTTTGATCAGTTACAACCTGTATTTGTTAATTTGTAATAACAAATGAATACAATTGTACGTATAACGTACAATGAAAATCAATTATCACACTCTATCATCACCCATACTGGTCTGTATATACAATCTAATAAGAATAACTTTAAGCAATCGTACAATACGTTCAGAGAAAAGCAATCAATAAGTTTATCAAAAGAAAAGTTAGCTTAAATTATAGACCCTGACTTCGTACTTATTACGGGTTTAGTTCGTTTATCCATTAATGCCATCTGTGAAGTTGTATCCCCATTGTGGTGGATTAATCCACAATAAATTCCATTGCTGTAGATCACTGTCCCTTGTAATGAATAAAATATACCAGCCTCTTAATGATGTTTTTGGTTGCAATATATTTTCGAACAATTTCAGATAATTTGGTATTATGCTACTGTACACATGTCTAAATGTCAATCTTCTTGGTAAAAATGATTTATTTGGTGCGATCCATCCAACAACATAAAATATTTACGCTTAACCCTATAGACATGCTTTACGCTGTCGTTATAATAAGTAACCGTTAGAGAGGTTCGACTTGAGCGTGTTGTACTTAATTATTAAATTCATAATTAAAACTACAACTACTTTTGGCTTTTTTGTTACTATTTAAATCATCATTGAACCAATTTACTTAAAGCTGATTGATATATGCTTGGAGAAAAATATATTAATTTGTTACTGTTAGAAAAAAATAAGAAACATGACATGTAACATGAGACAACATTCGTCGCTGTCGTGCAGAGACGAGATATTTTAGCAGTTATATTCAAATAGAATCTGATAATAAGCACATGTACGACCAATTAAAAAAACAGGACCGAGGATCGCCTAGTGCAACCGGTGCCCCTGCACTGGGGGGCAAATTTTAGGGGCGCCATTTTAACTGTCAGAATGAATCTTTTTTTAACATATTTTATTTAGGAATATATGCAAGAAAAGGTGCTTGCCCCCAATTTCTTTTAAACTTAAAAAAATGCATAGGTACACTTTGGACATTGCCGGTTGGAAAATAACTGATTTGTATGCATAGTACGTCGGGCATTTTTGGTCCAAAAAAACAAAATAAAAGGTATTACAAATTATAGGTCCAAAATAGAATTTTATTTCATTCAGCAATTGGTAATATATCTTGTATTACCATTCTATTACTAACGTGCTAGTTGTTGTATTATAGACGATTCAAAAATATGTATTATTTCGTTATTGTAAAAATCTGTTCTCTATCCTTTAAAAACGCAACAGGTAAGTACTTATAATTCTTTGATTTCTCTCAAATCCTGAAAATCTGACGATAAGGATTATTGGGCGCGCTGGATTTTACCTGTTCCAACATGTTTTTTATACCCCTATTATAAAAGCAAAAACGATGACTTACTTGCTTAATTTACACAGTTACAGAATTCTAGAAAAGTGCGATTAATTCGTAAGGTAAGTTACTATAATTATTTTATATGTAGTTTCTTCCAATCAATTCATGCTAGCTGAGGGTCTACATGTGGCTCTAAAAGTTATTTCCTATTAATGACAAACGACTAAACTGCATTGTTCATATTTTTATTTTTTATTTTCTAGATGAATTCCATTTTTCTATTTTTTAAACGACGATTTTTTTTAAACTTTCACCAAATTTAAAATTTTCGGTAGCAAATGCTTTGTTTGCGGATACAGCAAATTTTTTATTTGTAATGTGTATTAATTGATAAGTGAACTTTGATTTGAAACTATGACCGAATTCGTAATAGGCGAATACACAAAAAAGTAAATATCTTCGATTGCAACAGTATTACAGTTCCAGTGGCGGCATTATGAGTGATTGTTTCTTTTCTCCCATTTTCTCTTGACTGATCCCAAATTCTTAGCTTTGGATTATGTCTTTCACGGCGTTCTTTGATGGTTTTCATTTTTCAGGTTATCTAGCAGCAACTAAATCTCAAGTTTCCGTTACAAATTTGTTACGCTCTTTATAAAAGCAAATATAACGAAATGGTCCTCCCATTTTTAATCGCTCCTGAACTGACATTTGCCAAATAATCATAACCACTGTCCTTGCTTTCTAGAGCTGAGTATAATTATGAATCTAACGAATGAACGATTGAATTTTTTTGTAATTTCTGAAGTCGATATTAAAAAACATTTACATATGATTACGGCCAAACCTTATAGAGCATCGTTTATATTGAGGCTTTTCTTACGCAGCAACCAAATTGTATTACGTTTACTAAAAAATGCTATGTATTGTAACCCTTTTTTTAACAAAATTTTTATAATTTGAAAACCATTGAAGTTAGGCTGTACGACATATACAAAATCTTTATTTTTTTCGTGAATTTGTAGTGCAGATAATAGACCGGTGCAACCGTTGCCCCTGCAGTGGGCGGAAAATTTTGAGGGAGACAATTTGACTGACAGTATACATATTTTTTGAGACCTATTTCATTTAGGATATGTAAGAAAAAGTACTTTCTCCCAAATTTTCTTAATCTTAAAGAAATACATCGGTATGCTTTGCATATATGTCAGTGCCAAAATAACTGATTTGCATAGAATGCTTAATACGTTGGACATTTGAGGTAATATTACTAACGTGCTAGCTGTTGTATTATGGACTATTCAAGAATATATATTTATGTATATATATATATATATATATATATATATATATATATATATATATATATATATATATATATATATATATTAACCACATATTCTTTGGGACAAAGTAAGGAGTTTTCTCATGTCACTTTTCATTTGAACGTTTCGAACGAAGATCCTTGAAAAAATTGTTTTTATTAGCTCGACAGCAGATGATAAATCGTAATCTTTGGTCTGAATTAGCTTGCCGTTAGGATTAATACAATTTAAGAATCTATATCAAATTACAATGGACCCCAAGAACCTGAATTGTTTAATACTCAGTAATACTTTAATATTGTCATAAATACTTTATAAAGCATCGTAAATACTTCCCAATTGATACCTTAAGGGTTCTACTCGGCTTTACCACTCAGTGGTTTTAGAGTTAGTCCCTTACTATATTTTAACCCATCTTTAGGTTCATGCAGCACAAAAAAAGTAAATTTTTTGAACTCTACTAAAAAAAATTTGCGGGTTCTATGGACGTCTTTCCCATATCGTTGACTAAATTTAATGAGTGGCTACTATTTGGCATGTAAAATGCTCGTGGATTCCTCCCCTTACTATAGTTGGTACCCTGATTTATCAGCTCTCATATTGGCCCCGTTGTCGTAAGCCTGGCCTCTCATATCCTGTACATTTAACCCGAATTTTGCAAGTTTTTTAATTATTACATTTGAAAGTTTTTGTCCTGTCGAGCTCTCAACCAGAAGAAAGCCCTAAGGTTTGATTAGTCTTAATGATAATCACATTAGGGTTAGATTTGTCAATAGACACATATTTAACTAAAAATGTCATTTGCTCTATCTTATCGACATCAGGAGTGTACTGTAGAATAATGGAATAGAATTAGGATTGCTTAATTTCGTCAATAACATGTGATTTAGTATGTAAATGTAAAAGATAAATCCGTTCCATTTCGATATATTTTCCAACATAGTGAACTATAGCTTCCCGTTTTTTAAGCACTATACGCACATGCTTTTCCATTATTAGATCAAATTGAGCTAAGTTGAATGACTTGTAAAAAAATTCTATTATTGCAATCATAAAGTTTGTCACTGTAAGCCCGAATTGCTAATAATTTTGAACAAGCATTTTTATTGTTGACACAATACGTAGAAGCACCTCATAACAATAATTTTTTTCTACCGCAATAAGCTACGGTGATTCATTGTCAACAGTTTTAGAAGGTTGTAATCGCTGACCAAATTCAATCTGAGACATTTGGCATTGAATGTGATTTTTTGATGACTCATGTTTTTTGTCCTTCAGGTGCTTTTAACGTGTAAATCCTTCAGTTAAAAGTGAACTCAACGGCTATCCCAAAAGTTTACAGCAGTAACAATACACACAGTTTTTTCTATAATGGAATTGACTAACCAGTTGCGCAGTGATGTTCTTTGTTTATAAAATGTTTTTTCTATAATAATGCACATTGAATCTTCGTCTGGTGCATAATTATAGCCCTTTAATGGTTTAGATGGCGCCTAGTTTGCTGAAAAACATCTTACACCATCTGAGAAACTACGTGGCCAAGATCTAAAGTTAGCACAGGTTGTGTGTTTTGTTTAGAAGTTCCAGGAGCAGGTTACATTAGATTTGTGTCATTATAGTTTACTGTTACCTAATCTATAGTATCCGTGTAATTTAAGTTTGAATTTGCTTGGGAGAACTCCGGATTGTCAACTTCGTTTTCCTTAGTTCCTATATAGTTCAGTTAACTCCTAGACTGTTTATTACTTTGTGATTGCTTTTCCAGCCTTTGCTTCTGTACTGAGCAGCGGATATTCTTTTTCACCCTTCTGATATTATAATATACATAAAAAATCGTTTACTCTTTGAGGCACATAATTTAAGACTTGTTTTAGAGCCTAGTTGCATAGAAAATTGCACCGTCTATAATTGCATTGGCTTTTATTTATTTTGGTTGATACTGTTAGATGTTATATCCTACATAGCAAATTTTCCAAAAAAGCCTTGTCAGAATGACAGAATGGGTTGATCTAAAATTTCAAACACTGCTGTATTGACATTACCACTTCATTGCAAAGATGTTTTATAAGCAACAGTAATAATAAAAAAACTAAACAAAAGCACTAATATTATTGCTGATTTGAAAGTCATGTTGGCCTTAATTAAGTTGTGTATCTGGTTTTAGCATAGGAAGCTCATTCTATTGGCCATAACTGTTTTCTTAATTCTGCCAATAAATTATACGAATTAAAAAAATTGTCAAAATATACGCAATGTTGTTTATTCTCAAGTCCTTCTGTGAGTTTCATCACAACTTTCTCTCCTAAACCATGTTCTACGTAGAATCTGCCAAAACCCAAATTTTGATTGGCTTCTTTGGCATGTATTGCTTGATAGAACACCCCTTACATTTTATCATCGATTTATCAATGGCAATACATTATAATGCTTTTGAAAATTGTTTCTAATCTCACGTAGGTATGTGTATATATATATATATATATATATATATATATATATATATATATATATATATATATATATATGATTGATTTTCCACAAAGAGTAAGATTTTGAGAATGGTGCATCCAAAATATGCGAGAAAATCCCAATTTTTCTATGAAAATATTATGGCTTGATGAAACTCGATTACCGATTGCGGAGTTTTTAACAGGCGTAATACCCCCCACTGGGCTGTAGGAAAGCCACTCACTGCACAAAGACGATTCAAACAAAATTTGGAAGTAATGTTTGGTGCGGTATAATAGGTACATACTAAATGAAATTCAAATTAAAATATGAAATTTTAGAAATTATTACTTTTAGGAAATCAATTAATTGAGCCATACATTTTTAATTTCAGTTTATATTCAGCACTATATCTTGAACTACAAGTGCAAATAATGCCAGCCGTAAAGGCAGCTGTGGGGAACTTGGATCAAATTTGGTTTATGCACGATGGTTGTCCAGCTCATAATGCCGGCGTCGTAAAGAATTATTTGGAACAATAGATTAATTGTGCATAATGGCGACATTTTGTGGTCTGCTAGATCCCTTGACTTCTTTTTATGGGGACACATTAAGAACGAAGCTTTCGCTTTTGAACCTCCAGGAAATATTTAGAAGAAGGGTCCGAAACGCTAGGCATGTTGTGACTACTTTAATGAGGGCAATAAACTCTGCAAAATCGTTGTCAAATATGTTTTGATCAAAGTGGTGGCCACGTATGGCAATTCTTTTAAATTAGAGTGTATAATTTATTTGTATCAGCTTTTATTGTAAATGATCGCAAAAGTCTGTTTTTTCGTTCGTTCAATAAATTTTATCGATAATAATTCAACAATAATTTCCTTATTGTCTAGCTTGTGTTTATTCATAATTATTGAAGCATTCAGTTGCCTATTGAAGGAGGTATTAATTAATGAACGTCAAAAAACGAACGTTATCGTGAACCATGGCCTAACTGGATTAACTATATTTTGCGATTTATAGGTAACTAACATGGTTTTCTTATTTCAGTATTCATTGAAAAGAATTGTGTTGTGAAACATTTTTGAAAAGAGGAAAAAATATGCTATTTAATGCATTAATAATCAAATATGGCGTCCATAAGAAAAAAGAAAGCTATAGTCATATTTTGGAAAATATTCGATTTCAATCTAAATACCAGACATGCTGATGCTGCTTCGGAATTATATCTTCAAACTTATATGGAAAGAAGACAACCCGATGTGAAGTTATTTGCCAAACTCGAATCGAATTTAAAAAAATATGGGGCTTTTACTAAACTAAAAAAATTTTAAAAGTAATGTTAAACCAGAAACAAAAGGACGTGTTTCAGCTTACGTCGAATTTAAACCTACTACATCTCTTCGTGAAATTGCGAACGAGTGTAACACTTCCAAAGATGAAGTCCACGTTATTTTGAAACAAAATAATTGTGAGCCGTATCATTTTTCTATAGGAAATACATTGTATGTTGAAGATTATCAGAAAATATTACGTTTTGATACATGGTTGATTAATGAAAGTCGAGCAAACAATCAATTCTCGAAAACCATTCGTTTTGCCGATGAAGCAAAATTTACGGACAACGGTATCTCCAATAGAAAAAATCATCCAACGGTCCCAAGAAAATCCTCAGATTACTGTTGAGAGGAGAGATCAATATGCTCTTTCAGTAAACGTTTGGTGCGGCATTATTGGTACCAAAACCCTTGGGCCGCTTTTTTATGAATACAATTTGAATTCTGAATTTTTTATTGGCATTTTCCCATTTTGCGTAAAAATATCCATCAAAAGTCTCTCTTATAACTTTTTCGTATTTTGAATATTAATAAAGATATAGCTGAATGAAAATTTTGACGAATTTTAGTTATTTTCGGATATCTTAGAAAGTTGGCAACAATGTTAAATTTTCTTATCGGTATTTAAATGACCATGTAAGTAATTCTGTCCAACTTTACTAATTTAACGAACTCTGTATGCCTTATAATAACAAAGAGAGCCACACAACGTGGGTAGATTCTAGACAACCGGTATAAATACCGTGTCCCAAATTGGTGCTGCATGTATGGCTATCTCTGTTATTGTCAGAGCTGCATAATCGGTCAAATGTAGAATGCTTCTCAGGATTGTGTTATCATTCCAAAAGTGCTATTACATTTTATCAATTGTTTTTGGTTTTTGAAGCAATCGCGGGAAACCAAAATGGTGCATTTTTGAGAGATATACGGTATTTTGGTTTAAACATCCTAGGGGTACTTTTTTAAGAAATTTGCAATAAAAAATAAAATAATAGAGTATCTTTTTCAGATTTCGAGATAATGACTATCCCTTTCTTTTTCTTATGGACGCCATATTTGATTATTAATGCATTAAATAGCATATTTTTATGTATGGCCCAATTAATTGATTTCCTAAAAGTGATAATTTCTAAAATTTCATATTTAAATTTAAATTTCGTTTAGTATCTACCTATTATACCGCACCAAACATTACTTCCAAATTTTGTTTGAAATCGTCTTTGTGCAGTGACTGGGTTTCCTACAGCCCAGTGATGGGTATTACGCCTGTTAAAAACTCCGCAATCGGTAAATCGAGTTTCATCAATCCATAATATTTTCATAGAAAAATGGGTTTTTTCGCATACTTTGGATACACCATTCTCAAAATCTTACTCTTTGTGGAAAATCAATCATATATCGTATATATATATATATATATATATATATATATATATATATATATATCCGTTTCTACGTGAGATTAGTAACAATTTTCAAAAACATTATAATGTATTGCCATTGATAAATCGATGATAAAATTTAAGGGGCGGTGTTCTATCAAGCAATACATGCCAAAGAAGCCAATCAAAATTTGGGTTTTGGCAGATTCTACGTAGAACATGGTTTAGGAGAGAAGGTTGTGATGAAACTCACAGAAGGACTTGAGAATAAACAACATTGCGTATATTTTGACAATTTCTTTAATTCGTATAATTTATTGGCAGAATTAAGAAAACAGTTATGGCCAATTAGCTTCTTATGCTAAAACAAGATAAACAACTTAATTATGGCCAACATGACTTTTAAATCAGCAATGACGGTATCTTTTTGTTAAAATGGAAAGATAAACATACAGTTCACTTTCTATCAAACTTTCATAATCCTACAGAGTTTACTACAGTAGAAAGAACACAAAAAGATGGAACAAAAAAGAAATTAGTTGTCCTAAAGTTTTAAAAGACTAACAAAAATATGAACTTCGTCGATCGGTTTGAGCAGTTAAAATCTACGTATGAAATTGATAGAAAGGGCAAGAAATGGTGGATGCGTATATTTTTTTCATTTTGTGGACTGCTGCGTGGTAAATTATTTTATTTTATATAAGGAAAAACAAATGCCAAAAATGAAACGCAAAGATTTTAGAAGAACGGTGTGCGATCGTTTGTTATCAGAGAGGCTTGTGCAAGTGAAATCTAAGCATAGTCAAAGTGATACAGAATGTGATAATATAAAAAAAACGTAATATTTCCAAGGAATTTAGATTGACATCCTCATCTCACCAATCTGAAAGGTCGTCAAGAGAAGATGTACTGTCTTTAGTATAAAGGAACAACCAGTTCTTACCAATTGGGCATGCATTATTTGCCAAGTTGCATTATGCTTAGCCAAACCAAAACTTGTTTTCAGAACTATCACAAATAATATGTTTCATGTTGTGTCTTACCACATAGTTTTTGTTAAGTTTTTAATATTAGTTTTTATTATTACTGTTGCTTATAAAACATGTTTGCAATAAAGTGATTTTTAAGTTCTGGTAATGTCAATACAGCATGGTGTTTGAAATGTTAAATCACCCCATTCTGTCATTTTGACAAGGCTTTTTTTGAGAATTTGCTATGTAAGATATAACATTTAATAGTATCAATCAAAATAAATAAAAACCACTGCAATTATAGACGGTGCATTTTCTGTCCACTAGGCTCTAAAACAAGTCTTAAATTATGTGCCTCAAAGAGCAAACAATTTTTTATGTATATTATAATATCAGATGGGTGGAAAAGACTATCCGTTGCTCAGTACAGAAGCAAAGGCTGCAAAAGCAATCACAAAGTAATAAACAGTCTAGGAGTTTACTGAACTATATAGGAACTAAGGAAAACGAAGTTGACAATCCGGAGTTCTCCCAAGAAAATTCAAACTTAAATTACACGGATACTGTACATATAGGTAACAGTAAACGATAATGACATAAATCTAAAATAACCTGCTCCTGGAACTTCTAAGCAAAACACACAACCTGTGCTAACTTTAGATCTTGGCCAGTTAGTTTCTCAAATGCTCAAAGATGTTTTTTAGCAATAGAGCCACCTAAACCATTAAAGGGCTATAAGTATCCAGTTGATAACACCACACGAAAATTCAATGCGTATTACTATAAAAAAACATTGATAAACAGAGAAAATCACTGCGCAACTGGTTAGTCAATTCCATTATAGAAAAACCTGTGTGTATTGTTACTGCTGTAATCTTTGGGTTAGCCCACTTTTAACTGAAGGATATACACCTTGAAGGCACCCTAACGATACTTTAAAAAAACATGAGTCATCAAAAAATCACATTCAACGCCAAATGTCTCAGATTGAATTTGGTCAGCGATTACAACCTTCTAAAACTATTGACAATGAGTCACCGTAGCGTATTGCGGCAGAAACAAGTTATTGTTACGAGGTGCTTCTACGTATTGTGTCAACAATAAAAATGCTAGTTCAAAATTGTTAGAAATTTGGGCTACCAGTGACAAACTTTATGATTGCAATAATGGAATTTTTTTAAAAATCATTCAATTTAGCTCAATTTGATCCAATAATGGAAGATCATGTGCGTAGAGTGCTTAAAAAACGGGTAGCTATAGTTCACTATGTTGGAAAATATATCGAAATGGAACGGATTTATCTTTTACATTCACATACTAAATCACATATTATTGACGAAATTAACCCATTAACGCCTGGAATTATTTTTTCCGATTTCATGATAGTATTTGGAATATTATATGCCAGAATTAGTTAATTTAACTTAATTATATGTTTTATCAAAAAAAAATTTATAGTTAGGTGTCAGGCGGTGTTCCCATATTGAGCCACTAGGCGGTTTGCCGAATAAAGTATATAATATAAATTGACATTCCTATACAACGTGTCCCAGATAACATTTCCAGCATGGGGATCTCGCTTGTTATAAAAGATACAGATTTAGTTGAATTAGATGAATTACTCCTAAGGATTAGTGAAATTATAGGACACTCTCTAATTTCCAAATTTCCATGTATTTTAAGACTTATGGCAAGAAAAAGAAAAATGTCAAATTTCTTTTTCTTGTAATATCTTTTTTGTTATATTAGACATATAAATTTTATTTGCACTTTCTTAAGATATGCAGAATTTAAATATCAATTTGGATTTTTTTTTCACTTTCTATTTTTTAGTTTCACCCCTAAATTAAATTTGTCTTATGGAACGACAAGTCGGCTTTGAAATAATTGATCGTGTTTTTTTTGTCCTCTTTACAATGATATAGCACATGTACTATCTATTTTTAAAAACAACAAAGAAAATTTAAAAAATGTATTTTATTAAAGACTAACAATAAGCAGGCCGTGAAACATTAAAACACAATCGAATTTAATGTCACTTAAAAATTATTCGTTCCAGAATATTTTTTTGTCAAACATGGCTTTATTTACTAATACTGAAAAGTATGATATGTTGAGTTGTTACATCTTGTCTCATAAAAATAGTTTAGAAGCTGAACGGATGTACTTGAGGCTGTATCCTGAAAGAAGGCAGCCCAGTGCTCGTACGTACAGAAATTTGGCAATTAATTTAAAAGAATATGGTTCATTTTCAACACCTACTAGAAATCCGAAATTACGGAATGAAGATGCAGAACTAAATGTATTACAATCAGTTATTGAAAATCCTTCAACATCTGTTAGAGAAATTGAACATAACACTGGTATTTCGAAAACTACTTCACAAAGAATTTTAAAACGTCACAGGTATCATCCGTATATGTACACCATTCTGCAGGGACTTAGGGATGGAGATCAGGGTAGAAGACTACAATTTTACCAATGGTATGCTAATCAATGTGAGAATAACGATAATTTTTCAGCTACGATTTTGTGGTCTGACGAAAGCAGATTTACAAATAATGGCCTATTCAATCGACACAATGTTCACTTTTGGGACCGTGAAAATCCTCACGTTGTTAAGGAAAGTCGGCATCGAGTGAGATTTGGTTTTAACGTCTGGTGTGGCATTTTAGGCGCTAAACTTATTGGGCCCATATTTTTTACGAAACATTAAATAGTGAAAGGTATTTGAATTTACTACAAACTGATTTAGAAAATAAACTTGATGATTTACCACTGATTGAGAATATTAATATCTGCTTCCTACAAGATGGCGCCCCACCCCACAATTCAAACATCACCAGCGAATATCTTAATAATAATCGGTTTCCAAATTCATGGATTGGTAATCGAGGGCCGATTTTATGGCCACCCAGATCTGCAGACTTAACGTCCTTGGACTTTTTCCTTTGGGGCTACGTAAAGATCGAGTGTACGTGCAAACATTTGAGAATGCCGAAGATCTTCGTAAAGCTGTTCTTGCAGCATTTGGTAGCATTAAACGCCAAAAACTACGCAGAGCAATTACGTCGACACTACGCAGGTCACAATTATGTTTAGAACTGAATGGTCAATTGTTTGAACATCTTTTATAATTGGATAATTATCTCCAATACTATTACCTGCTTAACTCTTGTTGTTATGTATTATTTGTCGTTTTCTCATGTTTCACGGCCTACTTATAGTTAGAGTCTTTAATAAAATACATTTTTTTTAATTTTCTTTGTTGTTTTTAAAAATAGATAGTACATGTGCTATATCATTGTAAAGAGGATAAAAAAACAACTATTTCAAAGCCGACTTGTCGTTCCATACGAAAAATTTAATTTAGGGGTTGAAACTAAAAAATAGAAAGTGCAAAAAAAAATCCAAATTGATATTTAAATTCTGCAGAAAAAATATCTTAAGGAAGTGCAAATAAAATGTATATGTCTAATATAACAAAAAAGATATTACAAGAAAAGGAAATTTGACATTTTTCTTTTTCTTGTCATAAGTCTTAAAATATATGGAAATTTGGAAATTGGAGAGTGTCCTATAATTTCACTAATCCTTAGGAGTAATTCATCTAATTCAACCAAATCTGTATCTTTTGTAATAAGCGAGATCCCCATGCTGGAAATGTTATCTGGGACACGTTGTATATTACAAAAAAAATAATTCAAATATTTACTAATATTAAGAAAAGTTATAGTTGTAGTATTTTAAGGTGTCATAAAGTTATTTTTTTGTATGAAAATCCTTGAAACAATCAACACACAATCCTACTTCGCACTTAGAACACATTGTGCGACGTCTGCTACTATAGATGCTTCTATTGGGAACTGGTATAACGAAGTGTCCGATGTTATCGAATTTCAGTTCATCGGTCATTCTGGGTGCTCTTCCAGTTGATTTTAGAAGACTTTTAAATTTTGTAAGGTAAATCTAAAATTAAAAACTTGGTTGAAATTAAAAAAAGAAAAATGAAAAACGAACTTGTGCTAAATTTCTTCGAAACCCTAGTTGAGGTACTGCACTACCTGATTTTTTACAAAGTTGCGAAGAATTATGTTTACCAGCATCGAGACAATACCATTTTTTTCCTCTAATACCAATTTGACAGCTGAAATTTGAAATATCTAATTAGAAATGGGGATTATTTTAGTAATACTGAAAACATACTTAGATATTCCCTCATCCATCAAATCAGTTCCTCCCATATTTTTGCTATACTGTAGAATAGCATTCGGTCTTGAGATTGTTACTTTCTTTTTTTCTGCACGGGAAAGTCGATCAACATTTTGAAATAGCTGAACCCCGTAAGACGTGCTTGCTACAGTAACGACGCTGTTATCCATCCAGCGAATGTATTGTATACCTGTAGTTTTGTCAGGGTGATAGAATAAGTTCCTCTGTTTAGTCTTCATTTGGATTTGTGCCAGTAAATAGATTGTATATAAATATATATGGTACCGAAATGATTTATTGATATTTTTCAACTCGTCGAGCATTTCCACAAGAGGAGCGGCACACTTTCCCAAAAGCTACTCGTAAACTCTATTTGCCCTTGCATTCTTGCCTTGATATAGCTCGAAATTTACTAAATAGCCACTAGGCTTATTTAGGAACCACAGCTTATAGCCAAATCTAATGGGTTTGCCACGGATAAATTGTTTACATCCGTGACGTGAATAATAGCGAACCGTAGATTCGTCATACGACAAGTTGGGCTCCGGTACAAAGTGTTCCAGAAACATTTTATTCAAATAATCCATTAGCGGCCTAAGCTTATATATTTTGTCTCTTTCGTCGACACGAGTGTTATCAGAAAACTGGATAAAGCGACAAATTTTCATTGCTTCATATATCATATCGTTATGCATATCCTTTGAAACTTCCCATTAGATACTTTTGAGGGAAGTTCATTGTAGCCACTCACTACTAAAATGGCTATAAAAACCTTTAATTCTTCTACAGATACTTGTGGATCTGAACAATTTCGAAAAATGGCATAATTTGATGTCTGGCGAGAAATTAACTGCAACAACTCATCAGTAAAAAAAAGTTAAAAGAGTTCACAAAAGGTCATATTCTGCTACATGGCATAGTTTTCTTCCGGAAAATCGTTCTCAGTAAATAAAAAATCCCCCTTACAATATTTAGAATTAAACAGGATTGACTCAAGATTCAACATATTCTTTTTAGTTTGTTCTGTATTGCTAGTGGAGGGATTTTTTAAATTCCGGTCCATCAAATCATCAGAAAGTGTTCTATCTGTTATTCCGCCGCACAAATTACTACTTAACTCATCTGTAATTCCGCCAATTCTCCTAGAGTTCGTAAATCGTATTTCGGCTCCCGCTGACAGCTGACGTGACCTTAGATTATCTGCCAATCCACCACCATCTTCGTCAGCAGAGTCCTCGTCAGTAAGTATGTGACTTTCTGGAGGTTCTATAAACATTCCTGCAACTTCTGTGTCTGACTCTGATTAATAAGCAATGTCCAAGGCTTCTTGTAACGTAATTCCACTGCAAAAAATATTTTCTAAAATTCATATTAAGCGCCTAGTGGTTCCATATGGGACCAGTAATATTTTAAGGCCAATTTAAAAAAAATGCAAACTGTACATTAAAAACTAAGACTATCCCTGGTTAATATTATTTTCACTTTGCCTTATAACATAAAAACATTTACATCGCATCTAAAAAAAAGTTATTCATATACCTACACGAAATGAATGTCCGACATTTTTGAAAAGTAGAAACACGTTGCCAAAACAGAAGTCGTTAGTGTCGCACACAATAAACAAATATAGTCCACCGTAAAATAATCAGATCAGAGGAAGTATCCGAAATGAATGCCACGTGAATATGCAATCAACAAACGCATACTAGTACCCCCACCACGCCTTGAAAAACAAGGCGCATGGTGAGCCCATATGGGAAAGCCAGACGCTAACGGGTTAAGCAATCCTAATTCTGTTCCATTATTCTACAGTGCACTACTGATGTCGATAAGATAGAGCAACTGACATTTTTAGTTAAATATGTGTCTATTGACAAATCTAACCCTAATGCGTTTATCATTAAGATTAATCAAACCTTTAAGGCTTTCTTCTGGTTGAGAGCTCGACAGGACAAAAACTTTCAAATGTAATAACTAAAAACTTGCAGAATTGGGGTTAAATGTACAGGATATGAGAAGCCAGGCTTACGACAACGGGGCCAATATGAGAACTTATAAATCAGGGGTACCAACTATAGTAAGGGGGAGGATTCCACGAGCATTTTACATACCAAATGGTAGCCACTCATTAAATTTAGTCAACGATATGGGAAAGACGTCCATAGAACCCGCAAATTTTTTTAGTATAGTTCAAAAAATTTACTTTTTTTTGTGCTGCGTGAACCTAAAGCTGGGTTAAAAATACAGTAAGGGACTAACTCTAAAACCACTGAGTGGTAAAGTCGAGTAGAACCTTTAAGGTATCAATTGGGAAGTATTTGCGATGCTTTATAAAGTATTTATGACAATATTGAAGTATTACTGAGTATTAAACAATTCAGGTTCTTGTGGTCCATTGTAATTTGATATAGATTCTTAAATTATATTAATCCTAACGGCAAGCTAATTCAGACCAAAGATTACGATTTATCATCTGCTGTCGAGCTAATAAAAACAATTTTTTCAAGGATCTTAGTTCGGATGAGGTTTTGAATAAAATGATCTGTGAAGCAAAGGAACTCGCCGACGTTATTAACATGCAACATGATTTCGAGTTAACTCAACCACGTCACAGAGTTCGATGAAAAACTGTTAACTTCCTTTACGAAACGCACCATGATCCGGTTTAAAATAGTCTTATTTCTTGACAATAGATCAACCTATTAATGCATTAGAATCCAGATTCGATTTGATAGGTGCCTGCAGCAACCATTTTCAACTTCTGTTCGACATACAGGATTTAAAAATTTACCTACCGGCTTGGCTACATTAGCTATAGAACATGAATTAGCAGAGAAAATTAATCTTAAAAACATAACTCAGAAGTTTGTGTCGAACTAAAGTAAGAGAAAAACGCTTTTTATGAAACTACCTTAGAAACAACTTCGTCTCTAAAAAGAGCGAGGAAAATGGGATTTCCCTCTCAAGTGACGAAAGTAAAAACAATGTTGCCGCGTTAATAACTGCGTTAGAAGACCACCAGGAATTAGAATAAATAATTAATAGCATTACTTACTACACACAAGACAAGTTATGCAGCGAACTTCATACTGTATTACGATAATTTTTCAATTTTGATTGTAGTTTCAGAAAAAAATATATGTAAAGCTTACGTCTCTAGTTGTACAAATCACTGTTAGCTTTTTTACGCAGTTTTGTTATTTTTTAAACTGTTCTATTATTGTATGTAGTTTATTTTCTGCCTACTATTACCTTATAGTACAACTATTACTGTTCTTGTTGAATGTAAACAATGCTTAGTACCTAAATATTCAAAATATAATTATCTTATGCTTAGCGTCCTTTCTTCCTAGTTGTTGAATTTTTTCATTCTTGCTGACCTTTATTGAGAGGGGGGCATGTCACGTTGTTGCACTGGGTGGCAAAACTACCAGCGCCGCCTCTGTGGAAAGACGTGGTTATTTTGTCCTAGAGGAGATGTAGGAAGGCCTAAAGTACTACCTATAAGACAAGAAGGTGAGGTTTTAGCGCGAATTATTGGAAATACTGGAAAATCAGCCAGTCAGTTCATATCGAATTTACCTGGCCTAACAATTATAGATTATAGCATAATTGATATAACTTTATGCCAAATTTGTAGCGATCATTTTTGATATTCTGCTCGAAACGCAAGCGTCGTAAAGAGTTTCATCGATACATACAGAATCTTTTGGTACTACGAGAACTTGAAAATTGTTGACGAGCGAATCAATGAGAGGTAATATTTTTGCAACATCTCAGTAGTAACGACATCGTTGTAATGAAAATACCACATCCTCATCAACTGAAATCGATTTCTTCACGTTAGCGATTTTATTTTATTTTGGTAGGGAAAATTTTTATTCCAGTTGGATTCCATTGACGGAAAAGAGCAGAGTCCCATCCAAAACAGAAGTGCAATGATTTTTTTCATTTCGCTAAGGTTAGTATCTACCTATTGATGGATTCTGGCCTTTGGTACCGATTCTTTTACGTTACACTGAAGTGCATAACGCTTGGTTTCCAGAACCGTCATATTGAGTAGAGTCTCATTGACGAATATAGAATAAAATCCTATTGGACCTTTATTATTATTAATAATTATCATATATTTCTGCATTCACACCAGTATTAGCAGCTGTATAAGTAAACCTTTTCAAGTGCATGCCCATCGCATCTCCCCAAATAAGATTTGTTGCTATTGTTCTCGTCACTGCTATCTGCAGTGGAATCCCTTATTCTGGTTTCATTCTCGGTATCTACTCTAATTTCTATACTGGTGCATGCATTATTTGAAGCGCTTGCTATTTCTGGACGCCTAGCTTTCTAATGACCTTTTCCAAATTTTTCCGTAGTACTACGCTTTTTACATATTCTTCTGGCTCTTCTTCCGAATCATCACTTGAAGTACTAGGAACACATTAATCCGATTCTGATAACCCAAAAGGATCTTCGTCTTCATCAGACAAAACTTCTCATACTTACATCAAATTTTAATATTAAAAACTACAGTATGTAAGGGTCAAACAATACCTTACCTGAAAAAGTTTTTCCAAGTTACGTTGTTTTTCTTCGTAACTCATATTCACCGCACGTAAAAATAATAATAACAAAGATAATAATAACCAGAGTAATTGATCGCAACAGTACAACCTACACAGATCGGAGATAAAAATCATACTAACGACATTACAAGACATGCTACGACTTGTTCATGCCGTTTTACACTACCTTCTGACCGTGACTCCAGGTATATGTCACGCAACCCTTATGATAAATTTATTATGTTGGAGCTGCGTGTCTCATGGATGAAAACATGTTCTAACAAGTTTTTCGCAATATTATAGTGAACATAGTTAAGCAAATAATTATTGCTCCCTTTAAATAAAAAATATCGCTATGGCTGTAATGATATTTTTTTTTCACTATTATGGTAGTCAACGTGTTAAATGTTCACACGCCTGCTGGAGCAATACAGAGTGTCACTTAAAGCGAAATTGGTGTGTTACATTCGTACACTAGAAAAGAAAACTGTAACAGGAATAATTTGATCAACTGATAATAGCTAACTTTTAAGTTTCTTGTGTATAATTTGTAATCGCAGAAGAAATATAACACATGTTTAGTGATGTGCCACACCACCATTAATTTTACTACAGAACGTAATCTTTATTTTACTGTCATAACTTGTATTATGGTAATTAACACGATATCCAACATGTTCCTCAGCTTGTAAATTTTGATACCCAAATAGATATGACCTACAATAAACGAAACAATATACTCTTTTTTTTGACGTTTATTAACGTTACGAGATTTCATTGTTGCATAGTATTTTCGTTAACGTTGGAAGCTAGAAACGATGGAAAACAAATTTTGCAATAAAATGTTTAAATGGTTTGTACTTGGTCACTAATACTTTTTTTTTAAATACTTAATAGGATCAAAGACATCCCGTTCAATTTATGGTTATTTCACAATTGAGTTGGAATAAATACCAATTAACTTAGTGCCCTTTAAATGTGTGTGTGTCTGTGGGAATTTTTACGTCAGTATTTCACATACTACTGGTTTAAATAACAAAATTATTCATAGGTTCTTTGAATTCCCTACAATAAAGGTTATTTTATTTTATTGTCAACTTGAGAATTCTACGTTGTTATCTCGCAAAACGAATAGTAAGTGGTTTTATTATTATATTTTGTTTCCGCCTTTGTCTCTTAAGGAATATAAGAGAAACGCATTATTAACACAATGTGTTTGAATACGTTTCAGCTTTGACATTTTCTGACTTGAAAAATATAATGACGTTTTTATGGCACTCTAGAAACATACAAATGCAAAAAACGTGATTTTCTTTCAAAACAATAAATTGTAGAGTATTCTATCGTTACTTTTAGCAAAAATGTCTTTTTAGATTGAATGTTGAATAACGGGTTTGCCATCAACACACACCGTCTCTTGACTATTATTCGTAATAAAACTGTAAACACTACATGTTCAAGATCTTGTTAACATAAATGTATCTCATTAAATGTTTGTCTACATAAATAAACTCTCTTATTCACAAAAATTTTCCTCAGCTTATGTAAGAAATATTGTGATAATAAACTTTTAGATTGCCATTTATGTTTATTATGTTACGAGGGAAGATATTGCTTTTAAGTGAGTATATTTAATAATATATGAGGCATAGAATAACAACAGTGGATTTCATTTTTATATGCTTAAAGTGAATTTATTTCTTAAAGGTGCTCGTTTATACGCGTATAAGGTTTTGATTATAATATTAAAAACGATATTTTAGATAGATGTAGATGCAAAATCGGTGTGAATATTAAGTTATATAACAAATTGCCTCATGAATAAGTGATGAGTTAATTTCAAAACATAACTGGGATTCCATTTAATCTTACGTAATGATTAATTTCGATATATAATTTGAGTATAAAGTAGTCATTGAAATACAGTTTTCGCTAAAAAAATTAGCTTTGTCCTTTGGTATAGTAGTAGCGTACCCCAGGTACCCTATCTTGAAAAGTGTAATTTGACTTTATTCGCAATAATGAAAATTCAAGAACAAAACAATCGCTAACATTGGCTTTCCTGGCAATAATTAAAACATTTGAATTTATTTACAAGTCTGATATTTAATTATTCGCAAACTTCAAATCTGATCAAAAGAATTGGCCGTCTAGTGGTAGGCACGTTGTGCTATTTGAATTAGATAGGCTGGATGAGGTTAAGTGTTGCATCATGTGGGGCAGGTAAACAATGAGACTACTCAAACCAACATTAACGAGCTTTGCCCAATGATGGTTTAACCCGTTAATGTACTATTTTGAGAGAGAACCACCAAGAATACCCAATTTATTCATGAATAACTAATTGCACGAGTACATTAACAAATCAAATAACATAAAAAACAGTGAAAGGATTCGATATATAACAAAACACCATTAAATCAGGTTGAAGTGCGTACAGAATTATAACATTAAGAAAGAAAATAAATAAAAAGCAGTTTAGCTACACATAAACAAAATAAACCAATGTAATCACACCCACTATTGTGTCATAAATAAATCAGAATAAGAATAGTAATACCAAACATGTGGCCCTTTAAATCAATCACGTCGGTCTTTAAGTAAATAACCAAATAAAGCAATAAGGCAAATTACGGTACATGTAAAATATTACAATAGTAAAATTACACAGGTAAAATAAGGTAACTGCAACGCAAAGTACAAGGAATTTACACGTACACAATTGTTTAGTGACTACTAAAGCACAAAACACATACGTACAATTAAAATATACAGGTAAAGAGAAATTAGTTCACAGGCGACCAATTCTAATTATCCCTTGGATTAAACCGACTGAATCAAAGACACAAACGAAACTCATTAAAACAAAACCTTACAGATGTAAGCTATAAATAAACCATAACATCGTGAGCGATATACAAGTTTGCGTGCGTTAGAAAAATACAGCGTCCCTTTTTCGGGTTACATATTCATCTATACAAAAACGAAAACAGTAAAAATAAAATTCGATGTGTTTTGATGGTTATCTGGACCCGGGGACTCGGTATTTTGTATTTACAATTATAACCAAGGTTTATCCTGTACCCGTCCGTCCACGTCCACCTCTAAACAAATATAAATATGATCAACAAACAACAATGATAATTCGTCCAATTGATGAGGGAGGGAGTCTGTACTGTCTTTTATTTTAACAGATTTCAGCTTAATGAGCCCCCGTGCGAATGAGATACTTCTGCAAGGCAATGCTCGATTTTTAATACGTTACATAGGCTTGTAGTATTATTTGCTGCTAGCTTTAATTTACAGTAAAATACCTACTTAGGTTGATCACAGACAAAAAGGGTTAAAATACGCTATTTAAGTTCAAAATGGTGACTGTTATTTATAGATTAACGTTTGCAAAACACATTAAAACTAACATCCAAAAGAAAAGACAAATTCGCGTTGGTTCATTCAAAGGAAAAATGTCCACGCAAAAAAAAATTAAGGATGAAGGTATTTGAATCAATTAAATCGATCTGGCTCGAGTAAAACTCTCACCGCAACTGTCTTCGCCTCCGATTTCCTTGGGTCTTAATTTTAAAAATATGCATTTGTCCGTAACAAACCCTACATTTAGCCCTCGAGTACCAACAAAGATATATTTTGATAGTGGCATGTACCGACACAATTAATTATTAAACTAGTGACATTTTTACATCTAGAATGCCTGTGTACAAATATTCAGGGATTCGTTACACTTCTTCATTAAAATCAGTTCTAACTACACAAACATGTGTATTTATTTTCCTTTTCCAACCCTTACTCAAATATCTATTACGTACATTCTAATATTTCTTACATAAAACACATAAAATAAAATATCACGAAAATATTTGTAAATCACGACTTATTATCAAGATATCTAACCCGTAAATTATCCTTCCCATCACGGTAGCAATTGCGATTTAAAATGGTTACTACAATAATAACATTTTCGCGATCTGCTACGTACATAGTGTTCACAAGTTCTCAATAATGTTTACGATTTTTTAATAGATTTGTTACAGTGCACACCCTATTTTGTACATAACAATTGCATGTTACTAAATGATTATCTTTACAAATACCCACTTACCTTTGGCGTTTCCTTCTTCACTGATGACTACAGAATTACTACCAAAATCTTCGGATTATTCTTTGTTTTATCGAATTTTGGATATACATTAGTATCGAACATCAATAATGTAGTATAGACCATTAAAATAGGATATTTTAGAGTTTAAATTTTGGAAGATTTAATTTAATTATAAAGTTTTACGTTGTTTGAAGATAGGATTTTTCTCTTTTTTCACAATGAAACAGAATTTAGTTTCCCCAATTCTGTAAATGGTATACACATATTTGGTCTATTTGTCATTATTAAGGAGAAGATCAAATTACGTTCCTTTTCCACCGTTGATGTTCCACTTTTAGTAAAAGAGATGGTAATTATTTACAAAAAGGGACCACCCTCCGATGACCTCGACCTTGACTCATTACTTAAAATAGCTGCTATATTTTTTATTTTTTAACAAACAACGAGCCACTGATAAAATTTTCTGAATATTCTTCAGGATCATGACCCTGCCAATATATGTCAAGGTCAAGCACAAAATTCTTAAAGGAAATTGGCCTTTTTACACCTTTACGTGTAATTGAAGTGTACCGTTGCTAATCCTTTGTGTAGACCCTTTTGGGGATATTTTTGAAACTTTGTTCACACCGGATTATTGTATTGTTTATCGTTGTCAGCGGTGATATTATCGGGTCCATAGAATGTGGATTAGTCGTTTATTGTTAGAGCCGATCCTTAATTATTTTAGACGTTTATCGCATTTTATTTGGCGATTATTGGTAAAAAGGTTCATGTTTGTTGTATATTACATACAAATGTATATTTCAGATTGTGTTTATCTCTATTTTGTTTTGGTTATGCTTAACCAAATTTACGTATGACAAAATTTGTTAAAATTTTAAACGCTCGACGTCATTGATCTTCAGAAAGGTTATTATTTAACCTTGAGCTTGCAAGGGGCTAGCCCAATAATTGTTTAAGTTATATGAAATTGAGTATCTTGTTTAATAAAAAATTATTATTAGTTTTATTCAAATACATAAATAAAAAGTTTACCTTGAGTAGGATTTGAACCAACTGCGCTATCGACATACAAGCCCTAATCGATGGAAATGTTGTGTTTATGTATGTAGAACTGATGTAAATTCTAAATACAATTATATTCTAAATATTATTATATTCCAAATATAATTATATTTAGAATTTACGTCAGTTGCACATAAATAAGACAAAATTTAAATCGATTGGGGCTTGTTAGCGCGGTAACGCGGTAACGAAGTACAGGTCGTGGGGTCAAATCCTATTCGAGGCACATTTCCACACTGTAAGGTGTAAAAAAATACGAAGATCACTAACACCCAACACATTCACAAGGCTATTTGCGCACCCTACCTACTCAGACATCTCACTTTTTCAAAGCTCATGTAATTTTTTACACTTCTCTGATACCACACGTAGAACCAAATTCAAAAAAAGATAATGATATGCTAATATATTTATTTGTTGTATGTACAAATGTAATCAGTGTATTACTCAGATATATGATTTTCTCTAGGAATAAAACGTTTTGAATTAGTACAAGTGCAAAAGGTCCTCTCCACTTCTGTATCATTACACCTGCGAGGACGTGGTGCAAGTAATTGAGCGTACGTGCAGTGCGGTGCCCATCGGTGATGCTTCTGTAGAGGAGTGTCAGATGACCGCCATTGGTTTATTCGAGCTCCACACATGAAAAATTCAACCGTATCGTTTGAAGATATGGAAATGAATCCTACTGCTGCAAGCGATGTAGGTGAGTGAACTCCAGACCACGTTCGATACGTAAGTTAACGTTTATCGAAGCAATTGTAATGCTGAGGATAATAAAAGGTTGGTGTCATGTCGCATATCTTCTCACCGTAGAACACAATAAGATACTAACAGGAAATAATTTATTATATACAATACATACACTATAAAAAAACGAATTTTGCAAATAATACACTTCTTCGCAGAGTGTGCATGAATCATCTTCATATACCTCGTGCAGCATTGTCAGGGGCGCTCTACATGACGAGCACCAGTATTCTTGGTGTGAGATGTGGTAAATTGCGACCCATCTATCCATATGTGTATGATGGTCAATAACTCGGTATTCACTAGGTTGCAATGCCTTGTAGCAGTCATAGCATAAATGCATATGGCCAGTAAGATGTTAACGAGCATGAAGAGCAAATGTGTGTGAATAATGTCCCTAATTACCCATGAAGGCATGATGGTGGAAGTAGCGAATTCTTTTATCTATGTTGGCAAACCATTCAGTATTCCATTGCACATCTTCGTATGTATTCTTAATGCTTGTAATGTCGTAGAAGACTGTAGTCCTTTTTTTTCAAATTGCACCCAGTTGGGAATTAGTTCACATGCTCGCTACACACTTAGATTAAAAAGTGATAATGGTTGGCAGCACTCCCTATCATTCCAATTGTTCTGTACTGAGCTAGCAGTCATACTGACACTGGTGGGAATAACACGATACTACGTGTGTAGTTATCCCTACTTTTAAAGAAAGGAAAGACCTTGTAAAAACATATGTATAGTTAACCTTGAAGAACTACATGATTGATATCGGCATTGTGTAACCTTGGAGAAGTGGTAAACGTGAGAGGTGGAGGACATTATAAGTAAGGGAACCTTGAGGTTGTGAAGACCTTAAGGGCGTGTGAACCTTGAAAATGCTAACCTAGGGATACTGGTAAACGTACGAATGGAGGACATTGTAATGGTGTGAACCAGGATAATGGGAGACCTTGAAAATGTGGGGGGTGGAAACGTGAAGGAGACGTCTCGCCAGAAAAGCTTGCAGAAACGTTGTGAATAAAGGCCTTGAATCGGTGGGATTGTTGAAGTAACGTACAGTGTGGCTGTCAAGGTGAAGCAGGTATCCTTGACGGTAGAAATAGTGGGGAAATTAGGATATAAATGCGGATGGAGTGAAACCAGTATTGTATGTAATGGAGAACATATTACATCAAGCGGTAGAAAAGGCGAAGATTGTGAGTGTTGTGAATTCAAGTGGATGTCGTTATATTTTAATTAACAATGTAGAGTATATTTTAAATAAAAGTAAATCGAAGTATGTTAGTGTCGGTCTGTCACCCCAATTCAATTTGGAACCAGTCGTGAAACTTGGTGGATCTAATAGTAATGGAGTAGTGTTTGATAAGCAGGGATGGCACATACTTATGGACAATCAAGGGATAATTACAAATTATTTCTACACACCTGAAGGTGCATGGCTACCTACTAAGATGGGTTCGAAAACGATATCGTATGAAACTATTAACAAGACGAAAAGTATACGCATCTCTGATTGTGAAAAATCAGAAATCTATTTAGGATGGGAGTCTATATAACAGTTATGGAGACTTCTTGAGATAGTCAGTTACCGATTGGGGGTGGGACCTTGAAACTGTGACAACCTTGGAAATGTGGGGCCTTGGAAATGTGGTGTGTTTCAATAGTCTCCAATTCTACCTACTTATTTTAATCAAATTAATAACAATTTTTAATTACTTATTTACTTTTTAACTTATTCGTTCACAACAAAAATTATAATAATTGAATATTTTATTGTTTCTGCTGCATCAACACAGAATCTTGAGTATCTTTTATGTGTAATTTTATTCTGATAAACGAATAGTGCTTATAAGTTTGGTATTATTTGTTTAAGTGTACATATTCTGTAACCTTACCTTTTTTCAAAACGTTTGAACGATATTTTAAAAGATGACATATTCTATTTACATTCAAGTTGTTGAGAAATATATTTCTTTTGCAGAAATTGTTAATTTGCACAACTTTACAATGGCAATTTTTTAAGTGTTTATAATTTCATGAAAGCTTTAACGTAATGATTTGAGAGTGAATTATTTAAGAGACAATTAGTTATTTTGAACTAGTTGATTTAAGATATACCGTACCGTAAATTGTAAAGTAAATAGGTCGTTGATGGAACAGCTGGCTTATTTGCACGCCAGTGTTTGTTTTGTGAGTACTTACAAATATTTTTGAAGTTTTTACAGGAATCGACGTATTGACTGTGAGTTCACAGTTTTGCCTGATTGACGACAAAGGTAAGCAAATTTCTATTATTTGTTGGGGTACGTAACTGTGTACCTTTCACATTAGGTATTACGACCACGATATATAAGAGAGTGTTTGGTTTAGTGTGTTGTGGTGTATTCTCGTTTTAAGTTGAATACGTGACCAGTTATTTTTAGTTATTGGAGCCAATAATTTTACGTTAAAGTTTATCGAAATGCATAATGGGTTTGAGTTTTATTATCTCTATTTGGCGGATTTTAAATGAGGCTTAGATAATATTGAAGTTTTGGGTGAACTTTGCGTAGAATTTTTGCAATAGGGTTTTCAGGTTGAGGTGAGTGTTCTATTTTGAATCAACATTTTTCTTTCCTATTAGGCTATTATTCAGAGCTAGTTTATGACGTTTTCCGCTATAAATGTATTTAACAGGAGGCGCCTTTGTGACGTTTTTACCTTATTTTGACGTTATTGAGTGGCGTCGTGTGCCCTTTGGAGTGTTAAGAACCCCACCCATACCACTGAGCTATCTCACCATCCAATTACTTATATATATATATATATATATATATATATATATATATATATATATATATATATATATATATATATAAGGGTGTATTTTAAAATCACCGACAAACGAAAACTGAAGATTCTATGATTCAAAATAAGACAAAAAGAACATAAATGCTTTTCCGAAAATGCTTCCCAACCGAGGTTGATTAAGAAATACTATTTTTAAGGTTTTTTTAAGATTCCTCAAAAACTACAAAAGATATTACACTGAGATTTGGTTCACCTAAATGTTCAATTAAGTACAATTAATAAGGTGAGTTTGAGTGAACTGACTCCATCCAGTGGCGTAGAATATTTTAAGTTAATCAGTTTAAGTAAAAAAAAAACGCACGCCCCTGGTTTTCTTGAAGAACTATTTTTTTGATAGATTCAACATTTAATTCTGCAAATAAAATTATACTTAGTATTTTTTCGATTCGGCACCACGTTTTTGAAATATTTTGCATTAACGTAAACGACCACATTATTCAATAAAAATCAAAATTTGTTTTATTTTACAAAAAAATAACGCAGTTAACTATTAGGTACATTATTAAAGAGATTTTGAAGGAATCAAAAACAAAATAATAATTATTTTTATACATATTGTTCAAAATGGCTTCCCTCCTTTTGAATGCAAATTTGTATTTTTCTTGGCAAATAAAACCTAACACGCTGAAAAATTTGTGGCATAGCCATAATCTCATCGCAGGCCATCTGTATGCGATTCCAAAGTTGCTCTCGATTATCAATTTGAACAGAATAGACACGAGTTTTCAGATATCCCCACACAAAAAAATCCAATGGGTTTAAATCTGGCGATCGTGCCGGCCACGGTACTTCACTTCCTCGTCCAATCCAGCGTCCAGGGAACCATGCATTTAAAAATTCTCTGACGTTTCGTGTAGAATGTGGTGGTGCACCATCATGCATGAAATACATGTTCATTCTAACACCTAAGGGCACGTCGCCAAACAATTCTAGCAAATCGTCTCTCAAAAAATTTAAATAGGATTCGTCAGTCTTTGAGGAAAACGGATAGGTCCGGTAGGTGATCGTCTAGTATACCTATCCAAATATTTTCGCTAAATCTATGTTGGTGAGCTGTAACTACAGTTGGATGCTGATTTTCATCTAACCATTTGTGGGAATTATGCAAGTTTATTATTCCATTTCGGGAAAAAATACACTCATCAGTGGTCAACAAGTTTCTAACAAATTGTACATCTTCAGCATTTTTATTTAAAAACCATTCGCAAAAATTCATTCGGCTAGGATGGTCAGCAGGCAATGATGCATGCACTTTTTGTACGTGAAAGGGATGTAAATTTTGTTCTCGTAAAACTTTCCAAGACTTGCTATGCGACACACCAAATTCTAAACCTAACTCACGCGTACTTATTGATGAATTTTCATAAACTCTATCTAAAATTTGTTCCTCAATTTCAACTAGTACACGAGCATTTCGTCCGGAATTTTTCTTTCCTTTTAAACTTCCATACTCTAACAAGTTACGATGAACGATTCTTAACGTAGTATGATGTGGATGTCTTCTATTTGGAAATCTTTGTTCATAAAGTTAACCAGCTGCACGAGCATTGCAATTAGTATTACCATAACATAAACGCATATTGACCAGTTCTCGTTTGGAATAATTCATTTTTTCGCAGTAATTAGACACAAACAATGAATTACAAAACACGCGTAAATGCAACTATTTTAGCAAACATAAGATACTTAACCGTGACATTCAAAGCAATCTCTGATTTCTTTAATTTGGTTATTACTGAAAAATGTAGTCCTATATGTTAATGCAAAATATTTCAAAAACGGGTGCCGAATCGAAAAAATACTAAGTATGATTTTATTTGCAGAATTAAATGTTGAATTTAACAAAAAAATATTTCTTAGAAAAAACAGGGACGTGCGCTTTTTTTACTTAAAGTGATCAACTTAACATATTCTACGCCACTGGATGGAGCCAGTTGACAAACTCACCTGATTAATTGTACTTAATTAGACATTTACGTGTACCAAATCTCAGCGTAATATCTTTTGTAGTTTTTGAGGAATCTTAAAAAAATTATTTTTTAATCAACCTGTATCTCGGTTAGGAAGCATTTTCGGAAAAGTGTTCGTGATAATTTTTGTCTTATTTTGAATCATAGAATCTCCAGTTTTCGTTTGTCGGTGATGTTAAAATACACCCTGGATATATATATATATATATATATATATATATATATATATATATATATATATATATATATATATACAGTAATACAATATGGCGAATAGTGTAAATACTAGTAATGCTTTTCTATTACAAACCTGTATAAAGTGCAATAAAACGGCACAAAGTGCTAACCTTTTGAAAAGTATCATAAAAATTGTAAAATTGCGAAAATAGTAAATTTGATACTTGATATTGTTAAAAGTGCTAACGATATTGCAATTTTTTTAAAACCATAATTAAAGATCAAAATGTAATTATAGTAAATCAACAGGAGCAATTGTTGCGTTAAAAATTAATAGAGCGGTACTAAATTCGGCAAATAATATTCTTGGTAACACTCACATTTGCAAAAATCGGCCATCTAAAGGTACACTTTCGAAACCTAAGGTAAAATCAAAAATGAAAACTGCGAGTAATTGTCAAACTACAAATTTATTGCAAGTGTAAGGGCAGTCAATGATATCAACCAAACCAGAGTTATCAAGTGAATGTGTAAACATTACTGTTAAACATCATTCTACAGATGTTTTAAACTGTGATTTAAAAGCAGCCAAGGCAAGGCATCACCTTCATGTGTGAAAATTACATTCGATGACTACGAAGGAATAACTGCTACATTATTTACAGCCAAAATTTCCAAAAACAGAGTGTGAAAACATCCGAAGCGTTATTCGTCCTTTACAATTACACTAATTCTACTGATTATGAAAACGTATTGTCACCACTATTATGGCCTGCTGGTGTTAGATTAAATAGGTTTTTCCATTTGAGACCTTCTGAAGCCAAAGAAAATTAACAAATACTTCAAATGGGACGAAGAATGTATGTAGAAATGATTAAAATGCGACCAAGAGTTTACCTTCTGACCAATTATACAACAAAGTTAGTATCTTTCATGTTAATATTCAAAGTCTCTCAAATAAAACTGATCAATTATCTTCCTTTCGTAATAAATACCAGTATCATGTGGCGGATATTTCAGAGCACTGGTTAGATGAACAATGTTTGAAATCAATCCAAATAACAGAATATAATTCAATAGCTTTCTATTGTAGGGACACTTACACACACGGAGGTGTGTCAATATTCGGGAGAAAACAAATTAACTTTAAGCCGTTGGATTTAAAATACTGGATCCCGCCATATTCAGTTATGTGGAATTGAAATGGTTGACTCTAAAGTAATCCTTGCTTCAATTTACAGATCAGGTCTGAGTAATTTTAAAATTTCATAGCTAAACTAGAAATACTTTTAAGTCGTCTTTCGCTCGATAATAAATCACTAGTACTGGTTGTCGACTTTAATTTGAACCTTAAAAGTACTGTTATGAGTTCAAATTTAAAGAATTTCTTAAATCTAATTAGTTCCTTTGGGTTACGACCGCTTATATCTGACTTTACCAGAATATCACCTAAGTACGCCACTTGTATTGATAATATAACAGTTAATCTTCATAATGATAATGTAATACAAAAGAGTACTGATACTTGCTTGGGTGACCATCTTGGACAATTCCTATACTTTAAAAGTAACAACACTGGTAATGTGACAAGTAAAAAGTGTGTCATTACTAGAAAGCTTACTATAGGGATATAATAGATTTACGCAGTATCTGGCGTAAGTTGATTGGCTTAAAGTCTGTACAGCATCTAAAACTGCAAATCAATTAACGTCTTTCTTTATTAAATATGTTCACACACTTTGTTGATCAATGCTTTCCTACTAAAAAATGTATAATATCCGTAATCATAATAACTCCTGGTTTAACAAAGAATTAGCTGATATACGTGACGTGCTATTGCTGGTAGGAAGTATGTATAATTGTAATAAGAATAAACAACTCTTAACACAACTATTAACACTTTGCGTAAATATTATGGACAGAAACTAAAAATTACCCGAAAATCGTTATATAGTAACCTCATTCAAAAATCAAGTAACAAGCGTAAGACCAGTTCGATGCTGGTAAACAATGAACGTAATAAACATCTAGACAGTTTTACCATTCCTGAGCATACCATATGTCTAGACAGTTTCAATATTTATTTTATCTCATTTCCAGAATAATCGACCCGTACACAACACCCCAGTGCATTTGACGCTATAGAACTTACTTAAATTGTTTTCCTCTGCATCGCTTTGGAAATAGATTCATTTACTGAAAAAGGTATTGCTAATGTTATAAATTCTCTGAGCATTTCTCAATGTTTGGATTACTGTGGTATGAATAGTAAAATGTTAAAGTATAATCTAAATTTATTGACTTTCCTTTTAACAATATTGATAACCAGGTGTTTTCCAGAAGGTGTCTTTCCCGATGTTTTAAAAATTAGTAAGGTTTTACCTTTATACAAAAACGACAATAAGGATAACGTTGAAAACTACCGTCTTATTTTTATCATATCAGCACTTTAAAAAATTATTGAAACTGTTATCAGGAGTAGATTAATGCAGTAATTTGAACTAAATAATCTTCTAACTCAAAAGCAATTCGGTTTTCGAAGGGATCTCAGTACATCTAAAGCTGTACTTATCATTATTAACGAAACTGTACAGGGTCCAGAAGAAAACAAACGTATCAAGCTGTCTTTATATGATCTGTGAAAGGCCTTTGACTGCGTATTGCATAACATTCTTCTAAGTAAACTACATTACTATGGTATTAGAGGTAATTGCTTAGACCTACTGCGATCTTACGTTGAGAATAAAAAACAACTAGTTTTCTGTTTCATTTCCGGAAATAAAAAATATTTCGAATGGGGTACCTCAAGGTTCCATTTTGGGCCCTCTTCTTTTCAATATTTATGTATGAGATTTAAATTTGTTTCTTAGTCCTAGTAAATGTATGCAATACGTTGACGATAGGACTCCCATTAACACCAATTAAAATCTCAACAATTTGGAGCAGAATTGTGAAATCGACATTGGTAAAGCCGAATGCTGGTTTACAGCAAACAGATTAAAGCGAAACAAAGAAAAAACCCAATCACTGCTAATCCCTAAAAGTCCCGATCAAAGCAATTAGTAACAAAATAGTGTGAAAATGTTAGGTGTTTATATCTACTGCTGTCCTTAGTGTAGCCATATCGACAAACTACGTAAGAAACTCTCTAGCATACTGTGTGTAAACAGAAGATTGAAAATCATTGTTTAAGGTTCAGTACTAAAAATTTTTCCGGTCTCACATTGTTTACGAAGTTGTGTTGTGGGGTAATTCACGTGAAGCTAACCGAGTTTTCAGATTACAGAAACGTGCGAATAGGTTATTAGCAGGTCTGTGTTTTAGAGAACACTGTTTCAATACCTTTATCAACTTAGGTATTATGCCACTACCATCCTTATTTATTTACATTTTTTTTTCATTTACATTATTATTTATTACACATTATCAGAGATTCACGCCATGAAAGATACGACGTTGAAACAACCCGAAACAGCCAAAATTTATATATTCCTAGATTTAATAATTAATCTAAATCTCAACAAAATTTTTTACAGTTAAAGTATTACAATATTTTGTCAAATTCAGTCAAACTACTATCTTAAGAGTCCTTTAAAAACCAAATTAAGGCATACCTTCTCATAAGTGTTACTATACAGCAGAACCTTACTTTCAAGATAAATTTATCTTTGATTCGTTGATTTTAAATGTCGTTTACACTTTTAATTACATGTTCTTTGTTAATACTAATTGTAACTTGACATATTTAGGTTTTTTATGCTTATACATTGCTTTTGTATTTAAGGATTTGACATTTCACAACAAATTTTAATATTTTGATGTGGTTAAATAAAATTACATATATATATATATATATATATATATATATATATATATATATATATATATATAAAGTCTATAGTTTTCATGATAAGATATGTTATTATTTTTGTAATGGTACTTGAAAAAAATTGTCGATAGCCGGGGTGGGAGAGGAAGAATGTGTTTTATATTTGAGCGCAACAAAGCGAGTCGGGAACATTTCTATAACATTAACCAATCAGCATTGCTTATTCTCAAAATTTTAACTAAGCACGAACGTATTTCATGAAAACACGGCTTGTTTACCTTAACGATTTGGTGTTTTCGATTTCGTATTTTGATTGCTCCCTTTAATGAAATATATCAAACCAGCTGTGAGATGACAGTCATGACAGTAACTAAGCACGGTAAATAAGATAATTTATAATAATTGTACAGGTTGTCCCATTTTCGTATGTTTTACGGGATATCTCGCTTATTTTTTAGGTTAGAACCTTGCGGTTTTCACGACACCGTGCTTTTTTTTAATGAAACCAAAGATGTACTAATCAAATTCCATAGCCATCTTAGTTTGTGTGCTACAGGGCGATTTTGGAAAAATTGCATTTTCAGTCATCCGCTGTAACTCTGTTTTTGTCAGACATATTAAAAAAGTAAAAAATGATATTTGTAGATTTTTTAACGTAGAGATATTGACATAACCTATTTTTTTATGGGACACCCTATATATTTTTTTTAAATCTTTTCCCCTTGCCAAGAGCTTTTCAAAAATATAGCATAGTGTATATTTATTTTTATAAATAACGTGACAAAATGATTTTTTTCTATAATTTACATTGATAATAGTGGATAGCCGTGGGTAACCATGGTAACGCAAAAAAATAAAAATAACTAACGTTCTGCCATTACTTAGGTATTTGATTTTTGAAGTTTCTGCTTCTCTCAAATTATTCCTGGTTACATTTTACCAAATTTAGTGCTGATATTTATTGTTATTCGTTGTTTTTGTTTATTGTTATCGTTCTTATTCTTGTTGTTGTTGTTGCTTAATTATTTTTTAATATGGCTCGAAACCAAAGATTTGAAAACTTTGAGAAATATGATAAGAATACCTGCTTCATATTATCTAATGAAAACGCAGACCAGGCCTTAGAACTCTATCTGAACAGGTCAGTTAATATTTACCTTAGAATTTGTATTTATTTTATATACCTATTTTGTCATATAGGTATCCCGAAAGAAGACAACCCAACAGAAGAATATTTCAAAAATTAAAATGTAATGACAAACCTCGACCCCGAGTTTACAACAAAGAGAACGAGGAATCAGAGGTCAACGTTTTAGCAGTTGTTCAAGCTGCTCCTGAAACCTCGTGCAGGAAAATAGATGAAGAGACCGGTGCAAAGGATTTTAAAAAAAACATAAATTCAAACCCTTCAAGTATAAACTTGTTCATCATCTGCACCCTTGTGATGCTGAACGTAGATTGGAGTTCTGCAATTTGTTTATAAATATGAAAACTCAGGACAATAATTTTGAAAAAAAAAATAATTTGGCCAAACGAGGCACATTTCACAAGTTCGGGAATTCTTAATAGATACAACTCGCGGTTTTGGAGTCAAGAAAACACCCACGTGATTTTTCCTAGAGATCGTCAAGGCAGGTTTGGATTTAATGTCTCCTGCTTTATTTTTAGCCGAAAAATAGTTTACAAGATTTATGAAGAAAACCTAAACTCTAATGGGTACTTACAAATTCTACAAGAAAAAACGATGAACATTTTAGAAGATATTCCACTGGTTCCAGCAGGATGGGGCTCCAGCTCACAATGCTAGAATAATGCAAAACTGGCTAAATGAACGTTTCCCCAGGAGATGGATTGGAACAAATGGACCTGTTTGTTGGCCACCACGATCACCGGGTCTCTCGGTTTTGGATTTTTTTTTGTGGGGGTATTTAAAGAATAAAATTTATTCAAGCCAATATGCCAACATGCAACAATTAAAAATTGCAACGGAAAATGCATTTGCAGAATTACCAATTATTTTGGAAAATGCTATTAAAAGAATTTATAAGCTTCGTGAAACTTGTAGGAGACATAATGGTCTGCAATTTGAACAATATTTGTGATTAATTAATTATTTTGTTTCTTTGTCAATGTAAATTTTGTCACGTTATTTATAAAAATAAATATAGACTATGCTATATTTTTGAAAAGCTCTTGGCAAGGGAAAAAAGATTATAAAAAAATATATAGGGTGTCCCATTAAAAAAAAGTAGGTTATGTCAATAACTCAAAAAATGTCACCTCTAAAGAAAATCTGAGTATCGCCACTGGATTCTACGTAAAAAAATCTACAAATATCAGTTTTTACTTTATTAATATGTCTGACAAAAACAGAGTTACAGGGGATGACTGAAAATGCAATTTTTCCAAAATCACCCTGTAGCACACAAACTAAGATGGCTATGGCAAATTTGATTAGTGCATCTTTGGTTTCATTAAAAAGTAGCAGGGTGTCGCGAAAACCGCAAGGTTCTAACCTAAAAAATAAGCGAGATACCCCGTAAAACATACGAAAATGGGACAACCTATACAGTTGATAATTACAATAAATAAGTCAGTCTCTAAGACTAGATTTTATTGTTTCTTAATGGAAAGAAATGATACAATCTGATCGAATATCACCTGACTTTCTCGAACAAAATTAGTATTGCTTTAAGGAAATACCCCTCGCATTCCGTACGGGATGTTTTCAAGCAATACTAATTTTGTTCTCAAGTCGGGGAAGTATTTTTCGAATATACCGACGAAGTCTTGTGCTATTATTAAAGTCTAACATGAATGTAAGATAAGATGAAAATCGCCACCTATAAAATGTCCCGTCGCTTTGGTGTAATTAGCTTACTACTCACTAATTGTTTGACAATATTTGATATTTTCCATGACAGGTATATAATCTGTATTTCTGAAAACTATATATTCATACTTTTTTAATCACTCTGTACTTCTAACCACACATAAAAATTGTATTATTTATACATTTACCACGTAAAATATATTCGTATTTATTAAGTAATTAATCCTAACTTAGGATTAAATTTCATCAAATACACATTTTTGGTGAATATATCTTTGTTCACTTGTTGATTAATTTCCGAATAATCGTAATAACAAATAACCGTTTTTATTTTCATGAAAAATTAAACAGAAGAGGCACACCAAACAAAAAATCGAGAGCAAAGTTTAATAATAAGTAGTGAAGCAAAAAATTCATTGTTGAAATTCTACAGTAAAACTGTCATCTTTCTGATAATTAATGTTTTGTGTCATAATAAAAAAAACACACTTTATATTATAGTACAACCGAATTAATTTGTAATTAATACCATATTGCACTTAATTACGTTATCAGGTAGATTGTTTTTAAAAAATTCTAAATAGAATAATACATAAAATCTACCTATGTGTGATCCGTACGTGTATCGAAAATGTGTTTGATATAATTTAAAAATGCCATAAACATGAAATGTCGCGTTAACATATATAAATTATAATGATAGACAGAAAATAATTATTAAACTATTTTAACAGTTTAATCTGACAAGTAAAGGTGTGATTTAGTTCAAATAACGGTGTTATCGTATGCTTTATTACAATAACATTTTAATTTTAATAAGCAAGATGTAATCACATTTAGGGAACAGTAAATTCTTTAAAGATTCCTAATCAGGCATCTTAAACCATTAGAAGCAGGAAAAAGCAGAAGAGTCTGATATAAAATGTTTCTTTACCACAAAGTTTCAAAAAGTTAAAATCGTATTGAATTAGATTATAACTTTTGGTGATACGTAATTTATTTAGAACACCACCGAGGCAGATTTCCACCTTGTCTTAATCATCATACTAAAATATTTCAGATGTATTTGATTATTTCAAAAGGTATACATTACTGTTAAATAATATATTTTGCAATTCTACTTAGATACTTTAATAACAGCTTTGTAAATACTTAACGATAACTTTAACCTTTCCGCTCCTGTTTACACATTTAACTACTATAAAATTGGTAACTCTATATTTAGATAAAATGAGAAGAAATTAATAGCTTTTTAGTTAAATACTTAATTATACAGGGTGTTCCACTACCAGGACCGGCGCTAGCTGCAAAATTGCACGCCCCCCTCCACAATAAAGGTCATTTAATAATGAAAAATATCAACAATCTTTATACTAGAAAGAACGGAAGCTAGGCATAGGATAACTAAATTTTGTATATTTAGTGAGCATTGTTTACATTGAACACGAACAGTAATAATAGTACAAGATAATAGTAGGTACAACATATATCTATTAAAAAACGTAACATATTAAAACTTTAAAAGAATAACAATAAAACCACACAAAAACCAAAAGTGTTTTTTCTCACTGTTCAGTCAGCAAACCTCTGAGTAACATTTTAAAGATTAATTTTCTCCGCTAATTCAAATTCTATAGCTAATGTAGCCAAACCGTTTAACCGATTTTGGTTTGGTTGTAGAACGTAAGAAATTTTTAGTTATTTTCAGATTAGAAAAGTTCCTTTCTCTACTTGCCACATTTACTGACAAGGTCAACGAGGTTCTTAAACGGACTTACATGCAGTCACTGCCCCTGCTACTCGCGCAGCCCGCTGTCCTGTCCTGAATAATTCTGCGGCAGCCTTTGAATCAAGTGACTGTTTACATATAGGTTCCGCGCCGAATTTATTCTCCAGCAATTTATAGAGGACGTAGAAATTGTCGTGGCCACAGCACTACGTGTTTTGAGTTTGTAAAATTATATTAATGTTTTAAAAAGCAATCTGATAGTAAAAAAAAGTCGACGTCGAAAAAAACGAAGGTGGGTTAAACAGAACTTTGTGAGCCGTTTATTTCGTTAATAAATGAAAATTTACTTAAACATGCTTTTTTTACAGAAGAAGTATGACAAACTCTTTCAATGAAGTCACTTGTCAGTCCGGAGGTTTTTAGCTTTGCAGAATGTCACGCATAGATTTTGATTTTTTGCTAAATAAATTTGAGCCCGTGATAAATAAACGGAATAAAGCAAGAGTTCAAAACCACCAAATGTACGTTTGGCATTAACATTACGATATTTGGCCACTATGGACAGTTTGCATTATTTATTTAAAGTTTCAACACCTGCAATTTCGTTGATTGTACCTGAAGTTTGCAAAGCAAAGCAATTAATAAAGGTCAGCAATAAACATTTACATTTTATTTAAGAAATCTTCGTTATATTTATTCATTATTTAGATATTTACGAAAAATCATTTTCCGTCACGGTGTCAAAAAGGAACTTCCTATAATACTCCTTGTTACATTTAGGTTGAGTTCTAGATAGAGGAGAAGATTGATAAGTTTGTGCAGGAGAGGAGTGGGCACTGTATGAAGTAGTGGGAGAAGTTTTTTGCAGTGTAGCTTGTAGTACTTGGACATGGAAAGGAGATGATTGAGAACTGGGTGCATAGGTGGAAGTGCTTTGGTTATGGTGTGAATCGGCAGGGGAAGGTTGGAAATGTTGTGGATAGGCAGAATCTTGGGAATCGTACGAATAGGCAGGAGAAGGTTGGAAATGTTGTGTATAGACAGGAGAATCTTTGGGTGTATAGGCAGGTGAAGGCCTGGAAGCAGAACCAGATGAAAAAGGAGTAGATGAGCAAGCTTCAAGTGGATTACCTAACAGAAAGCCGTCTATTTTATACATAATCCATTGCCTCTGGTATTCAGGATACCCTTTTAATTTTCTACCTAAAGGTTTCTCGTATAGATCGCAGTCATCTTCCAAGTTACCCTGTTTACTCTGCAAGATTTGGTTTGGTGTTTTAGAACGGTCACATGTTTTTGTGTAACCTCTGCGTCAAGAGCATGTGCGTCTCTTTTTCGAAGCCTGAGCTTTTGTCTTCGTAGCATCTGCCGTCTTTATATTTGTGATATTTTCTTCGCCATTTTCTTCTTCATTTTCTTAATTTTACCCGTATCATGTGTTAAGGATGCCACTGCAGCAGTCTATTCAGGCTGGATAAAGTATAAAATCATTTACTCCTTTTTTAATATGTCTTTCATCATTAGGTAATTTTATGTCTTTAAAATTAGTACCTTGTTTTGTTTCAGTTACCAGAAATACCAGAGCAACGGTTAGGTACAGAAGAAGGATTCAGAGAAAAACTTCCCCATTCGTCGGAGCTATAAATGGCAAGCACATCATAATTAAATGTCCAGCACATAGTGGCTCCGAATATTATAAAGGAACTTACAGCACAGTTTTGATGGCTTTAGTTGATAGTGATTATCGCTTTATTTTTGCCGACATAGGTTGCCAAGGGCGTCTCTGGTGGAAAAAAAATTGACATAAATGCACTTAATTTACCACTAGATGTTCCGTTACCTGGCAAAGGAAAAAATATACCTACTTGTGTGTTTCTAGGCGATGGTGCTTTTGCATTACATAGAAATGTGATGAAACCTTTTTCCAGGAAATCACGATATGGGCACGAATGATCAAACATTCAATTATAGACCTTCAAGCAGTCGTGTAATCGCTGTAAATACTTGTGTTGACATCTGTCTTTAGAGTTTTCAAAAAACCGATAGAAATCGACATAAACAAGGTACCAATGATAACATTGAGTTGTATTTTATTATTTAACTTCTTAAGAAAAGCCAACATTCCCATAATGTTGACTCTTTGTATACCCCTCTCGGGATTTTTGATGGTTAAAATGTTTTTTAACGCGAGTAATTAACCAAACAACAAATAAACAAGTTTCTCTTCGTGCACGTGTAGCAGCCGAAGGATAGGACAGCTGGCAACATGTAAATGCTCGTGCTGTCAATCCTTTGACTTCCGTTAAAAATACCGCCACTGAAGGGAGCCTGCGGCAGCGGAACTGGCATGAGCGATGGCAGCGCGAGCAACGTGTTTACATACTCGCACTGCCCAATTCCCTGCTCACTGCCGCGGAAGTGAACTGCATGTAAAAGGGGTATTAAGGTAATGCTGATGTTAGAAGCAACATCTAAAGTAGTTTAAAACCTCAATCGAATTTTGTTTTGCATTTACAAACTCTAAAACGGATTCTACTTCATATACTAGCTCAAGTGCGCTCACATATCCCGATTTATCATTAGTACTGCCAAGTTCTTACAATATTAACTCGTGTGTAGGTAAATTTTTCAAACCGTGTATGTAGAAACAAAACAATTGAAAATGATTGCTGCAGGTATTCATCATGGATTTTAGCTGGGTCTATTGTACAAACAATAAAGCTCTATTTTAAATTTTAATGTGGGATGTGTGACCGAATTATCGCACGCTCCATAGAAAAGGCTCACAGTTTTTCGTCGTACCATTTGACCCGGTTGTGTTAAATCGAAATCAACTGGGATGTCAAGAACGTCGGCGAGTTCCTTTTTATCACAGAGAATTTTATTCAAATTCTTACCCGAACAGAGATCCTTGAAAAAAACTGCACAATTTTTTATTAGCTTTAGAGCAGATGATAAATCATAATCTTTCTTCTGTATCTAGTAGCTTGCGGTCAGGATAATTATATATCAAATTACAATGGAGCATAAAAACTTAAATTACTTAATACAGTGCAACAGACCAGGTCAGTATACTTAATAAAGCATCGTAAATACTTCCTATCTGATACAATAAGGGTTTTAGAACTTCTACTCGACTCTCCCAACGAGTATCGCTCAGTGCAGGTTTTAGAGTTAGTCCCTTAACACATTTTAATAATACAGCCCATCTAAGAGTTGACGAAGCAATAAACTAGTAAATTAAAAAAAAATACGGCTTCTAAGAACGCCTTTACCATAACTTAATGAGTGGCTACTACATGGCGAGTAAAATGCTCGTGTGTTCGTCGCTCTGATTCTAAATTGTATCTCTGATTGATCTCATATTGGTTCTGTTGCCGTAAGTCCTCAATTTTGCAAGTTTTTAATTGTTACATTTGAAAGGTTTGTCTTGTCGGCCTCTCAACTGTTAGAGAGCCTAAAAGGCTTTCATTAATCTGAATGATAATATCGTTGAGGTTAGATTTGTCAACTGACATATATCTAACTGAAAATGTCATTTAATGTATCTTGCTGACATCAGGAGTGATAAAGGCAATTTAACGAAGAAATCGATGCACGTCAATAATTTATTTAGCTCGTTCCAACAAATTATTCAAGTTACTACTTCGTATGTCCCCATGACTCAAATGGAGATAGAAAAATCTGGAACGTTGGCACTACTTACATAAATTAATGACGTGCATCGAAAGTTTCGTTGGATAAGCTGTATGAATCAATATATGAATGTAAAAAATAAATTGTTTCGTTTTGAATATCTTTCCCAAAATAGTCATCTTTAGGTCCCTGTTTTCTAAGCACTCTGCGAACATGCTCTTCTATTATTGGATCAAATTGAGCTAAACAGTTGAATGGTTTGTAAAAAAAATCCATTATTAATATCATAAAGTTTGACACTGGTACCCCTAATGGCTAAACATGTTTCAGCAAGTGTCACTGAGGTGCCTACAACGTATATTTGTGGAATGAGAATTAAAGGAAGCGAAGCAAAGAGCAACTAAAAATTTACAACAAGAAAGATACACATAGTTTTTCATAATGTAATAAACTAATCAGTTACGCAGTACTTTTTCTCCGTTTTTCAATGTTGTTGTTTAATAATGCATACTGAATTTCGACCGGTGCCATCAACTGGACAACTATAGTCCTTTAATAGTTTAGGTTGTTTCTATTTTACTAAAAACACTTTTCCGGTATCTTACAAATTAGGTGGCTAAAAACCTCGAATCTAAGATAACCACTTGTTGTGTATTTTTTTAGAAGTTTCCGGAGTAGGTTGTTCTAGATTTGTGTCACTCTCAGTTGCGGTTACCTGATCGATAGTATCCTTGTTATTTAAGGTTGAGCCTGCTTCAGCTTGGGACAATTCTAGGTTGTCAAACCTGTTTTTCCTAATTCCCAGACAGTTTAGTAAACTTCAAGCCTGCTTAAAAATTTGTGATTGCTTTTCGAGCCTTTTTCTTTTGTACTGAGCACTAGATAGCTTTTTGCGTCTATCTGACATTATATTGTACAGAAAAAATTATTAACAAAGTCGTTTAATGCTCAATCACTGTAAATACTGTTAAAGTCCGAAGCTAAATTATATGTAACTGCTTCTTCATTTCTCACCCTAAATGCAAAAGATAAGAGTACGGTTTCAATGATAGAACGAGTACGTGAATCATAAAGAAAAACACTGATACTTTACACTGTATCCTGGCTTTATGTGGAACTCCCACTTCGTAGATATTTTTTTCATTTGAGGTGATTATTTACTTGTTTACAAGCTAAAACGTGGAGGAAGAAATACAATTTGAATATATTTTGAAATAAAAAAAATTATGAATGTGTAGCATGTTAAACTAACTTTGAGTTTCAGAGCAGGTTTGAGAATTTTTATGCCTGTTGTATAGGCACACACGTTGGCTTCAAATATAAAAAATCAGGTTACTTTTTTCCTTGGTTTGAATTCTGCTGAGAAAGAACGCCATTTTGTGAAGTCAAAAATTGCGTTGTTAGAAACTAGGTATCTTGAAGAGATTTCTCTCTTTAATTTTTATAAAAAAATTATTTAATAAAAGTTACATAAAGCGTAGTGTTGGTTTCATAAAATCTCAACAATTAGTAGAAAAACTACTAAGTAATTTAGTTTTCGTTTCTACGGATACATAGTTTCTTAACAGAAGCTTCACGTCCTGGCAGGAGGTGAGTAAAAATTTCCTTAACATTGGTATACATGTGCCATTGAATATTTAACTAAGCACATTCGTTATACGTATCACTCAACTCGTATCTAAAACATTGGTTTCTCTAGGTTTTTATTTCTATTGGGTATTATCGTCCTTCGTCGAGACAATATATTGCTGTAATCGATTCTGCACCTATACCTGGCCAGCATTCTTCCGAATTTTGGCTTAACTTAGAAATGGTTTTCGATAACTAAGTCGAAGATGCACAAGCAGCATCCTGGTGAGTTACTTTTATTGGTATTACTACATGACAAAGCTCTCGCTATATATTTGTTTTAATTTACCCGCAAAGTACTTGAAGAGCGGCTCGTTACTATACCGATTTACAGTTACAAATATAGTACTGTTCTATAAATTCGCGCGCGCGCGTGTATGTGTACGTGTATGTGTGTCTACCTTTCGTTGGAACATAGACTGGTACTGCATCTAACGAGGTTATGTACCTGTAACCGTAAATGTTTTGTCAACCTTTAGTGAAAATTTAATAAGTTACACTCATACAATTGCTCATTGCTCACAGCGGCTAATCTACCTTCAATCTTTTACTCTTTTTATGTATAATAACTTTACATTTTCATGAAAATTGTAGTGTATGTACACAGCTGTTATAACTTGGTGGTTATAATCTGACTTCTGACCCTTACATGGTTAATGCATGTTTATGTGTGTTACTTATTAGTATAATTATCTACGCTATAACTATAAGTGTCAAAAAACTCTATCATAATAAAGAAGCTATTCAATTTTTTCTTTCGGCTTTCAGCCAATGGATATACATTTTGCTTAACACATTTTTTTTGTAATGCTAAGAGCTCCAGCTTACGCTTTTGATGTATGCTTATAGAAATAATAGCAAACTAATACTTTCTGTTTACTGTGTGAAAAATTCATGCTTGAAAATTTTATTTTGGTACTGTTAATTAAACTTACATTGATTTGTGTTTAAGAAAAACGCAATACTAGACATCTGGTTAAATATTCTGGTTATTTGTATAGGGTATAAAATTACTATTCGTTTGAATTAAAACTGATACGCCAGTTTTAAGGAGAGCTCTTCCTAGAACCACGGTTTATTGCTTATTTGATTTTTATTATGTGTTGTGTCCTTTATTTCTAGGACCAATGCTGGATGTCGGACAGTGCATGACATTTTTGGGTTTTAAGTATTGTACAGTATTTAATTTTTTTTGGATTATATTAAGGTATAGCACTACCCAGAAGGGTAAGTGTGTTACTCTATTACGTTTGGTTAAATAAATAGTTCCGATTAAGGCTTTTCTAAAATTTTGTTCACAAACCGTATAGCTATCCAAACTTACGATAACGATTGTGTTAGTGTTTATTATTATTATAAAGTGCTACAATTATCTATCCACATTATTGGGTCTGCACCAAGATTGTGTTATTAATGATATTGTATCTAGCTTTAACTGACGCACCGATTTGGGGTATGAATTGACGTTCAAATTAAACAGAGCTATGTTAAACTACCAGTAGTTGTTTCTTTGTCACTGAGGTTTAGGAGTAAATTCCTAGCCGGACCCATTCCCTTGTTCGACTGTGTCCAACAGTATTTTAGCTGTATCGTACCTCTTCCTGTGTCCTAGCCCTTTTCTTGGTCTAAGGGCGTTATAAAACTAAATCAAGTGGCGTCATTAGTGTACACGCATGTAACTTCACCTGTTACGAATTCTGTCATGATATTCTCATATCAAAATTCATTTATTCGTGCTATTGCTACCTAAAATTTATAATTTTGATGAAAGTGTAAAAATAATTATCATTTAAAAAACAGAAAACTGGAATTCATCCAGAAGTCAAGTAGTTAAGAAAATAAAAATATGAAGGTTGTAGTTTAGTTATTATTAGTCATTAATTGGAAAAACTTTTAGAGTCACCCTTAAACTCTTCGCTGAGATGAACTTATTCGAAAGAACTAAATATATAGTAATTATAGCAACTTTCCATAAACATTAATGACACTTTTCCAGAACATAGTAACTGTATGAATAAAGCAAATAAGTCTTCGTCTTTGCTTTATGATAGGGGTGTGAAAAACATGTCGATTCAGGTAAATCCTGACTGCGCGATAATCTTTATCGTATGATAAAAATAAAATAAATAAGAACGACAGAAATTGAAGAGTTATAAGTTCTTCCTTGTTGCATTTTTAAAGGATATAGAACAGATTTTTACCATAACAAAATAATATATATTTCTTGAATAGTCTATAATACAATAGCTAACATGTTAGTAATTGAATGGTAATTGCAAATGCATCACCACTAACAGAGTGAAATGAAATTTTGATTTGGACCTATAATATAACCTTCGTAAGCACCTTTTATTTTGTTTTAATACATTTGACCAACAATGTATTCATAAATAAAGTATGTCTCAAAAAATACGCATTCTGACAGTCAAAATGCCGCCCTTAAAATTTGCCGACGGGTGCAGGGGCGTCGGTTGCACCGACCGATCGTCTTCCCTGCCACTACAAATTCAAACTCTCTATTCACGAAAGAGTAGAAGCTTCAGAATTAAAAAAAAAATGTACACCTGAAGTGAAACCTATTTTTTAAGCATATTTAGGTTCTAAAGAGAAAAATAAAAATTTTGCCTAGTATAGTATGGACTAACTTCAACGGTTTTTAAATTATTAAAATTTTCGTAAAACAAGATCTTGCAGAGCTTACAATACATGGCATTTTTCAGTAAACTTATTACAATTTGATTATTGCGTAGGTAAGACACCAATGTAAATGACAATCGCACAAAAATTCAATTTTCTACTAAAAAGGCTTAATTATTAATATTTTATTTTTATTTATTAATAACATTTATACTCAGCTTTAGAAGGCAAAGATTGCAGTCATGATTATTTGGCTCAAGGGCGATTAAAAATGCGGGGACCATTACGATTTATTCATTTTTACGGAGAGCATAACAAATTAGTAACAGGAACTTGTGATGTAGTTGCTGCCTGAGAAATGAAAATCATCAGTGAAGACCGTGCTAAACATGATTAAAAACTTTAAGCAAGGATTAGTCAAGAGATAATGGGAGGAAAAAACCAATTACCTATAATGCGGCAACTAGAATGGTACTACTGTTGCAATGTTACCACTACGTTATAACACTCCGTAAATAAGAAATGAATTGAAAACAAAGTTGAAATTGAGTACAGTTGAATTGAAAGTATAATTAAACGCGCCGGTACTTTTAGTCGCACTTTAACTGACACTTGACAAGTAACCATGATTATCGTGATTGTACTCTAAAACCTAAGCACACCGTATACAATATGAGAAAGTTTTTTTGAAAATTTAAAAAATTTATCGCTAACCACACATATGACACAATACTTAGGCTTCTTCATTCAAAAAAAAAATAATTTTTTTGCGATATTCTTAGTATTATTCAGAATTTTCAGAAAACGATTACTTATTTTATAAGAAACAAGGATTGGCGTTAGATTATTATAAAAGGTTATAATTCCATGCCCTTTATAATTAGATGCGCGGCGTTCTCTTCGCATCACGTCACAATTCTAGGTTCTAAACGCAGAGTACCAATGTTCTCCAAATATAATGGTACTAATATTTACAATTCATTAGCTTACCGTACAGTAGAAAATTCTAGTACTTAAAGGGAAACATCCGTAACAAATAAATCAAATAGAAGAGATCCTATTTGAGAAACTTGTGCTACAACCGAATGCACAGTTAGCCCACATGACATATAATTGTGGTCTTAACCGACATTAGTTTTACTGAATGTACAGAACGTAGCGTAGCTGTGTAAAATTTCATAACCATTTTCTATATTTCATTTCTAGTCAGTGTGATTTTAATATTAGGATATTGCATACACCTTATGTGTAACTGGTTTAAATTCCCTTAAGCTAACTAGTCGAAATATCTATTGAATTAAGTTGCACTAATGTCATAATTTTTTTACGCTAATGCCAAAGTGATGAAATACTGTTTTACTAAAGTTTGTTGCTTTATGTTTTAAGTACAAAGTTTCACCAGATAAAATATTATTTAGATATTAAAAACACTTAATTCTACCTTAGGAATTTTTTTCCTCTAAATTACGGGTCATATCAAAAGATTGCATTGAACATAATTAATCGGTATGTTTAAGATAAATACATTGTTATTTTTATATTTTTTAAATATACAGCTGTTTCAGAAATATTTGATAAAAGCCAAAAACTGCTTCCAAAATCTAAGCAGCTCACATACACACATACACTCACACACACTCACACACACCACACACACACACACACACACACACACACACACACACACACACACACATACACACACACGCTCACACGTACTGACACGCGCATACACGCACACACACGAATACACGCACGTACACCCACCTATCCGCACACGCACGCACGCACGCCCGCACCCGCCCTTCCTTCCAACCCACCCACCTCTATACTCACTGAGCTACCGGGGTCTACCAGGTTCGTCTTTTCTGTGCTACCAGTTAGCCCTCGGTTATGGAATATTGTGGTACAGTGTAGAGATTTGCACGTTACATCGAGTTCGCTTAAATGTGTATTGACTTTATGTGGGATAGAAATTTGATATTCGTTGTTTAATATCTTAATTAAATAATTAATGAATAATACCTTTGGGTTGTTCTTGATTAGTGACTAATATTATCAAAATAGTAACTAGTAATAGTAATAGTAACTAAGTACCTTTAAGATGAGAAACTATTTTTTTGTAATTTAATAAACTACGAAATTGTGGTACATTAAAAAAATCATTTCTTACATTTCATCTCTAGATCAAAAACAATGAACAAAAGCTGCTTCCTTCTTAACAGTAATAAAATAAGCATAAACAGTATTACTACTCTTTGTGCCGTTTTCGTTTAACTGTATAAATACGAAAGTTGCCTATTAAATCCCATCGGAGTACACACACACACTGAAAAGAGATATGTTTGATAAAATCTTAAGTTACACATTTATGTTCAGTAAAAGTACATATTAGATTAGATTAATAAAAGTCTTCTAGAAATTTAGTTAAAACTTGATTTTACTAATATAATATATTAGTTTCTAAAAGTTTTCGGTTTCGGTAGGATTTTCATATTTCACTGGATTTAGAAAATTTTTATGAAAAAAGTTTAAATTTCCTATACAAAATATATTCGAATTAGTCTTATGGCAAAAAATGTTGGCTACGATGGTTTGTTCTTATCTAACAACTTTTATAATGCGCGTATGTAATTGGTTTTAAAACCTCAATTTCTCCTGAAAACTTGGAAATAATAGAACTGTTCCAATTTTAATTTGCGTTAGATTTGACTCTTTGTTTTAAATGCAATTTTTTATTGCTTTATCGATTACTTTCAAGGGTAGAAATTTTTACATATTAGACAAACGTTTCCTTATTGACTGAAAATATCACATAAGCAGAACATTAAATAAATAAATCTTAACTTTAAGAGCTTTTGAAAACTTTCCTTAATGGAAAAAAATATGTAAATATAAATTTTATAGTTTGCTAAAAACTCTTCTATCGGAACCGGTAGAATTGACCGACATTAAGAAGTTCACTTATAAATTATAGTTGCAATAATATACAAAACTTATATAAATAAAAGTGAAATTTTAGAAAAAAAATACAAATTATCTTTCAAGAGCGTATCATAATGTGTAGTAAATGAGATTATTTGTGCAAATTTTATACGTTTACAACTTCTTGAAAATGAATCCGTGCCGTATCTCGCTTGTTGAAATTTCCCAACAGGGTCTGAGGTGCTTCCCAAGATCTATGGATGTTGTTTCCATGATATTAGCTTTTCAACTACACGTCGGTAGTAAACTTGTAAATACACATTACTTAACTTTTCTTGTCTAACGTAGGTCATTTACAGGGAATTTGCTATGTGCAAACTACGTGTTTAGCATGTGGTAAAATAATAAACTTACATAATTTAACCCATATCTGCGAGTAGTTACTTAAATTTTCGATACTTTACATGCATAAAACATTATTCCTTCAACGCATATCAGATGTGTTATACGCGAAGTTTACTGTAGCTTTGTTGGAAACGACTAACGAAAATAATCCCACGTGTTACCTCTATACCACAATTATTACACGCTTATAAATAGAAATTAAGCTCTAAACCTTGGTTTAGAAAGTAAATGTATACATTTGGAGTTAAAAATGACCTGCAAGAAAAACAATTGCTAATGGTACTAATATGATTTTGTTCTATAAATGCACTGTAGAAATAATAGCCTACTAGATCTATATTATTTATTTCAGCAGATTTCCAGTATAACTTCTATACAAGTTTTGTAGCATTTTGAATGAGGCATTTGTGCCTTGCAACCTAAGAGTTACGCCATTCCCTTTCGAGGTAGACAAATAAATCCCTGCCCCATTTATTTAGAAATCTTTCTCCATGCTTTACTATCCTGGCGTAGTAGGTAAGACTGGAGACTTTTGGAACACACCACATTTCCAAGGTTACCACAATTTCAAGGTCCCACCCGCCCAAGATTACGCAATAAGTAGGTGATGTTTGCACACAACTTTTCCAATGTCGCACATTTCTAAGAATACCACACTGTAAGGTGTAAAAAATACGAAGGTCACTAACACTCAACACATTCACAAGGCTATTTGCGTACCCTACTTACTCAGATAGACATCTTACTTTTTTAAGGCTTGCTCATGTAATTTTTTACACTTCTTTGATACTACACTTAGAACCAAATTAAAAAAAGATAATGATATGCTAATATATTTATTTGTTGTATGTAAAAATGTAATCAGTGTATTGTTCAGATATATGATTTTCTTTAGGAATAAAACATTTTGATTTAATACAAATGCAAAAGGTCCTTTCCACTTCTGTATCATTACACCTGCGAGGACGTTGTGTTAGTAGCGTACGTGCAGTGTGGTGCCCATCGGAGATGCTGCTGTAGCAGAGTCTCAGATGACCGCCATTGGTTTACTCGAACTCCACACATGAAGCATTCAACCGTGTCATCTGAAGATATGGAAATTAACACTGCTGCTGCAAGCGATGTAGGTGAGTGAACTCCAGACTATATTCAATACGCAAGTAAACGTTTGTCGAAACAATTGTAATAATGAGGATAATAAAAGGTTGGTGTCACGTCGCACATCTTCTTACCGTAGAACACAGTAAGATACTAACAGGAAATAATTTATTATACGCAATATATAAAAAAACTAATTTTTCAAATAAAACACTTCTCCGCAGAGTATGCATGAATCATCTTCATATACCACTTGCAGCATTGTTATGGGCGCTATACGCGGTGAGCACCAGTATTCTTGGTGTGACATGTAGTAAATTGCTACCCATCTATCCATATCTGTGTGATGGTCAATAACTCGGTATTTACTTGGTTGCAATGCTTTGTAGCAGTCAGCATAAATTCATATGGCCAGCAAGATGATAACGAGTATGAAGAGCAAATGTGTGTGAATAATAGGGTCTAGGACAATTCGCCGTCGCCGGTTCGCCTTCGCCGATTCGCCGTCGCCAATTCGCCGTCGGGACAGTTGGCCGTCGGTCAAATTCGCCGTAGGGACGATTCGCCGTCGGGAGATGTTTTAGACGAATTTATAAAATTAATTTGTTCTTAGGTATGCCAACACACAAAATTAATTAACACCAACGCGAACCTGGATAATGGGAGACCTTGAAAATGTGGAGGGCCGGAAAGGTGAAGGATGCATCGTTGAATTGATTGGTGAGATCCCACCAACCTTGCAGAAACGTCGTGAATAAAAGCCTTGAAACGTTAGGATTGCTGGAGTAACGTACAGTGTGATGGTTAAGGTGAAGCAGGTAACCTTGACGGTAGAAATAGTGGGGAAATTAGGATATTAATGCAGAGCGAGTACATGTGAAACCAGTATTGTATGTAATAGAAAACATATTACGCCAAGCGGTAGAAAAGGCGAAGATTATGAGTGTTATGACTTCAAGTGGATGTCGTGATATTTTAATTAACAATGTGCAGTATTTTTTAAATAAAAGTAAATCGAAGTGTTTTAGTATCGGTCTGTCACCCCAATTCAATTTTGAACCAGTCGTGGCACTTGGTGTATCTAAGAGCAATGGTGTGGTGTTTGATTGCACATAGTTATGGACAGTCAAGGGATAATTACAAATTATTTATATACACCTGAAGGAAGATGGCTACCTACTAAGATATGTTCGAAAACGATATCATATGAAACTATTAACAAGCAGAAAATTATCACTGATTGTGAAGAATCAGAAATCTCTTTAAGATGGGAGTCTATAGAACAGTTATGGAGACTTCTTAAGATAATCAGTTACCGACTCAATTTAGTACCTACTATGGAATTTCCTGCATTTTATAATAAAATAAAACATGCGGAAGCGGATATGCCTGATGTTGACATACGCAGGTTAATAGTTCCATTACAAGATATATCTCAATGTAGCATGTGTTATGGAAATTGTAGACTTTGCCAAGGAGAAAATTGATATTGACGTAGAAGTTGCGAAAGCCGTTAAGGAATAAGTGGTGGTAACGACCAAAGTGAGAATAGGGATAATAATAAGGTTTAGTCAATATGTGGATGTTGTAAAGTGCAGAGTCGTGGCCACGACTCTGCACGTAGGCCTAAGACTGTGGATTGGTTAGTGCAGTGCAATGACTAATATGCCATTCAATCACTAGAATTGGATGCTGAACATGAAAAAGTGTATGGGCGGGGAATGTTTAGTGATATCCATTTAAATAATCTAGTTTATAAGTATGGTAGTGGAATACGTCTGTGTGAGAAATATTTTCTATCGCATAACGATGGTGTAGAGTGCATTTGTTATATTAAGCGGTTAATAGAAGACCTTAGAGAAATATCTCTGGAACAATTTGTACGTGAAATAGAATGTCATTTACCGAATTATATTTCAACAGATGATAACACGACTAGTGAAGGAGGTCTGCATTAATGAGCTCAAAAACGTAGTTGACGGTGTAGTAGAATGGGAGCGAAAAGGAGAATGGGAACAGTTAGCAAGAGACTCGGCACGCTTTAGGAAAAGAATGAAAGAGTGTAGTCAAATACTTTCAGCTGTCCTGGAAAAGCAACATCGTGATTACGTATTTATGAAACGCTTTAGTAGTGTATAGTACTGTATGTATTATCAATAAATAAAAAAATAAAAAAAGGAGTTGTTTGTTACATCATAATATTACAATATATAAAAGGAATCGTACAGAGCGTATTATATAATGTATTTGTTAGAATTCCATGAATTGTGAAAATTATCAAACCCACACACTTTAAAGTTCTGGCGCATAGAAACGTCCATGTATCTTTGCATATCAACTATCACGTAATGTGTAGGTAATTGAACTGGAACGTTTCACAGCTGATATTCGAAAGACTTCGTAATTCCAATTAGGTGTGTAACCCTTAGAGAATATGCTTCTTTATTTGCTAATACGTGCATAATCCCCCACTTTAAATTTAGGTGTATAACGGTCAACAACTTTATGATATTTTAAATGTTTCCAAATAGAGGCAGCATTATTTTCCGTTACTTCTATAGGTTTATATTCTGTGGTTCTATGCTTTCTTGAATTATAATCCACCACAATTTGAGGCAATATTGATAACCATTTATAGGAACCTTGCATACTGAATGTTTTCCACATTACGGCATTAAGAGTGCGATTTACACGTTCAACTACACTACCCTTGAAGTTAGAACAATCACTGTAATGATTAATATTAAATTTTTTCATAACTTTTTTTAATTCAGCATTATAAAACTCCGTTCCCATGTCAGTTTGTATATGTGTAGGCGTCCTTTGCAAAACAGACAAAAGTTTACTCACTACATCGGCGAGTAGTTTACCATTCTTGCGTTTGATGGGAAAAGCCCAGACATATTTAGAGACAGCATTTATTATCACTAAAATGTATCTAAATCCTTTATTTACCTGAGCGTAAGGTATCGTTTCCACTAAATCAGCTTGAAAGAGATCATTTAAACCTTTTAGTACTACACAACGCAGCGGAAAATTTCTCCTTGCTGGTTTGTGCAGTTCTTCAACAATATCAGTTTTACTGATTTTATCGCTTTCGATTTTAGTAGAATCTCAATGATGAATGGTTGTTCTTGCGTATATTTGACACCGTCTGCTATTATAGGTTTAATCACAGCTTCCTTACATTTAGTTTGACTAATTAGAAACATCGGTGTCGTATACAGTAGATCATCCGCTTGAAGATGAAAAACTTGAGGTGGCCACATACAATGCGCTACTGTACACTCTGTATAAGGAAACAAATATTTCCGATCTGTACCCAATGGAATATCTACTGTTTTCTTATACAATAAACCTTGTAAGGTATAAAATAAGTTTCGTAATATATATCACCTTGTTTCGTGACATCACTATGATGATAAGTAATATGTTTACCAAATTTATCTTTTGTCATTTGATGATAAAGGTGTCCACCAAATTTATCTATTAATATCAGTGCTGGATATGTAGTAGTATCTACAGTGATGGTCGTTGTAACAATGAAATGAAACGAATATAGTAATAGGTATATAACCAGAGATCCTATTTTATTACTTTCGCTTTACGAAATTCGTCAAGTATATGTATTATTTCGTTGTGACTGCTAGCATTAATTTATTAATTTATTCGGATCATTCCAAGATACAAACTCAATCTCTTTGTTATTATATTGTAATAGTTGCATTCTAGCCCTTCTTTTGGAGGTAGAAGTTGTGCGATATCTTGTGGAAGGAGGTGCAATAGCTGATGTAGCGGGTCGTTTTTCAGGGTAAAGCAATGGTTTAATGCTCTCAATGTATTTCCTACTATTAGTTCGTTGGATTTGGTCATCTGGGTTATAATTGCGTCGAGCAGCACTTGTGCGGCGCAAAATGGCATTGTATTGCTGCAGAGCACACTTTTTGTATCCCGTAGGAGCGTTTTTAAATAGTAGCTCATAAAATCCCGGAGTTCAATCATAGTCTAATGATTATCCATCAGGAAGAGCGATACGAAAATTCCAGTTCAGCATCACCAATAAGAAAATTTCTCTTTTTCGGGAAGAAGATGTACACCGTATGTTAAATCATACTCGTCTTCGGGATCTCTGAATATACCTTCCACATAATATTTCGCTAATGCTTCATACTGACTAAGGTACTCCTCAAAGGCCGGTCGAGATCCAGGAGCTAACATTTCTGATTTCAATTGTTGTAAAGTAGGAACCTCCCGCTCGTCATCATGTGTGGTATCAGCAATCACAGTTTCCTCTAAAACTTGTGGAATGCCGTCAGGAACAAGAATACGTGACTTTAGAGTTCTAGATGTTTTAGGCGTATGATGTAAAAAAACTTCCTTTTCATGTGCAACAGGTTCAGTTATTCCGAATTCTGATGTAAATGGTTCAGCTTTTACGAGAGAACCATCTTGTTTAGTAATCAATTGTTTCAATGGTTCCTTTAAACTAGCATATTTTTGTTGCACACTATTGCGAGCGCGCAAAATGTCTTGTACTAAGCGCTCCTCAATTACTACTACATGTTTACATATCAAGTAGTATTTATAATGCAATGTAACAGTCAAATCCCTTACGGAAACGACCTGCGTTAACATAACTCTCTTTATCAATCACAAGAAATCCAAATTGGTCACTCCAGCAACAGAAACACAAGTCCTTAAATCTATCAAGTGTCATATCTACATTAAGGTGATCATCACACACATGCTTAAGGTTTGTGTGATCTTGTTGAAACAGAACTAGTACATTCGCATTATCACGAATAAGCTGTTTGGAAATAGAAGAATACGTTTGGCACAGATAGAAACAATCATTGTTTTGGTGTCTACCAAAACAGAAAAGATCCCTTGTTTCATTCTGTCTATGGCTTGCTACATCATCAAAAATCACTATTAAATTTTTACGTCATTGCTTTCACTGTATCCGAAATACCTGATATTTTTTAAAGGTGCAAGTAAATTTCGCAGGTACTGGTATTTGCGTTGATATAAAGATTTGCAGTATACATAAACATTTTCAAAACTTAGACCATTTGGATGTTCTAATAAGGCAACCATAACATTTGGATGGACCGACGATTATACCTCGTTTACAACCTCCTTTTAGTAGACCACTATGTTTTGAGTAGTGATTATTGTTAAAAGTGATGTCACCCATTGTAGTACTGAACTGTAACTTGAATGGTGGTAATATATATATATATATATATATATATATATATATATATATATATATATATATATGTACAGGGTGTTACTTAAGGTACTTAAGGGGTGATTCCTGAGGCTATTTCGAGCCGGAAAGTTCATATGAATGTATGTACTCAGAAGCTTCGTTATTGATCTACAGGCTATTGAAGTTGTGTTTTTTCGGTTTTTTCCAAATTTTTCGAAAACCCTTCTAGATACTAAATTGAATATACATATTGTATACGGGCTTATACATATTGTATAAGGGCATGAAGGCCCCTATTTCAACTGAAAAGTTCATTTTTAATTTAAGCAGTGGCGTAGATACAGCTAGGTCATGACATCAATTCCACAAAAAAAATGTGATACGCCACTGTTTTATATGACGCGTTTACACGATATTCATCAGAAATCAATTCCGAACAAAAAAGGTCTCAATAAACTTTCACGTAAAACTCACCGTTTAGGAAAAAATAATTAAAAAGTGTCGTGTCGTTATAACGTGCAGTTTTTTTACAAGATAAAGGTATGTCACAAAAACACAAGTGAGCTCTGTCCGTTGATAAGGAAACATCGCTATGTATTTCGTTAATAATCCTGTCATGACTGTCTTATTCTTGACAGACAATAACTAGTTTGAAAATTCGTTCTTTTTGTTGTTTTCCAAGTGTTTTGTCTTCATGAAAGTAAGAGAAATGGTCAATTATGCTATTTCGGAGATGATCGACGTGCATTTCGTCTATGGTCTGGCTGACGGCAATGCTAAACAAGCCAGGCGTCTTTACCAAGAAAGATTTCCCAACCGTGCTGTTCCCGATAGTAGAACATTCACAAACATCCATCTGCGACTGCTCAATATGGCAGTTTACAAAATGGAAACCGAGAGGGACGACCTGGTACAGTGAGGACGGCGGAAGTAGAGGAGGCTGTCCTCAATGAAATTGAACAGAATCCAGGATCTAGTACACGCAAAATTGGGAGTGCGTTGAATATTTGCCACAAAACTGTATGGGAAATTTTGAGAAAATATTTGCTGTATCCGTATCATCTGCAAAGAGTGCAAGCTCTCCTTCCACGAGATTTTCCAGCACACAGGAATTTTTCAATGTGGTTTCTCCAGAAGGTTGCAGAAAATCCTCATTTCGACAGGAAGTTATCTTCACGGATGAAGCAAATTTCTCCTGAGAAGCAATCAGAAATTTTCGTAATGCTCATTTATGGAGCGAAGAGAACCCTCATGCTATAGTAGAAACAAAATTTCAGCAGCAATTTTCAGTCAACGTGTGGGTTGGTATTATTGGAGATTTTTTAATTGGACCATTCTTTCTTCCAAGGCGCCTTGACGGCAATACCTATCGTGCGTTTCTTCAAAACAATTTGCCTGAATTACTAGAAAATGTCCCTCTTTCTAGTACGTCAGCACATGTGGTTCATGCACGACGGTGCCCCGGCCCACTTCAGCACTTTGGTGCGTGAATATTTGAATTCAGTTTACCCAAATCGATGGACAGGTCGTGAGGGGCCTCAGTTCTGACCACCGAGATCGCCTGATCTGAACAGCTTAGACTTTTATTTCTGGGGGCATCTTAAAACTCTAGTCTATAATACACCAGTTCAGACGTTGGAAGACTTACGCAATAGAATAATTGAGGGCTGTGCAACCATACAGAACACACCGGGAATTTTTGAAAGAGTGCGTCGTTCAATGAGGAGAAGAGCAGAAGCCTGTATAGAAGCGGATGGTGGACATTTTCAGCATTTTTTATGAATGACTGCACAAAAGCTTTTCCCTTTATTGTTCAGTTTCTGTAAATAGTTTCTATGTTAGGAATTGATTTCTGATGAATATCGTATAAACGCGTCATATAAAACAGTGGCGTAACACATTTTTTTTGTGGAATTTACGTCATGACCTAGCTGTATCTACGCCACTGGTTAAATTAAAATAAACTTTTCAGTTGAAATAAGTGCCTTCATGCCCTTATACAATATGTAAAATTTCAATGTAATATCTAGAAGGGTTTTCGAAAAATTTGGAAAAAACCGAAAAAACACAACTTCAACAGCCTGTAGATCGATAACGAAGCTTCTGAGGACATACATTCATATGAACTTTCCGGCTCGAAATCGCCTCAGAAATCACCCTTAAAATAAGTACATACACTTAGTAACACTGTATATATATATATATATATATATATATATATATATATATATATATATATATATATATATATATATATATATTTCGTGTGTGCGTGGTGCGTGCGTGCGTGCGTGCGTGCGTGCGTGCGTGCGTGCGTGCGTGCGTGTGTGCGTGCGTGCGTGTGTGTGTGTGTGTGTGTGTGTTTGTGTGTGTTTGTGTGTGTGTGTGTGTGTGTGTGTGTGTGTGTGTGTGTGTGTGTGTGTGTGTGTGTGTGTGTGTGTGTGTGTGTGTGTGTGTGTGTGTGTGTGTGTCATACGCATTAAATAGTTTAGTAGTGAATCGTCAGTCAGTGTGTTATGAAGTATAGTTCTCCGTGTAATAGCTGTAAAGAAGGATCTGGATTAATTAACACCTTAATAAATAAATTACCCGTGGAGTTGCATACACCTGGGTACAGATAGTGTGGTCCGGATACCCGTTTACGAGAACGATTAGCTCGCGGTGACAGAGGTATTAACGAACTGGACGAATCGTGTAAGGAACATGATATTGCATGCTCGCAGTCAAACGATCTAAGACATCGCCACATAGCTGATAAGGCTTTGCAACAAAAAGCTTGGAATAGATTTCGTTTCTCAAACGCTACCTTTGGAGAAAGGGCAGTTGCATTAACCATAGCCGGTACAGGGAAAGTAAAAAGAACAATGGGAATGGGAAGCAAATTACGACGTAGGAAGGGTTCTCTCAGAAACAGCCTATTTCATTCAACAAAGCAGTGCTTCTAGCGCGACGTCATGTTGGTGGTAAACTTCGGTCATCGCTGGAATCTACGATACAAGTCTTAAACGTTTTAAAACCGAGAGAAGAATATTACCAATACCAAAACGTGGGGATTCATAACCTTTATTCCCCTATTTGCAGCACTAGGAGCTTTAGGTTCGTTGGGTGGAGGTGCAGCTGCAGTTGCAAAAGCGGTCACTGACGCAAAAACTACGTCAAAAACCTTAGATGAAACCAAACGCCACAATAAAGCAATGTAAGCAGCTATCTTAGGAAAAGGATTATATATAAAATCATATATGCGAGTTTTAGGCCTATATCTACAACCGTATTCAAAAAACTCCCACTGAAGCTACCACGTCACGCCTTAAGCAACGTTGAGCAATTTTTCGAGGGATTTTAGAGGGATATACTTGCGAAATGAATTACCTACACGAATCCATACGAATTAATGAGGTATCGTGAATCTGGATAACCAAATTACAGGGGAACACAATGGACGGCTTACATCAAGCCCAATGGACATATTACATATTTTGATAGCATAGGACATATTAAACCACCATCAGAATTAGTTCACTATTTTAAAAGTGATGGTAGTAGAAACACGATTGGCTATAACTATACCACGGTTCAAAACTTCTATACATATAATTGCGGTCATTTAGTCTTACGATTTTTATATGATGGCTCGTTTTGATTCTCAGCAGTCGTTGCTTGATCGTAATGTGGTACACATTTACATTTACCGATGCAAGCAGTATTCTTCAAGCCAACTGTAACCCACCGATTTATCTTGATAATGAGTCGGAATATGTAATGGGTTTAACTAGTTTTGAAAATTTCAATACTGTGCAAAACGTTACTTCCAAGAATAACCAACTGATATTTGAGGCAACTAGAATTACAATATCGCCAGGATCATACGAAGTTGCGGATGTGAATAAATATATAAATGATACAGTGAAGGGTTCGAATAAATTTCTTAATTTACGGGCGAACAGTAACACTATGAAAGCAGTTATGAAAGCAACACATGATATTAACTTTAATGTAGAAAATTCTATGGGACCTGTGCTGGGATTTAACAAAAAGTTTACAAAGGTCATGAATTACATACCTTTGAAAATCTTATTGCAATATAGCAAGTGAAAGTTTTAAAAATTGTGAGGCGTCACATATTATTCATCAACTTTTTCCCAGTGTACCAGAGGGATACAAAATAATTGAATCCCCTCTACATGCCATCTATTTACCTATAAATACATGCACCATTTCAACCAACACTTAAAATAGTAGACCTCGTCAATTCCAACGGTGAAGTCATAATGATAGGATTACATTTGAAGAAAAGATGGTGACGCGGTGTAACACATGTGCGTGAACTACAATGAGGTGAACTATAAAAGATCGAAGTGTGGAAATGTGAGGGTCAGTAAGCGGTCAACCCTCAAAGCAATGACAGCGCAGAATAGAGCACACTTGCAAAGTCTTGGTTTCATAGTAATGCAATAAGCATATTAAACGTAAACGAAAAAGTTGTTGTTGATAATGCCATAGTAAATTACGAACTCCACACTCATCAACCATATACTACGAGATTTGGAAACAATGATAAAATCAGAATACCCATTCAGGAAGACATGTGCGCTTTACCATCAGAATGTCTAATGCTGAGGGAGGATGGTGCCGTCTCTAACACCGCGCGGTTTGTTAGTAATGGCATTGCATTTTTATTCAGTGAAATTAGATACCAAATGAATGGAATTATGGTAGATTCCGTTACGAAGGTTGGATTAACGTCTACAATGAAAGGATTGGTATCATTGACACCCAACGACCTCGCTCGTCATGAAAACGCGGGTAGGTTTACTAATAGCATACTAACAAACGCGTTAGGACGTTTTAATGTTTGTGTCCCTTTGCGAATGCTACTTGGCTTTACGGAAGACTACAATAAAGTGATTTTGAACATCAGACAAGAACTAATTTTAATTCGCAGGAACATTGATACCGATGCAGTAATTTCAACTGTTGCAGATGAAGCACTAACTCATTCCAGCATTAGCGGAGCAATTGGCGTTAACGAAGTACATTGATAAAAATGTGAATACTCCAGTAGCATTTAGAAGTTGGGAAACACACATATATCCAGCAGTTCCCACAACAGATAAACATACATTGGCAATCAAAACATCGACTAGTATAGAAACACCTACATACATTATTATAGGATTTCAAACTGGGCGAGAAAATAATGTTTCTCAAGATATGAGCAGATTCGATAAATGTGTACTAAAGAATATTAGAGACTTTTGGACGATTAGGATCATAACTTGGGAGAAAAACTCGTTGTTAGCAATACTTCTTCGCTTAACACAAGTACTCACTCGACCACGAATACCTTTCTTAAGAAAGTGGTACATATCCATATCAGTCAATAATTCTAACTCTACTTTAGTACATTTCAACTTGGCATCCCACGCCAATCCAGGTATTGTGACATACTGCGATGGTTACAATCTATACATGTCTATAGATAGCCGCCTAAGGTTTTCTAACGCGTGTGATTTTAAATATATGTCAGCATAATCCCCGAGTGTATTACACTTAAAGTGATCCCACACCAGTAGGAAGCGACAGTATTCTTCATCACGCATTTTATCGTAGAATTTTCCATAGGTAGGTACCGTGACATCGTCTAATTTATAAAAATTATCCACGTACGCGTAGGGGAAACTACCTTTATTTCTAACTAAGTTAAAGTTATTATCATCAACAAAATATTTCCTTACCTCTTTACATTTATCATCTGATAAATTATGAGATAGAGTATCTAAGACTGCCGCCATGAACCTACAAGTATCGACGAATCACAAATTTATGTACTTCTTTTCCGTATAGCCGCGACCATTAATGAATTCTTCTACATAAATATGCTTACCGAACGTTATATACTTCTCGCTATTAACAGGGAGTACGGTAATTTGTTCAGTTTCACACGCTGACTGTTTGATGAACAGGTGGACATCACAACCACTGAGATTATGGAAAAAAACTGTGATAAATGTGGGTAACTGATAGTTTTAACTGCAATTTGAGAGTGCCGCACCACGATATCTACCAGTGACATGGCAGTGATCTCGTACTTTGGAATATGTAAGACCATCCGTAAAAAGCTTGTCGCATATATAACAATTACAACTTTGCTCATTAGAAATGTACCAACCATGAAAAAATTTAAAACATAAAATTTGGTGGTTTTACCTGAGATGATGAGAACTTACTCATAATCATGTAGTCAGTAGTGTCATCTATAGAATCAGTTATACGAATAATCATGCTGATCAAAATATATTGACATCTTTCATCTTGGCCCTTCGTATATATATATATATATATATATATATATATATATATATATATATATATATATATATACACTACATACATACGAAGGGACCCCACAGACCTTGAAAGATGTCTCCATGATGTTGTTAGCGATACAACAGTAGAAATTATTCGTATAACTGATTTTATAGTTGACACTACTGAACATACAATGACTTCAAGAGCAAGTTCTCCATCATCTCCCTAGTAACCACCAAATTAGTTTAATTTTCACGGTTGGTACAATTCTAACGTTTTATTTCTTTTTTTTACACCTTTTTGTTACTCCCCGTTCTTCATCGTTTGGGGAACTCCTGTATCCCTCCAAATTTATCCCGTTAGCGTCCTCACCTCCTCTCCTCGATTTCCCGCCAACTGCTACTCCTGAGGTTTCCTATCCAATTGACGTTGGCCTCCCTTCAGCTCCCGCACCTCAGGATTCCTCTCGCTCTTTTCTTGAGGTGCTGTATATCCCGCCCTCTGCGTCCTCTCCTATTATCGTGGACGCTTAATCCATCAACGACGAAATTTATGAACTGACGACTGTAGTCCTGGACTCTCTACAAGATTACGATCCTGATGTGGATACAGTACTACTTGACATCACCAATGCCGAAATCATTACTATCAGTGACGATGACACACCACTACCTATTAACGTAGACGAATATAACGATGATAGTAATGACTTCGTCAGCTTATCATCCAGTGTTGAGGGAATATGTTCTTCCTGTGCTGGGAAAGATTACCTCAACGCTGGTGACTACGACTCCGACGTAGGCATGGACCCTGCCTACAGTTATGATTCCGACGACTATGATAATGACGCATTACATCAGCGACTACTTCGCGAAACACGTACTGACTTTTGTAACGAAATCATCCTTGAAGAGAGTTTGGGGAACTCCTGTATCCCTTCAACTTTATCCCGTTAGCGTCTTCACCTCCTCTACCCGATGTCCCACCAACTGCTACTCCTGAGGTTTCCTATCCAGCTAACGTTGACCTCCATTCAGCGCCCACACCTCAGGATCCCTCTCCCTCTTCTCCTGTGGTGCTGTATATCCCGCCCTCTGCGTCCTCTCCTATTATCGTGGACGCCTAATCCAGCAATGACGAAATTTATGAACTGTCGACCGTAGTACTGGACTTTCAACAAGATTACTATCCTGATGCGGATACAGTACTACTTGACATGGCCAATGCCAAAATCATTACTATCAGTGACGAGGTCACACCACTGCCTATTAACGTAGTCGAACATAACGATGATAGTAATGAATTCGTTAGCTTATTATCCAGTGTTGCGGGAATATGTTCTTCCTGTGCTGGGAACGATTATCTCAACGCTGGTGACTACGACTCCGACGTAGGCATGGTCCCTGTCTACAGTTATGATTCCGACGACTATGACAATGACGCATTACAACAGCGACTACTTCGCGAAACACGTACTGAATTTTGTAACGAAATCATCCTTGAGGAGAGTAGCGATGAGGGGAACTTTATGAACACTCTCAGTAACAACATGCAGCAACTGCAACGTGGCGCTCACGAACTGTCAGACGTAGTACAACTAAGTGCACAGGAACAGTCACATAACAGCATACAGGACGAGAACAATGACAATGGCAGTGCTTCAGACGTCGCTCCGCAGGTCCACGGTCACGGAAGTAACGAAAACACTGACGACGTGCAAGAACTTGACAATGACTGGTTTTGGGCTACACATATCCCTGTGACCATTGGTCGCACTGCACTTCTACCTCTCCACAACGTCATATGTGCGATGGCGTCGGGAGACAGTGCCACTCAACGCAATTCTGCGTTTCTAATTATTGCCGGGCGATACTGGCTATTCTACGAACATCGCGTCATCACATGGGACCGGCTCACGTTCACGGTATGTATTGTCTTGATACTACTTTATTTACATTTATTATTCTTTCTTTCCTTACAGCTGACAAGCATAGTGCCATTCGTTCGGAATTATTACGTTGTGATTAGGCAGAGCTCTCTGGAACAGCAGCTCGGCCGGGTCCACACTACGATTGTAACATTATACCTTAACTGGCATAGTGTTATAATCCTAGCTATACTAAGTGGGTATGATCAGGCCATTGTACATCTGAAGATGATACTGGGAACTGTAGAAGAGATTGGTGGACTTTACGAACTCATCCGAGTTTGTAATTCAGATCTTCTACAAGTGATCTTTGCAAGTAATCGAGACAGACATAGTAAATATAACAGATAGAGCTCTCCTTCTACTTATAATTTATTTCCAGAAAAACGTCGACCCCAATAGTGCGACCCCAGACCATACAGACCGACATTGACTGACTGAGCGCGGCGACTACTATACAGACAGACAAGCAGACAGGTAGACATACAGACAGACAGACATACAGACAGAGAGACGGACAGACAGGCAGATACACGCCACACGGTGTATATGCTCAAATATATCAATCATACTGTGATGGAATACCATCATGTACCGCTGATGAACATTGCCAGTCCTCTAGAGGAGCATCTTCAGACGATACGGTTGAACGCTTCATGTGTGAAGTTCGAATAAACCAATGGCGGTCATCTGGCACTAAATCAAAGTGTTTTATTCCTAGATAAAATCATATATCTGAATAATACAATGATTACATTTGTACATACGACAAATAAATATATTGGCATATCATTATCTTTTTTAATTTGGTTCTAAGTGTGATGTGATGCAATTACGAAACACATTCAATTTCATTTTCATTTCAATAGAATAAGTAAAACACATTTAAAAGTTAAACTAGTTAAATTACTTAGTATGCATATATGCAATAACAATTATTACAATATAGATAGACCAATGTACTAAAGGAATTGTAAAGTCATGCATTCTTATCAACACACTTTTCACTATTATAAATAGAAGTAACTAGGTAACACTAGAACAGATACTAAACAGATACTATAGGTACCGGTAAGAGTAGTACTGAAACGATCTTGTCGTTATGTACATCATTAAAGAATTGTGCAATAAATAATCTTTCTAAAACATCTAAGAATAAATAATAACACCACTCTAACCTTAAACAAATACCAATTGGGGTTAAATACTATATGGCGACCCTGCCGAAACAGAATACACCGAGATCCGAATATTACAAGACTAACGAATGATACCAAAAGTTATGGGACAGTCCGCCACAAAAGAAGAGGTGATCATCGCACAAGCAGGTAACAGCGGCGGTCAGTCCTCAGATACCAAATTTGGCTCTACCCAAGATATATTACACACAATAATAATAGTGCTGGTTCTTTTAATAATTTTGTGGATGGTATGGACAAAATGCAAGAAAGTTATAGCTGGGACAATACGGGAAGAAGCCGCAAGAAGCAATGCCTGGTTAGATGCAGTTTAGAAGAAAGAGTGCATTTACAACCTTGAATCAACCCTGACGACGCAACAGTACGATCAACAAGTGCGGCGCATAAACAACGCAAAGAACATGAGTAAGTGACAGTGTTTAATTTTAAGATAATAATTGTATAGGCTAGATAATTTAAGAAAAAAATTTTTTATGTCAATCACTTGCGATCAATATTTGCAAGACATTATAAGCATAAAAGACCAAATTATTAAGCAGTCAAAGCGGACTATAAAAAAAGAAGTACCTAAACGTGAAAAAATTAGAAAAGAAATAGGCGAATAGTTAGTACAGTTATTTAATCATTTTACTAAAAGCGTACGAAGTCAATTTGAAAAGTTAAACGATAATCAAAGGGTGGTAGTTAAAGAATTATTCTGGATCATTAGAGATAAAGTAATAAGGTCATTTCAAGCGTTACAGATAAATTATAAAATCCCTAATAGCTGCGTTAAACATATAAATCCATTAGTACTCGAAGAAGACATTAATTATAGTGACGAAAATTCAACTATTGAAAACATGACTTTAACTAACGTTGATTTTTTTAACTTAGCTGGTAGGATTCTCCCGCAGGAATTTGACGGAAATCCTACAAAACTAGGCGCATTCGTAGACGGACTTATATTATTAAATGAAAATTCAGCGTATCATGACAATAATGCCGTAGCTTACGTTAAAACACGCTTAATAGGTAAAGTACGCGATTTAGTGACGAATAAACATTCAATACAAGCAATTATAGATGTTTTAAAAAATGGAATTAGGGGCGAAAGTTCACAGCTTTTAACCGCGAAACTTTTAAATTGCAAGCAAAATCACAAAGATGCTACATCATATACAGCGGAAATGGAATCTCTAGCAGAAAACTTAAAACAACCATTTATCTCAGAAGGCGTACCAATAGCAGTAGCAGGTAAATACGCCACTGACAATACCATTAGGTCACTCTCGCAAAATGCTAATTCAGATAGAACCAAGTTGATAATGGAAGCTGGAAATTTCTCAAATGTACAGGAAGCATTAACTAAATTTGCAAACATAACATCATCCATGTCGACAGTTACTAATACCCCGAACGTTTTTTACACAAACCGGAACACCAATTACTGTAGCCCAAATAACTCAAATGGCGGACATAGGCCGTTAAACAGGTGGAATAACAACCGAGGCAGAAACAATAATTACCATCCTCATATTGGATCACCACATACGCAACAAAGTCGTGGGCAAAATTTTAGATTTAACAATTATTTTAGAAATAATAGACATAACGACCGAAATTTCACTCGAACCGTAAGACCATTAGCATTAGAATCGGGAAACAAGCAGTCCCCCAACTGGGACAATTGGGGGACGCTGCGTAAATATTTTTAATTGTCAATTATCTTTCACTAATTTCGTAATACTTTAAACAAAAATGACTGGTTCACAATGTACATTTCTTCTAGATACAGGAGCGGATATTTAAATTTTTAAATGTACAAAAATTACTAACAATCAAATAATTAACACCTCTAATGTTAGCAATATCAAAGGCGTTACTGAAAGCATCATCCAATCACTAGATATTACTGAAACAGATATTTTTGTTGACAATTATAAAATTTCACATACTTTCCATATTGTAGACGAAAATTTTTCTATACCAACAGATGCAATTTTAGGTAGAGACTTCATTTCTAAATACAAATGCACATTAAATTATTCAAACTGGACTATGACAATGAAAATTCTACATAATCAACATGTTGTTGTCTCCATTTATAGTAGTCCAGAGGCAAAAAATGTAATGATTGTGCCAGCACGTTCTGAAGTTATACGATATTACCAAAAATTCGAAGAGTTGAAAGAAGACGCTGTAGTGGTAAACAAAGAATTATATCCAGGAGTTTTTGTTGCACGTACAATTGTATCAAGTAATTCTCCTCTTGTAAAAATTATTAACACAAGTTCCGATACAATCACATTAAGAAATATTTACATTGAGACACTCAGTCTAGATGATTTCCATGTATATCATATTACCAACGATCAAGACGATAGGTTAAATAAATTAGCCAAAAAATTAAACCTAGACACGGTTCCAATTCTCGTTAAAGATAAAGCAGTTAAAATTTGTCAAAAATTTGCAGATATTTTCGCATTAAAATCGGATAAAATATCAATCAACAATTTCTATAAACAAGAATTAAAATTAGTAGATAAAAAACCGGTGTACACAAAAAATGATCGAAGTCCACATTTGCATAAACAGGAAATAAATTAACAAATAAATAAAATGCTAGAACATGAAATAATAGAACCCTCTAGGTCTCAGTACAACAGTCCAATCTTACTAGTTCCCAAAAAATCAGAAAATGGAATTAAAATATGGCATTTAGTGATCGACTACAGACAACTAAATAAAAAATTAATCGCCGACAAATTTCTATTACCTCGTATAGACGACATTTTAGATGAGTTAGGTCGAGCCAAATGGTTCTCTGTAATTGACTTAATATCAGGTTTTCATCAAATACCGCTGGAAGAAAATTCACGCGATATGACGTCTTTTAGTGTAGACGCTGGATCCTTCTGATTTACTAGATTACCCTTCGGACTTTTAGTGAGTCCCAATAGTTTTCAAAGAATGATGTCAATTGCATCTGCAGGAATCACTCCTGAAAAAGCATTTTTATTTATGGATGATTTAATAGTTATTGGTTGCTTTGAAAAACATCATTTATCAAATTTACAGAAAGTATTTGAAACGTGTCGAAAATTTAATTCAAAATTAAATCCGGAAAAATGTAAATTTTTCAGAAACGAAGTTACGTATTTAGGTCACAAAATTACAGATCAAGGGATTCTCCCAGATGATTCAAAATTTCAAATTATTAAACAATATCCAATCCCGAAAAACTCGGACGAAGTAAAAAGACTAGTTGCATTTACAAATTATTTCCGCAGATTTATACCACAATTCGCAAAAATAACATTGCCATTAAACAAATTAACGAGAAAACACACAAAATTTATATGGACAGATGAATACCAAAATTCTTTCAATTTACTAAAAAATTCCTTATTATCCCCTCCAATTCTTCAGTATCCAGATTTTTCTAAACCATTTATAATTACAACAGACGCTTCACAAATTGCTTGCGAGGCTGTTCTCTCTCAAAATTTTAACGGACACGAACTTCCAATATCATACGCTTTACGCTCATTCACAAAAAGCGAAATTAATAAAGCCATCATTTTAAAAGAACTACTCGCAATACATTGGGCAATCAAATACTTTCGTTGCTACATTTATGGAACAAAATTTCTCATTAAAACTGATCATCGTCCTTTAATTTATTTATTTTCAATGAAAGACCCAACTTCTAAATTAACGAGGGTTCGTCTTGAACTTGAAGAGTACAATTTTGAAATACAATATGTTAAAGGTCAAGACAATGTTTGCGCTGACGCATTGTCTAGGATTAGTATAGACGATTTAACGCTATAACTAGGTCAAATGCAAAACACAACTACCTCAACGAATCAACTAACGCAAAGTAAGGGTAATTCGAATAAAAACAATAAAAATGACGTTTATATAAAACCTAAAGTTTACGAAGTTATAGACAATTCCGAGACACTTAAATTGCCATTTGTAAAATTCCAAGTTAACGATGCATCATTAAAAATGACAATCATGAGTAAAAGAAAATTATGCGCACAAAACGAAATCTCAATTACTAACGATAATAATTCTGCACTAGAGCAATTACTATTTAAGCTAGACAGTATGGCTGGTGATTGTAAATTTCAAAAAGTTAAAATAAACCTAGGTGATAATATATTTAAAAAATACTCTATTAATACATTTAAGGATGTAGGAGAAAAGTGCCTTAGAAAAACAACTATTGTTTTATGTAATAAAAGAAAACATATAACAAATGAAAATGAAAAATTGAAACTTATAGAACAATTTCACGATAATCCTCTACTAGGAGGTCATTGCGGTCAAAAACGGTTACTGAAAAAACTAAAGTCTTGTTATTTTTTAAAACAAATGTTTCGTGACGTAGCGCTTTTTGTTAAAAAATGTCACAAATGCCAAATTAATAAAATCAAATTAAAACAACCAGAACCAATGACTATAACACCGACTCCTCAAAAGCCATTCGAAAGCGTATGTATTGATACGATTGGGAAACTACCAACATCAAATGATGGGAATCAATACGTTATAACAATACAGTGTGAATTAACAAAATACATAGTGATAATACCAATCCCTAATAGAGAGGCAGTAACGGTAGCAAACTATTTAGTAAAGAATTTCATTCTTATTTATGGACCTATGAAAGAAGTTCGAACAGAAATGGGCACAGAGTATAAAAATCAGGTGTTCTACAATGTAACTAAACTACTCTCGATCGAATATCGCATATCCACCGCATATCATAGTCAATCTATAGGGGGTAGTGAAAGAATATTTACGTATGCATGTAAATGATTCAAAATCAGATTGGTCCACTTGGACACAATATTATGCATTTTGTTATAACACAACACCGAGTACGTACCATAATTATACTCCATTTGAGCTGGTATTTGGCAGAAATTCCATTATCTCAGAGTCACTAAACGGATCACGTGTAGACCCTCTTTATAATATAGACGCTTATGATAAGGAACTACGCTCATAAGCGAGCGAAAAAGCACTTAGAAAAGGCTAAAATAGACCGTGCAACTGCTCATAATGCCAATGCTTGTCGACAAAATTTGAAACCAGGTGATCTTGTTATACTAACCAATGAGGAACGACACAAATTGGATCCTTGGTACCAGGGTCCGTATTCAGTGGTTAGTGTTCAAGAACCGAATTGTACAATTAAAAATGTAGACGGAAGACAGTTGACAGTACACAAAAATCGAGTACGAAAATATATGTCAAAGTAGGTAGTATGTTAGAACATAAGTATAGTTTTAAGAGTGTGAGTGGAGATAGATAATGTACCTTAATAATGTCCTATTCTCCTTAAGAAGGGATGGATACTTGTAGTTAGTTAGTTATTTTATACCTTAGACATGTACTTGTAATTATTTTATGTATTTAACTACGTAATCTTCTTAATTCAAATCAAATATTTTCCTTTATTCGAGAATGCCCTCGCAAGTGGCCATAGCAAGGATCATTCTTCTAAAAGGGGAAGATGTGATGCAATTACGAAACACATTCAAGTTCATTTCCATTTCAATAGAATAAGTAAAACACATTTAAAAGTTAAATTACTTAGTATGCAAATATGCAATAACAATTATTACAATATAAATAGACCAATGTACTAAAGGAATTGTAAAGTCATGCATTCTTATCAACACACTTTTCACTATTATAAATAGAAGTAACTAGGTAAACTTAGAACATATACTATACAGATACTACAGGTATCGGTAAGAGTAGTACTGAAACGATCTTGTCGTTAAGTACATCATTAAAGATTTGTATTTCTGTATCATTACTGCGTTGTAACTGTGGTGTCATATTAGTTGGGTTGATTAGCCCATTTCCACAGTTTTCAAACTATGGAAATAGGCCGATCAACTCAACCACACCAACGTATCTACTACCTTTATACTTACCTATCATCGTCTTTTCTTCGCCACACTCCTTAGTTATACACTCATTCCTCCTCTTATTCCTTCTCGTTTTACCGCATGCGCTTCTCAGGAATCTCATGCCCACGGAATTTATTTTCCTTTCGTGATTTTCTGACATACCCATCTCTCACTTTCATACAGTACTAACGGGACAAACACTCCATTAGGAATTGCTCATTTCACAGCTATTCGTATGCTGTCGTCTCGTTTCCACCTTTCCGTTTGAACAACTCAATCCTTGTTTTGTTCACGTTCACGTTTATGTCCTTCCAACCTACATATACATAAGTAGTAGCTATAGAAAGTTCGCAATAGATGCACGCATGCGTGCATGCGTTCGTGCGTGCGTGCGTTCGTGCGTGCCTGCATGCGTGCGTGCGTGCGTGCGTGCATAATAAAGATAAGTACTTTAATACAAATTCTATCTTAACAAACGTTGCAAGAACTGAAAGTACTAATAAAAATACTAACGTACATACAGTTGTTCACAAAAACACAAACAGAACTGTACCAAATTCAAATAATATAAACCATCAGGTAAACCTCTGTGGTGCATATTTGCTATCGGTTAATAATAATGAAGATATCGTCTGCAATATAAATAATTCAGAACGGTAATCAAATTCCAATTTAAAAATTTTACATCTCAACTTATAAAGCATGAATAGTATTTTTGAATTTGAACCTTTGGTGTTACAGAAGGTTGACGTTGCTTGTGTCTAATGCCGGCCGTTACCTACGGCTTTGCGGAACAATTTCTTAGTTTGACTTTTTTTAAGGGAAAATAAATTTTAAAGTTACACTTAAACGTTTATATGAGAATAAAATTCAGTCAAATTTTGCTGAGGGTGATATTTGCTACAAACGGTATAAAAAGGTATATTATGCAAGTCTGTAATAAATGTTGGAAAAACTTTACATAATGACGAACTAGTCTAATCCATTACAAATCGCGTCAATTTTCAATAGTTACTAAGTTAACTTTCCACAGCAAGTACAAAGAATTACGCATAGTGATAATAGTACCCAAGAAAACTTGAATTAATTCACTAAATCTACCTATATGTATGCAACCGGTAACTGAAAATGAAGTATTTAACATTATGATTGGATTAAAAAATAGTCACTCTGCGGGAATTGATAATATTAGCTCATGTATATTGGAAAGATGTGCGAACTATATTTTAAAACATCTAACGTATCTAATCAATGAGTCATTAGGAAATGGTGTTTTTCCTAATAACTTAAAAATACCTAAATTAATGATAACTCTCCATAAGAAAGGAATATAGGCTTGCATCATGTTATCAACAATTTGCAAAAGGGCAGATACACCTCTTCCGCAGTTCGCGGCTTTTTTAAGCAGAGCGTTTGACTTGGTCAATCACAATATAGGTATTGTTAGAAAAACTAGACAAGTATGGTTTTCGGGAAACCATACATAACTGGTTACATTCATCCTTGCACAATCGTAGCCAATTTGTGGAAATAAACAGTGAAAGATCGGAAAGCTTAATAAATGAAACCGGTGTGCTACAAGGTTTCGTTTTAGGAACCCTACTATTTATATTTTTATTATCGATTTGCCTAACGCACTAAAACTTTCTAGAAATAACAATCTTACAATATTTGCTCATGATAACAGTTACCTTATTTCTAGTAGTAATTATAGTGAGGTATTCGGGAAAATAAATTCAGCCGCAAATCATATCTCCGAATTTGCCAGAAAACATAAATACAAAGGGAAGTTTGTTGTAAATTGCAAATTAGGTTTTCAAATATTACACATATACTTTATACAGTTTTAACAACATATATTGAATATGAACTTACATGCAATTAAAACAAATTAAAGCAAAATTTTCTATAGAAATAAATTTAAGCTTGTTGATAGTTGGATGGTATAAAGTTCTAATCCAAAATAAAACTTTTAATTTTCCAGAGATTAATCATTGCGACAAAAAAATCTATGATGTTATTATTTGGACTATTGTTGGCTTATGCTGTTACAATTTCGTCTTTTGTTATGTTTAAAAACCTACCATAGTTTTATTCTTATTTTTAATCGATCTCTGGCAGTATTGGGTTTATAAAGCTGTATAATTCTGTGTTTGAAAAAAAAAATCTAAGTTGAAAACGTTGATTTTTCATCTTGTTGCTCGTCAAAAATTACGTTCATTTCTATGTCGTTGGTAATCCTTCTTTAAGCACTTTTCGATTATGTATCACAAGCTTGAAGTTCTAAAGTGAGGTTAAGCAGAGTACTAGGGGTTTCTCTGTAAAACGTATCATTTTCGACAGCGTTATAAATATCATTATAATACTTATCTTTTATTTGAGATTTTAAAATGTTCGTTTCTCAGTATAATTTATAATAATAATAATAATAATAATAATAATAATAATAATAATAATAATAATAATAATAATAATAATATGTTTTATTGCTGTAGTACATGTTATAGAAAAAAAAAACACTTTACAGAAGTCTTAAATTACAAGATTCAAATTCTTGAACACTATAAAAGGCTTTATTTAATAAAAAGAACTTAATTTTCCGTTTTAGCAATCCAAAATCTAAGTTCCTAATTTCTGTTGGTAATAAATTAAAATATTTCACAGATAAATTAATAAAACTATTATGTGTTTTTGTTAGTCTATAAAAGTTTCTACATATATCACTACTGTTTCTCGTTCCATACTCATGAACAGTGGACCTAGTTGAATAAATATCAGAATGAGCTTTAGCATAAAGTATGCAGTTTAGAATAAAAATACTAGGAACAGTTAAAATATGAAATTTAATAAAAAGAGATTTGCAATCTTCGGTATACCCGAGTCCCCCCAGTACTCGAACAGCGCGACGTTGAAGGGCGAAAATTCGCGACGATTGAGAGCAATTACCCCAAACTATGTTGCAGTAACACAGATGGCAGTGAATAAATGAGAAATAGGTCATTTTTAGCATATTTTCTGAAATACTATCTGCAAGGCGGCTCATGAGATATATATTAGAACATAATAATTTGGCTAAAGACTTAACATGTTCTGAAAAACTAAGTTTTGGATCTAATTTGACACCCAAAAATTGCACAAAGTTGGGGTTATGAAGTGAATGAGGTTTCAAGGTGCTCATCATTTGAATACAAACTTACAGCTTCGGTAGCAATTACAGCTATCATCGTGAATAAAGAACCTTTAATATAAATTAAAGTGTCAATCATATTTGTCAAATATGGAGACGCAAAGAATGAGTTTGCTGCAAATATTAGGTATATGTATTTGAAATTGTTTTATTGCTAGTTGGTGTCCTTATGCTCTTATGGTGAGTCTTCGATTTGTTGGTCCAACATAGGAACGGTAGCACTTCGAGCAACAAATTTCGAACACTACCTGATTTTCGCCGGAAACTTAATCTTTAGGATGTCTAAAGAGTTTCTTCTTCTCACCATCTAGATCTAGATCATTTGAGTTACTCTAAATCTAGAAATGAGGAGCTTAATAAATTTAACGACTGCACCTCAACAAAAGGGTTACTTTTCCAAACAAATTAATAAAGTAATAAAGAAGGTCAAGAATAACATCCAAACACCTCTCAAAGCTAATAAATCAGAAATACACCTCATACTCCCAAATATAAAAAGTGTTACTGACTCTATTGCTAATAAATTTCCAAATGACTATTTTAGAAGATTAATTAAGGCTTTCATGACATTATGGCGATTGTAGTCATCACTTTAACTTCCAGAGACAATTAATTTTCAAAGTTATTTTAATAATTTTTTCAAAAAACGTTTAAATTAGGTTAATTGATAGTGAAATTGGATTAATTCTCGATATTGTGATAATGTTCAATTACATTTTTTTTTATGTTGTGCTATCAAACTCCTTATTACATTCTCTAGGAAGTAAGCTAAACAAATTTTATAAAAGTGCTATTGTAAAATCAGAAATTTGATTTTTCTTGTAATTGATAATGATTGATCTCACAAAATATTTCTTTGGCATTTTATGGGAAATAGCCATTTAAGTTAAACTTCGTTATTTCCTGAGGAAGCGATGTAGCTCAGTATTTCATCTATCAATTAAAACTTTATCCCATAACTATAGCAAAAATTATTCCAAAAAGGAGAAAACGCAAGACTAACATAGAAAATACAATGCAATTTAGTGCTGTCAGCAGGTATCTATAATTTATACCCAAGTACATACCTAAACATCTTTATTGTCGGTCGGATCATTGTCGGTAAATCTTATACAATTGTTTATAATATTCACTCAACTTATTTTTACACTTAAGTTTCTTATAGTTGTATCTTATATTAGAAGTATAAAGATGTTAATAATATCTTCATGCAGACAAGTAGCGCTTAATTTATTTTATAGTAACAATCTTTTATAAAAGCTAAATTAAGAATGGCACATCTGAATTGAGAAAAGAATAGGGGTAGGTGATAGGGTACAATTTTATCGTCTTTTCTATTAGGGGTATTTAGTTGCTTGAGAATGATCTACTTGTGCTGGTTACCTTGTGAAAATGTTATTACTTCGTGGTTACATACCTTGTTTGTTATTGATTCTTTTGTTATTGCTTTTACAGTTCGTTTTGTTATAGTTATTCCATAAATTGTATTTTGACAGTACCGCTAATATGCGCGGAAAAGCGTCTCTTGCCAACATACACAGGTGTAGCATTATTTATAGACTGACCGGCAAAGAGTGTGCAACAAATAGAAAAATGTTTTATTGTGGAGCTTTCAAAAAAAATTTTTACTTGGTACCGATTCGGCATACCCAATAACAAACAAAAAATACGTTTACATATGTCACTTGATCACAACAATTGCGGCAAATTTAAACCATTCGCCTTAAATATGTAAAAAGTGGGGTTGGATGACACATTATCGAAAAGTATCAAAGAGAAAAGTTATTCGGAATCCAATTTTATGGCTAACTGTCAATTTTCAAAAAGATTCAAGGACGTTTGAAAATTATTAATTTTTTGGTGTTTTCTGGAAATTAAAAAAAAAATTTTTGTTTCGCTTGGTTTACATAAAACAGAGTAAAAGTTACAAAAAAAATCCCAGTGCAATAATTTCCCTTTATTGGCTCCCAAAGAATTGGCAAAAAAAAAAACTAAAAATATTAATTTTCAGACCTCTGACCTTGTTGCAATCACCTACAGAAAACAAAATCTATAAGTAAGAAACTTAGGAATAGTTTCAATTACTTCTAAATGATCCATGCTTCTATCATAAACTTAACTAAGCTAATATTTTTTTGGATTTGATTGAAAAACAAACGAAAATTTTATAAAAAAGATAATGCCAGTGTATTTTATACAAGATTTTCATGCTTTCATCGAAGCCTTTTAAAATGGTTATAAACATAACTTAATTAATTAATGAGGTTGAAGAATACTAATACTACGTAATGTCACTAAAAAGCATTGTAAACACAATAAAACACAGAAAGCAAGTAGTAAGTAGACTACTTAAACCTAATTAAACTCTATATGTTCCCCGTTCCGTTCCATACATAACATTGTTCTTCTGCATAGTTCGTTCTGCACGTTTCTCAACATGTGCGGAGTTGTTTCAGCTATGCAGCCTCGAATGACATTTTGTAAGATTTCAACATTTATGACCGATGTTTGTATACTATATCTTTTAAATACCACCATAAAAAAATCCAGTCTAAAATGAATACCTGCTTGTTGAAAGCACACGTCTCTCCTTTGCAGTAAACTGTGCAAAATATTTGAGACTTCTGTCTGCAGAGATTCTAAATATCATTCCGAATTGATTGATACAATGCACAAAAGTCCAAACGGGCATGCATCGTAATAACGATCTTTTAAGACGTGACCAAACTCTGGTTTATAAGGATCAGACTTATCTTTTTTTAAACCCTCCTGACTGACCTGTGTTCAATGGTTGTAGTATTGGTAGTATCACTCACTGATACCTGTGTTGTTTCTAAAACTGTTAAAGGTACATATAAAGTACCTTCATCCCCAGGTACCGGCTTTTCATGACAGATTTTCTATCTCTTTTCCACAGATCTTGTTTGTTTAAATTTAGTTATTATGTGCGACACTGTGGAATAATGAACCATTTTGTATGGATGTCTTGCATTGAATATTTCTGATGTCTCTGGCAGTCTTACGCTTATCTCCGTAAATGTACCATTTCGATCTTTATGGTCACTGACAAGGCTGTAGGCATTTTTGACACTTAACAATAATTACAACCAACAATAGAAACAAACAACAAGAGTTAACGTAAGCAAAACAAAAAAAAAAGCAAAAACTAAAAAGTACAAGAGTAAAAATCGATCCCAAGTAACCTTTTTTTTTAAATCTTTTTCCATTTGTTGCAAATTCCTTGCCGATCACTATAAAGAGATGTGAAAATTTATTGGATCGACTAGTTTAATTTAAATAATGCATTCCTTACGAGCCAATTACATGTTATGTTCAGGCGATTTCATTACGAATGTCTTGGTTTATAGAAGCGCAGTTCTAAATTACTGTTTTTGGGACCACGTAACAAGTTCTGCAACGTATGCCCTTCGAGAAACAAAGCACAACACTACAAGTATTGTGGGTCTTCAACCGGAATGGAGCAAGATGTAATAATTGAGGGGTTTAATAAAAGTATAAAAATCATGACGTCAGATATAAGCATCTGATTGGAGCCGTGGACCACGTAACAATATCATATGTTTCTCATCTACATAAAACTTCAGTACATTGTGCTTATGATATTGAAACAAGACATACTTTAAAGTCAAGAATTCCACGTTTATGTGTAGTTATAGCATCGGCTATCACAAATAATTAGAACTCGGGAGGAAACTTCGACAGGACTTGAAAAAATGGTCCATACCATGTATTTGGAGATCATTTCGATTATAATATTGCAAAAGAAAACAAACCAATTCCGTGAACCTTTTGAAACAAAGTGGAACCTACGCAAATTTGTTCTGTTTTGGACTATGTAGTGCGTAAAGCCGACCGCACGGTTGTAAACGACTACCAATTACGCAAAGAAATACATGCCCCTTGTCTCCAAATTTTCTGGAGGGAAAAGGATACATTTTTGTAAGAGAGGTTCTTACTTATGACGATGTGTTGGAGCAGACTTATCCTTCAATAATGGACTTTCGTGTCATACCGACGCTATGATTAGAACAACCGAAGGATTACATCTTAAACCATTTTCAAATAGAAAATTTAACATGTCCGAAAGAATAAGAATGCTTGTCAGGTTGCGTTGACGCACCCTGTATGTGATATGTTATAATGGCGTGTATTACGTGTTTTGAGTACGGCTGTATTGAGTTTGAACGGAAAAAATTTTTTTTGTGTATATGCATAATGTTTGTGGGTGGGTGATACGCCACTGGAAATTTAGGAGAAATATTATTCAGTATGTAGATACGTGTATTTGAATGTTATAGAGACTTTGGTGTTGGAATAAATAGATTCTGATGAATGTAAATGTGAAAATAAATTTGTCGATGGGACGATAATGTTTGCTACTGTGTTGCTACTGTAAGAAATGGAATGTTGGAAGATAGAGGAGTAATCTTGGCCAGAAGATGTGAAGTATAAGTGTAGAATGTTTTAGAAAATATGTAGAGAAAGATTTGGTATGTTTTAAGTGTTAATTTCAGAAAGTTTTCGTAATGTTGTGCAAGTTGTTTTGAGAATATGTGTATGTATATGGGATTTGAGACCTTAGACGGTACTTATTTTTGCAAATTTTGCGGAAGAAAGACGAGCGCATGTGGGAGATAAGTGTTGAAAGTTGCGTAATGGTCCAGAGTGGCCACTGAATGAATGTGATGGCGAGAACTGGTTTCTCCATGAAGTAATTGGAAAATTTGTAAGTAAAAACAAATATGGCGATGTATTGTAGTTATAAGCGTGCTTGTACAGATGGTAGCATCAGTCGGGACTATGAAATTTTGAATGAATACTATTGGAGAATATAGTGCGGAAGGAAGACATGTTTAAAGATGGATGGCTGAAGGTATAAATAGGAAAGTCAGAGATTGACGTAGGAGTTAGTTAGTGAGCTTAAGTTTTGGTTGTCGGTGAGAGACGCGCGCAAGGTGATGTGTTAAATTAGAATGGGTTGAGTTGGAGTTATATTTGTGAATAAAATTTTGAATGAATACTATTGGAGAATATAGCGCGGAAGGAAGACATGTTTAAAGATGGATGGCTGAAGGTATAAATAGGAAAGTCAGAGATTGACGTAGGAGTTAGTTAGTGAGCTTAAGTTTTGGTTGTCGGTGAGAGACGCGCGCGAGGTGATGTGTTAAATTAGAATGGGTTGAGTTGGAGTTATATTTGTGAATAATATTGAAGGCAGTCATTGTTTAAACAACTGCGATTCAACCCGAAAGGGGATGAATCGTATAAGACATTCATAAATAAAACAATTAATTAAATTGAGATTGAAGATAAAATTAGTTTGTTTATTTTCAAGAAAGTAAAAAGTGCATAAGCAGATTTATAGAAAAACATAACAGTTGTTACGTTAAAGTGTTGATGTGCGGCGCGTGTTCTTGTAACGGTATTTAGTTAAAATTATTTATGGGACCACCTTTAAGTAAACGAAATTTTCGTAATAAATTAAGCCAATGTTAAGGTAATTTTATGTGACATTAAAAGTTTATTTGTGTTAAGGAAGGACTAAGCTGTCCTAAAGGTTGCTAGAAATTTTAAGAGGCAACCAAACGTGTACAGATTATTACGTGTTATTGGACTATTTGTGAGTACAGAAAGGAATAAGTGTTTGTGAAATTGTGAAGCACTGGTTATGTGCCTTCAGGCAATTTAAGGATTACAAATGGACTACAAATAATTGATTTACGGGAAGAAAGAAGAAAGAAAAGCGTAGGATAAATGGACAATTTTAAGTAAGAATTATATTTAAGGACCTTGAAAATTCAGTTAAGCACGATTATCTTTTTGTTTAGTTCATTTGCGTAATGTTGGGTAATTATTAATTAGTTTAGAAGCGAAAAGATAATCGTTCTCGAGTTATGTTGTTTTGGGTTGTATAGTAGTAAGAATTTTTGCAGGAAGTTGTATTGACAGTGACGTGTGGTTTTGATTTTCAACCACGTTGTTGTGGTATATGTAAATATATTTGTGTTTGTTTCTTTGTCATTTGTTTATTATTTTATGCAGGACAATATATATTTATCGTTACCTTTTTATTTTGTTGTTTATTTAGCCAGGTATGAGATACATTTGTGACGATTACTTAGTTGGTGACCTAGTTTTGACAAGTTAAGTGTAGACTTTGCATATTTTGGATTTTAAGATTAATGAACAACCTGAAAGGTTATATTTGCCAGGTTGATTGCAAAAATTCTCATGTTGGTTTCATTAACGCAGTACACTAATGACGGATCAGCTTTTAATTAAAATTTCATTAAGTATAACAAAAAGTTGGAGTTTTGAGAACTTAAATATTTACGAATGTCAATACGATTCAGAAGTGTTATAAAAATTAAATTAAATTTAAAAGATATCGTTCATGTTAGGAATTTTAAAAATTAGTTACCGATCATTGAATGAAGAAATATTTTGTTCATTAATAAGTAGAAATTTAACTTTATATGTATACGAGGGATACGTAGAAAATATAACTGTTGGTTACGTGAATGCAGTTGAATTTGAGTGATAAATTTTATTTTGCAAGTTTTGGTATACGAGGTGTATTCAAAAAGTTTTTAATAACCTGGGTAGTACTAAATATATTTGAGTTTGAGTTGAATTGTTTTGGACGAGTGTTTGTTGTAGGACCCTCGTGTGAGAGTTTACTGAGTAAGCACAATCCTACTTTCCACAATCAAGTAGGGTTAATTAACATCCAGCTTAAGACAATTATTTTAGCAAAGTTTCGATTGTGGTGGCGCCTAGAGACATATTTTCCCGGACTGAGCTGTTTGAATTTAGGGGTAAGGTGTTTGAGCGTATTAATCATTCATTTTACTTATTATTTCGACCACGCCCATCTCCCTGTTAGCTGGCTTGGCAACCCGCTTACATTAGTAAGCATACACGACGCCTAGTGCGGTTTGGACGTGTAACATGCTTTGAAAAAAGAGGGCGTATGTAACAAAGTCACCTTCTGGCAATGATCCTGAGTATGGACCTGACGCTGCTATAACAGACATGAATATTGAAGGTTTCTACATCAAACGAGAAAATGTTAGGTAAAATGATAAGTGAAGGGTCAATGCATAGATTAGTTGAAAAGAGACTAGAGGATAACACGAAAATTTATTGTGGAAAAGTATATGTCATGAACGTCTTGCCGCATCTAATTATCTTGTCATTCCGCTGTGAAGGACCTTTTATATAAAGGCAACATGGAGTTACATACACCCGCTATGGTTTACGGTCCTACAGATGAAGAGCGTGCTTTTGAACGATATGAAGAAGTAACCAAGAAGAAAGTGATGCGTTGCAGATTAGGAATATTTATATCCAAATAGCTGCTTCACCAAGGGGGTTACTGACAGATGGGGGAGTGTAGTGTGCTACCAAACAGTTTCTAATACAGTTCAAAACGCCAATAGCTTTTGCATTTCACACGCAATACGAGTACCGAGAGGAACGAAAATTCGAGACTCGGTGAAAATTGTTGAAGCGCAGAAGAAAAGGCAGTTGCAATAACTCAATAGTACAGTGTTATGTGTTTATGTTATTGTGTGGATATTACCGTTTTGAGCAAATAAAATGTATAAATGAATAACATATACCCATAATTTTTTATTTAGTCAGTTCCACTAATGCATAAAGTAAGATTTGTAATTGTAAATTAGAATAATATTTGCTTTATGGCTCATTTACGTTTACCCAGACAATGCTATCAGTTGTAGGCAATTTTCTTTCAGTATTTCTTGCATTTCCTTTACTTAAAAAAAGCTCTTCTACATTTACGTCACTTGTAAATTTTGTTTGTGAATTACACGCTAAGAATGGAAAATGTGTTGCCTATTCAATTTATTAGAAAATTACTACACACTTGTGCAGCTTCAACCTTTAGAAGTCCTAAAGATCAAGTTTCCGGTGAAAGTCAGGCAGTGCACGAAGTTTGTTGTTCGAAGTGCGATCGTTGCTATGTTGGACAAACAATCGAAGACTGACTATAAGAGCACAAACACCAACTAGCTATGTATAACGCAATTACAAACATTTTCTTTGCTAGCGTGTCATTTTATAGAAACACGCCATTGAATTGATATGGCTAATTTTAAATTACCTGCTTCAGCTTCTAGTGAACATGAACGTATCATCCGAGAAGCAATTGAAATTAAAATCAAAAATAACTTTTTGGCTGAATGTACCGGGTTAGTCAGCGATAGAGTAAAGTAGAATGGTGCTTTATAGGTAAACTTTACCAGTAGAATGTATTCATCATAATATATGGCTAGTAAGTTTGCGCATTTTAAAATTATTGTTGACTATACAGTTCCAAAAACGCAGTGCAAGGAAAAGTATCTTTTTAATCGAACACCCTGTATATCATTAGATTTTTGGATTCTAGACGCAATTATAAAACTTTGTTTATGTAGGTTCCATGTATGTAAAATTTACGGTTTTTGAAATAATTCTAATTTTATCCAAAACATCGCATAGCTTTATTATTTGTACCATCTAGTCTTTTTCAAAATAAATGTACACAAGCTGACATGACAGTTAAATTGGACAATGAGACAAATTGTTAACCCTAAAATGACATCCGTGTTATTGAAGCAATTTTAAGGTTGCCATATCCATCTGCGTATTTAAAGATGGTTTTAAATCGTAGATATACAAAGCTTCCTTTATACTAAGATCATTGGTATTTTCAGCTCTATCCAATTATCCAATATCGTGAAGTAATTGCTGGTGATTTCATGATCTTGCTCAAGGCGATGTTGAAACACTGCTGAATCGGGTATGGTTAAAGATCTTTTTCCATGACGAGGAGTTAAACCTAAATGTTCATAGCGTCACTGTTCTCAAATAGAACACCTTGTATATCTTTACGCTGCGTTAAAGAGAATCGAAAACGGCAGAATTATTCATAAGTATGTTCTATACCTACCTATGACTGTTTTTGAGTTATTTTGTTTTTTAAAATACTTAGATTTTTTGGGTTTTCATTGGTGTATTTTTGTATTAGTATTTTACACAAATCTAAACGTTTCGATAACACTCATAGTTATCATCCTCAGTATTAATGAAATCTTTCATAAATTTGTTTCAGCCTCTTAATCAACTTTGAAAAATGTGATTACTACTGAGGACGATCACAGTATGTGTTATCGAAACGATTAGATTTGTATAAAACATAAATACAAAAATACACCATCGAAAACCCAAAAAATCTAAGTACTTTGAATAGGTGTAATAATGGTGAACGTTTACATTTTCGTATTTTCATTTTCCTATATTATTCAATATTTGGGTGCGTGCGTGCATGCACGCGCGTGGTTGTCTGCGTGTGGATATATGTTAGCATCCACGAACCATAATACGTACGTACTTGAAATCTTGTATTTAAGCTACACTTCATTTAACCAGGAGCTGATTAGATTATGGGAGAAATCTAGCGGCGTTGTTGGGGGTTTATTAAGAGCAGCTTTTGGTTTTATCAAATATTTCTGATACATTTACATATGTACATATTTATGGCCTATCAAATTTTTTGAAGCGAGGCGTAATTTTGCGGCAAAAGATTCCCTAGATGGAATTAAGGTTTCCTTCAGATTAACGATTATTTTTATATGAAAATGTAAAGTCATACTTTTTAAAGATAATTTAATTTCACATAACTTTTCATTATAAAGTTTCCTAATACAAAGCCCAAATGCATTACACATTTATTATACTGAGATTAGATTAGATTGAGAAATTACCAATATTTTTATAGAAGCAGGCTGCTTGGATTTTTTTTTCAAGTTAGCGTCTGTAGTGGTATCCAAACTGAAAGTGCAGCACGGCTCTTACGGAGAGCACCGTTGTCGGTTTCGAACAGAGAAACCTGGGGTACCAGCGCTAATACATTCATTTTAGATAAAGTGATAACTGATAACACGTCGATTGTTGAATTTAATTTACTAAAAACGAATATTTTGTGTTACTAATATTGCCAATCAATAAGGCATTAATGTTAAATGCTTATTATAAAAAATATGCTTGAATATAGAGCGAATAAAAAATTATTTCTTACATTTTTAATTTCCCACATATAATAAAAGTCTGACCAAACCAACTATTCTAGTAAAACCTTACTTATTTGATTGTATCAAAATTAATAAATTCACAGGTGTATACAGGGGAATAAAAAAGGTGAATTTTTTTTCTTGGTGAGAAATAGTAAACGATATTAAATATCACGATTTTTGCATTCACGTGAATATTTGAGCCGATTTCCTCTGCTTTTCCTTTCGTATTAAATGATGTTAAAAACTCATTAGAATAATTTACGTTCCAATTATACGGTGACCACAATGTATCATGAGGAGTGTATTTTAAATATCCACATTAAGAAAAGATCAATTTGTCGATAAACAAATATTTATTAATGAAAACAAATTGTTGAAAAAGATTTAAAAAAAACTTTTTACTTAAAAACATGAATTATCTCTGCTAAAAAATCTTGAAAATAAATTAGATGCAAAACTATTAAATTAAATTATATGTAAGATAATATTTGCTTGCCCGTACAAGCATATCTTTTAGGAAGGGCCGGCCCTGCTAAAAAAGAAGCGGGAACACTGAATTCTCAACCTGTATACCGGTATAGATGTTTATTAACCTCTGTCCGACATCAAATTTTAAACGTCCATCTGACATAGATTATTGTTTTTGTTTTTACAATGTCGCATATTTTGGTTATTACAATTTCCACTTTACAGGTTGGAAGGTCGTATGTTGCACCACACAGGGCCGGATTAACCATTAGGCAGAGTAGGCAACTGCCTAGGCGCCCGGCGATAGTAAAACGGCGTCACCGTGACGCACTGTCGCCATTTGATAGCGCCGATAACGGAACCGACGATCTGTTATCTTGTGCGCACGTGCCATCTCACTGTATCGGAATCCTTATTTAATAGTTTCAATAAACGTATAGTTAACAGAATACCTTCTTGTTCATTCTACAAGTGCCACAAATAATTAAACTTTTTTTCGCCTCATCGCTGGGCAATTATGCAGAGGTTTAGTTCTGAAAAAAGTGTCAGACGCAAGGTGGTTTGCAAGAGCCCATGCGGCTAAGGCTTTATCAGAAGGTTACAAGGTTTCCAGAAAGCTATTCAGTCTATTAATTCCTGACGATGAGACTCAGACATCGCAAGCGAATCACGAGGCTCGATGTCTATTAAAGGACTCGGAAAAAAAAAGAATGTCCCGTAATGGCAATATTCTGGGCTGCCATACTAGATCAAATAAATGGTGTTAGTATATCTTTACAAAAACCAACTATTGAACTTCAAACGGTAGTCGACCTTTTAAAATCGCGTTTAGACTTTTTGTTATCACATCGAAAATTATTTGACGACTACGAGATGAATGCAAATGAGAAAACCGGTACCGAATACAGTGATGAAAATCCGCGTGTGCGAAGAAGAAAAAGACATCACGATGACGAATCTGCAGACGAAGTTGTGACTAGAGGAAAAGATAAGTTGAAGATTGAAACTTATTTGCCTGTACTAGACATGCTGTATGCAGAATTGTTGCGGGCACCAGAAGCCTATCGGAAAATTGGTTCACTATTAGGATTTCTAACAGATTTAATGACAAAGACCAACGATGAAATTAAAGAGGCTTGTACATAATTTAGTGAACATTATTCCGCGGACATTGAGCCAAAGATGGTGCCAAGTACTTCATCTTACAATTAGAAGATGCGGGGATTGCGGGGAAAGATAAAATGTACCTGCTGAATAATCGTTTAAATTGATTTTTGATAATATGGTACAATCAACTGTCCCGAACGTCATCACAGCATTGCAAATATATATATATATATATATATATATATATATATATATATATATATATACAGTGCAAGTCAAAAGTCTCCTCTCCCCCTTGTATCTTTTGAACGGTTTTAATAATACTAATGAAATTTGGAGGGTGAATATAAACGGATATAAGCTTCTCAACTAGTCATGACAAGTGACGTAATAGTCATATATGACGTCACAGGGCCACAGTGACCAATATTTTTAAATAGTACCTTATGGCAAGTGACATCTCGTTTGAAAGGTATTAAAACTACCAATTCAGTAATTCTAATTTTGTTAGGGTTTAGGTTGATTTTGATAGAAAAATTAAATAAATACTAAAATTATGGTTTGGCATTTAATTAATCAAGATTGTAAAGTCTGCCTCTGGTTAATTCTCAAAGAAGTTGACGTTCTTTAATTCTCTCGTTTTTACTTTGATAAGTTTGATACCTTGACTATTCAGTTTAATTATTATTTAACGCGACCTTTAAGTGTCTACATAGACAAAATGGTACGTACGGTAGCCGACAAAGTAGCAGCTATCTTAATAATTGGTGAATGTAGAAACAATTTCCATCCATCGGAACGTCTTTTTAATGAGAGGTACTTCGATCGCCGTATATCGAGGACTTATTTGAGGGAACTTCTTCAGAAGTTTGAAGCAACCGGTAGTGTTTAAGATGTCAGACGATCTGGTCGACCAACAATTAGTGACGACAAAAAAAATCGACATAATTGCAGAAATGGTAGTACATCCTACTTCTTCTACAGCCCAAGTTGCGTCTATCTGTGAACTCAGTCAAAAGACAGTACATAGGGTGTTGGCTAAAAACAAATTTCATCTATACAAATTAAAAATGGTGCACCAAGTTTCAGATGATGTCCCCGGCCGAAGATTAGAATTCTGTGAAAATATGTCCAATCAAATTATCCAACTCCCAGACTACAAGACTACATAAAACCAATTTGTTTTAGTGACGAAAGTACATTCTTCCTCAATGGAAACGTTAACACAGAAAATGTGAGATATTGGAGTGACACAAACCCTCAAATCTTTCGTGAAAAACATACTCAATTTCCAGAAAACGTAAATGTTTGGGCAGGTATTTTGGGAAACCACGTAGTTGGACCTGTTTTTCTCAATGCTAACTTAACCGGTGAAGTGTATCTGGAGATGTTACAAAACGCAATTTAACCGTTAATTCTTGAAATTTTGGAAGATAATCTAGATGAATTCGGCAACTTGGAAATAACGTTCCAACAAGATGGTGCTCCTGCACACTATTATGGTGCAGTAAGACGTTACTTGGATGAAGAATATCGTGGCAGATGGATTGGACAACGAGGTCCGATAGAATGGCCAGCTCGGTCACCAGACCTGACACCATTACATTTTTTTCTGTGGGGGTACTTAAAATCTAAGGTTTACGCTACAGCACCTGGCAGTATGCACATTTTGAAACAAAGAATTGTTGAAGAATGTAGAGCAATTTCCGCAGACACATTTGAACTAGTACGACAAGAGTTTAGCAATAGGATGCATTACTGTCAGGAATTAAGTGGAGCACATTTCCAACATTTACTATAAGAATTGGTCCTTGAATCTTGATTAATTAAATTCCAAACTATAATTTTAATTTTTCTATCAAAATCAACCTAAACCCTAACAAAATTAGTATTACTGAATAGGTCATTTTAATACCTTTCAAGCGAGATGTCACTTGCCATAAGGTACTATTTAAAGTTATTGGTCACTGTGGGCCTGTGACGTCATATATGACTTTTACGTCACTGGACATGACTAGTTGAGAAGCTTATATCCGTTTATATTCACCCTCCAAATTTCATTAGTATAATTAAAACCGTTCAAGTGATACAAGGGGGGGAGTAGAGTTTTGACGAAGATATCAAACGCAACGGGTGAACGCAACTTTTCAAAATTAAAACTAACATAAAATTGTCTTCGTTTAATTTCATTGTCGATAATGGCGATTGAAAATGTTATATTGCAAAAAGTCAACTTTCAAAGAAGAAAATTTTAATATTATAGTAGGAGTGCCGATGTATATGGTACGGTAGTTTGTGCGGATCCTATAAGACCAAATTTCAGAGAAAGTGCTTTTCAACAACCATGCTGTTTTAAAGCTGTAATACCTCCGCTCGCATCGATTCATTAATTATTTTATAAGTTCGCTTCCTCCAGTATCGTGTTTTAGCGATGCACAACTATAAAGTAGAGTTCAATTAAAATCATAAAAACCAAATAAACTTTAAGTTTAACAAAAATTACGTTCATTATCGGAATAAATTAGCCCGAAATACTATGATAAACATCTGATCGTTTTCAATTAGTTGCAATAATTTGATAATTACAATTTTCAGTTGGAAAGAAATTATTGTTGTTTTAAAGGGTGCGACAAAATCTGTGTAAATGAAATTAGCGTCTCCGTAACAAAGTTAACAGATTGGTTTTGGGATATGAATCGGCCTATGATAATAATTCAATTTAGGAGATTATTATACTCCGGCACTGATGATTATCCAATAGATATTACAATGGTTTAAATACGACTAACAATATTTGATAGAATATTTGAGATGCCGTTCAAGAAATAAAATCATTTCTGTTAGACATATCTTCACTACATAAAACAAACGAGATTAAAATAATGGAGTTGTGCATTTGCAAATTCTTATAAAGATTGAATTTTTTCGTATTTACTGTAAACCAATAGTGGAAGCTGAAAATTTAAGCTTTCGCTTGCAAAATTGGATTTCCGCTTGATCACACAAGTTAAACCTCAAGGTAAATCACAGCATTTGGTATTTTGAATGCAAAAAATTGTATTTTTGAAATCTTAATGTAAGTCACATATACTTATTTACAATATCGTTATCTAAATAACCTGAATGTACACTGATATGAATTAAACCCTAAGTAAAACTTTTAGTGCTCGTTTTGTCAACAATGCATCTCTTTATTGCGCAATCAAAACAATAAAATTTAATTAAAGTAGCTAAAATTAAATTAAATTCTGGTTGAATATCATGCAATCAATCTTTTCCAGATATTGACTTCATTTTTCAACTCCATTTGTACATGTCGTTTCTTGATTAAATTTCTGATAAATTGATCTTTATTACATTCAACGATTAGCAATTCATATCTTGACGTTCTTTTTTCCAAAATTTAATTTTTCTATTAAAGGTCTACCTTTTAAGTAGCACCATATGTTGCTGCTGGAAGTATGCGAACATGATGTATGACGTATATCGTCAATAAACTTTAAAGTGACTAAAGAAAATTTCAACGGTCTTTTAAAATTCTGTCTGATAAATTGAGTGAAAATATATATGGTTATTTTATTTCACTTCTATTTTATTCTTATATTGCAATGATCGCACTTTTAAGGATTTCAGATTTTAATTATGTTTCAAGCGAATACAGATAGTATATATCTACATAGTCAAGTATTACGTATTAATTACACTGAAAACTCAAAGAAATTGAAATGAATAAATTGGGAAGCCATATACTCCATTTACTATTATAAAAAAAAAACGCATAGGTTTTAAATCTTTATTAATAAATCTGACGTCCCTCGTACCTTACTTAACATTCTACTCTTACTAATGAGACTAAAAAATTATTACCACATAATTTGAGATCAATTTTGTAGAAAGACATTTAATAATGTGGATCATTATACAAGTAATAGAAAGACCAGAATCAAGTGCAACGAATTTTTGTCTCGTGCAACTTGCCGAAGATCCCGTCTTATTTTTGGCATAATCTTAAAGAAATTGGGGTGTAATACAGACTTTGAGCAATGCTAACCGACACTCATCGAGCGCAGTATTTAACTCTAGGTAATCATGGTATTAAATTTTGCCGTGGCCGCATTAAAGTAGGTGTATACATACAGTTTTAAAAGAAAATTGAGTCCAAATTTTGGCCAACACGCATGAACCACAGAGTTTAGCTCTTGATAATTGGTAGAACTCTGTTTTACTACGTCCATAATGAAATTAGTGTGCAAACTTAGTTATAGGATAAGATTTGACCCAAATTAATAAGTACTTACGTTTTGTAAATTAATCGTGTATTTTTTATATTTTTTTAAAAACTATTATCACCACCACTGAAGGCGATAACCGCAATTGCTATAGAAAATTTGTCAAAATTTAATAAAAATACATGACTAAATTCTCAAGAGATAAGCATTGTAATTGTGAATGATAATCGTAAATGTTAGCATTTTCATATTTGGCGCAAGTGCTAACCAATACCCCTGGGTTATCTGTTGAGCTCATGGTCATTTTGTTCATTTTGCACCGACCTTACCGAAATTGGTGTATAAATATAGATCTGGGCCAACATTCAGCTCAAAAACTACGTATGGGGCGAATAACTTAGCCCTTGGTTATCAAGCCAGACCTACTTGCCGCGAACCCCATCAACTTAATGTACAAATATAGATTTCTTGTAATATTCTGGATAACTGCTAATCAACACTACTCATGGACCACAGAACTCAGCCCTTGATCATCTAAAGACACTGGTCTGCCTCGTTCACAAAAAAGGTCAGTGTATAATAACAACAACATTTATGTTGGGTAGTGTTTGGCCCAATTGCTGACCAACACGCATAAGCTACATAATTTATCTTCTCGTCATTGTGCTGTGACCACAATGAAATTAGTACATAGATATACAGTTTAGATAACATTACACCTAAATGTTAACAAATACTTATTGGACAAATAATAAAAATTTTGTTCTTCGGGGCAAACTATTTTGTCGTCACCTCAATAAAAAGAAATACAAATATTTGGCAAGGGTTGGTCCAAATGTTGAATCATGCTTTAGCTATTGCTCATGCAGTGATTCTGCTTTTCCCGGCCCCAGCAAATGTGAAGCACACGCACACGCACACGCATACACGTGTTAAAATGCTAGTATTTGCATTGAACTGGTATAAATGTTGTTATACATCAGCCTTCTACTGATAATATGGGGCCACTGATTCTTTAAGTAACTAAATTCTTAGCTTTTGGGTCTAAATGGTGTTTTTGTATTTATATTTATATAAGTCTATAAACGAAATTATATTAAACGTACTACATTGTGTTTTCACTGTAAAATATCAATTACAGTTATTAAACAAAAACCACTTCTTTGTTAGATTTGATATGTCAAGTTTCTATTTGTGAATGCTTTTGTCAATTTCAAATTTACACTAATATCATAATGTGATTACATTTTCTTAAATTTGTTCTTTGATTATAACGTTTTCTAATGTTAGCCTTGAACCGTTAGAGGGTGTTCTGATTTGCTGATTTGTCATCCTCAAGGCAGTATAACACTATATAACGTATTAAGGATATAGTATTCTTTACTAAAATGGTATTCCAGAGTTGGCTTTATACGTTTATCGTACTGTTATATTAATGTTTATGTTTGTGATTTCACTTTTTCATATTTCATATACAATCTCTAACACTTTATAGAATTATAAAAGGTTTTACGATTACTGAGGATAATAACTGTAATTGTGATCCAAAAATATACCATTTAAACACAAAAGCTAAGTATTTTGATTACGTATAACAATGGTGAAGGTTTACATTTTCACATTCTTAGAATATACCTGTAGAGTTGATAATCTTTACATCACATTTGTTTATCATTATTATTATCATTATTTATTTATTATTCTGTTAAATTAGTAGAATACAGAACTAAAAAAAAATTTAATACTAATGATATTCTGTATCAGAGCCCCTACAGTCCACCTCAATACGGTAGTTACTAATAGAAACATTGACGTCACGAAGATAAGCGGCGGAGGCCCAGGGTGTGTTTGATTTAAAATCACGAGACTCGCTAATATAAGCTATTCTCATCGTTTTTCCTTCTTCGGGCTTTCTCCGCAACACCCTGTTATTCTAGACCCGCTCCAAACCTTTATTTGGGATTACACAACTCAAAGATTTACTTACATTTTAAGATAGAATCTTTCATGCACATAAGTTGGAAACGTTATACATACTTACTAATACATCGGACAAAGGCGTCTTGTAGAGTGGTACCCCAACGCAGCGTTTATCCCCTACCAGACGACGTTGAGTGCAGGATAGCCACCTACTGTAACGTCTATTGCAGACAAATCGCCAAGTGATCACATTGATCCTCCGTCAATTAGTCGGTAATTTTTCTTGTCTATCGACACCAGGCTCTCCTAGACGATAGTCAGGCAGACGCCTTAGTCAACTACGAAAGCTAATATAAATTACACGAATGTAGACGACGGCTTCACGTGTAGGGCGAGGTAGCATCTTAAAACGACAAATAGTTCCAGAAGCTGTTATTATTTTTTGCCATAAGAACTCCACATGTTAGGCCCTGTCCAGAAGTGAGTAATATATTCGATTAATCTAAATCCTGTTACAAAAATATTACATCATTGCGGCGTCTAGGTAGAAATTCAGTTAATCAAAGCTGCAACCTCAAGGGTAAAATTGTATTAGCTATCACCCTAAATATTCAATGCATTTTAACTACCTGTCTTGCATATTTACGTAAAGTAAAACTTCTGTGTCCTGAAGAGATGAATATCTATCCCTTAATTTCCCGTTTTGTTAACATAGTTAATCACTCAAAGATAACCCTGCAAGCATTTTAATACTTTAATTAAATTCATCTCACTAAATAGAGGCAAACTCAACATAGACACACCTCTAACATAACGTAAATGTTAGATTTTCAATTAATATCTGGTCACTGGGTATTGTACAGGGTGGCCAACCAAGAATGCGTGGTACTGTATCTGGGAAACTATCCATCGTAGAAGCTTGCGCAAAAAAAAGTTTTACTAAAACGGCCAATACAAAAACCTGGAAAATATTTTCAAGTTTCTGAAATGGCCGCTAGGAGGCGTAACTTCAATCTTGAATTTAAAAAAGTGATGTTTCTGTGAATTCTGCTATATTAACCTAATTAAAAAATAACTGACCTTTAAAGTCGAGGATAATCTGAACTTTTTTTGTTTGGCACTTTTTGACGTATGTCTAAAAATAAAGTAGTGGGGGGTATTCAAAGGTTTCCTTACATAACCCCCTGTATCTTCGAAACGGCTTAGCCGATTTTAGCAAACTTGGGCGCGTTGAAATTAGTTATTCTTGGGCTACAAATGTTATAATATTTGAAGTTTTGTTAGTTTCACATGTCGTCGCTGGAGGGCTTTGTTCGACATTCCAACAGAAACGGTTAATTTTCGCAAAAAAATTAAATGCATTCATGAACAAGTAGCTAAATGATGCTTAAACAAGCTCGCGAAAATCGCATCTCGATATCTTCTTCCTAACCTAAAATATCGGCCAAAGAAAACTTTATACGAAAATCTCTTAATTTTTATTTTTGTTTAACTACATTTTTCTGAAATTGTTTCTATTATGTAACTTGTGGCCCTAAAAAGGACCGATTTAAAGGAGAAAGGTTTTTAATGCCCCCGTAAATGCTCGAAATGCTGACCATCACGCTATATGCATTGCTAAAGCCTCTCATGACTAGACAAAACTGCAGATTCAATTTTGGCTCTCGGTATGTTACGTATTGCGTTACGAATCCGGTTTTTCATACCATCTCCAGTAGTAGGTTGAGTCCGAAACACGATATCTTTAAGTGCCCCTCTTCCAATCCAACACTGTTGAAATACTGCATTAATATGCTCTCGCACATTAATAGCAAAATGCGCTGGGAAACCATCCAACTGCAAAAATAATGTTTGCCTTGTTTCCAGAGGCATATCTTCCAACAACAACGGTAATTGATTGGCCAAAAAGTCAAGAAATACATTACCATTTAGGGGTTGTTCGAAAAAATATGGCCCAATAATTCTGCCTCTCAGTATGCCACACCATACATTTAAACTCCAACGTCCTTGGCGCTGAACTTCACGCAACCAATGGTGATTTTCTGCAGAGCAATAATGCGTATTGTGCAGATTGACTCTCCCGTCACAACTGAAGGTGACTGCATCGGTCTAAAGAATTTGAAATAAAAATTCTTTATTTTCGCGTATCATGCGTAACATCCAATGGCAATAGCCTAACCTTTGACCAAAATCTTCCTCTTTCACGGCCTGATGCAAAACGACATGATATGGGTGTATTATTAAAGTAATTAAAAAAAGTTTAAACGAACACCTATATATTTTGGTGGTCCTTTAATATATTTTGAACCGTTGTCCGTGATATGCCCAACTCAGTGGATAATGCTCTTGTGCTAACATGAGGTTTTCCTTCAATATAGCTCAGTACATGGTTAATAATTTCTTGTGTTCTTCCAATTCTTTGCCGTTGAAACATAGGCCGAAAACTACCATTGGCTCGTAAGTACGCCACTAATCGGGGAAAAACTCTTACATCGCAAGGACGCCGATTTGGATATCGAGCCGCGTAAACTTTTTTAGCTACTGCGGCATTCTGAAGACATTCAAAATAAACCGCAAGCATATCAACAGCTTCATTATTCGTAAAACGAATTTTGAAAGCACAAAAATTGCTCAAAGTAACGCGATACGAGTGTAAACACTATGTACACTTCGCTCAAGGACTTCAGGGGTAATGCGCTCCACTCGTTGAAATTATTTTTTCCCGTTCAGTTAAACGTGGCATTTTTTGTTAACGGCAAAGAGAATTCGCTTACTCCTGAAGTCCTTGAGTGTACAAAGTGTTTACACTTGCATCTGTCATTGCCAAATGGTTAACGGAGCGCAATTTAAACATTTGCGATAAATTTCGTTTGTTGTTAGGTTTAATTATGATTTTCCTCCATTAAAGTTACATTTTTATTTCTTAAGGTAAATGTGTTATTTTTGCAAAAAAATAGTTACCTAAGGTATCAATTTTTTTACACCATAATTTAAGTAGTTAGACCATCTAATAAAAAGCAGCAAACAAAATTGGGGTTGTCATTAAAAAAACCAATGATGACGTCTTTGTGCAATAACACATGACGTCATAAGTAAAATTTTTGTCATAAGGTGGCTAATTAAAAAGTAAAACCTGTTCGAGCATTTTGTTTGGAAACATTAAATAACGCAATTATAAATTTTGTTCCTTACCTTATCACCACACTGTATATAATACATATTTAAAGTATTGTTGCCAAAGAATAACGTAAATAAGTAATGGAAATTTAAGCACAGTATTTACGTAAGTTGCTTCACAATTGCCAGTTTGATCTTACAACACATGCCTGTTGAGACACACTTACTAAATAGTAGTGAAACAAGCTGTACATGATAACATATTGTGTCAAATAAATAACTAAATTGTAATTTAATCGCTTGGTGTATTTAAATGAAATAATGTTGCAAAGATAAACCATCTTTGCCAAAATTACATTATATTGTAACAGTTTTTAATAACTACACACATCTATAGTTGTCCTCAATGCTATACACAATTAGCCCTACATCTTGATTCCAATACTGTAAGGCTTCGTTGGCATCTTTCATATATGTCCAAATTAGTTCAAATGCATTACATTTACATTGGCAACAACACTCATTCTCATTCTGTATACCTACATTCTGCTGTAACTTGTCTGAAACTAGTTTTGAGTAGATCCTTTGTACTATTTGTTTACGATTACATGAATAGATCTCCTGGAAGCTTCGCTTCAGAAAGTGAATTTGCATTTATGCTAAATTATTTTTTTATCAGTTTTTTACCTTCCAACCCACGTATACACATGTAGGTGTATAAGTGTGGGAGCGAGCGTGCGTGAGTGAGTCCGTGCGCACACGTGTGCGCACGTGCGTGCGTTGTGTGTGTGATTGTATGCGCGAGTACGTGTGCATGTGCGTGTGCGTGTCAGTGTGCGTGTGCGTGAGCGTGCGCAAATGCGTGTGCGTGTGCGTGTGCATGTGCGTGTGCGTGTCCGTGTGCATGTGCGTGTGCGTGTGCGTGTCCGAGTGCGTGTGTGTATGCGTGAGCGTGTGCGTGTGCGAGTAGGTGTGTGTATGTGTGCTAGTGATTATTATATATATATATATATATATATATATATATATATATATATATATATATATATATATATATATATATATGCGTGTGTGAGTGTCTGTGTGACGTTGTGTGCGCGTGTGCGTGTGCTTGTGCGTGTTAGTGCTGTGTGTGTACGTGTCCGTTCGCGTGCCCGTATGCGTGTGTGTGTGTGCGTGTGCGTGTGTGTATGCGTGAGCGTGTGCATGTACGTGTGTGTATGTGTGCGAGTGTATATTATTTATATATATATATATATATATATATATATATATATATATATATATATATATATATATATATGTGTATGTGGGTGTGAGAGTGCGTGTGCGTGTGCGTGTGCGTGTGCGTGTGCGTGTGCGTGTGCGTGTGCGTGTGCGTGTGCGTTTGCGTGTGCGTGTGCGTGTTCGTGTGCGTGTGCGTATGCGCGTGCGCGCGCGTGCGGTGCGTGTGTGTTCGTGTGCCCGTGCGTGTGCGTGTGAGTGTGAGTGTGCGTGTGCGTGTGCGTGTGCTTGTGCGTGTGCGTGTGCGTGTGGTGTGCGTGTGCGTGTGCGCGTGCGCGCGCGCGTGCGCGTGCGTGTGCGTGTGCGTGTGCGTGTACGTGTGCGTGTGCGGGTGCGTGTGCTTGTGCATGTGCGTGTGGTATACACGATAACCCCAGAACGACAACACGCATGTACTTAAAATTTCGTATTTAAGCTTTCTTTCGTTTTTCGTATAGCTGATTTTGGGAGAAATTCAGCGGTGAAGAGGAGGTGTTAGTAGAAAAAGTGTTTGTTTTTTATGAATTATTTTAAAAACAGCAACATATTCAAAGGTATAAAATAAAAATACTAGAGTATAGATTTGAAAGCTATAAGTTAATGTTTCATGCAATTTTTGATACTACGCGCATTTGGCCGCATTCAAGCATTCTTTAAAATTTTTTTATTACCTGAATAACTTGACAAGAAGATACATAAACATACTTTTTAGATGTAATTACATATGCATAACTCTTTTTTATAGTTTTTTAACACAAAGTCAAGTAAAATAGTATTTAAAATCGTGTGCTAAATTGCAAGAAATACCAGATGTTTAATTATGTAACAAATTTTTCATTTATTTTATGCAGTTGCGGGCAGATGTTTTGCGCACACGCACCAAATTTTTAAAAAGTATTTAAAATGTATCAAAAATGTAGATCTTAGAGGGTTATCAATTGTTTGTTTTTTTATTAACTTTTGACTCCAGCTTAAATCATTATAAAGGACTTATCGCGCATGTGTCAATAAACTGTCCATAATTTTTCTTGATATATGATTGCATGAAATAATTGAAATTTTCATTAGCAGAAGTTTGTTAATCGTTTAAATGTTTTTTTTTGCAGTTTCACACGTGTATTTCTACTCCTTGCACCGACTAGAATTTTGAATATTTGGCTTACGATGGATCCCTTGTTTCACATATCCTACAAAAATACTTCACATAAATTTGTCAATTTTTTAAGATCTTGTAATTTTTAACAATTTCAAATTGTGAAATGAGCGAGTTGTACCCGAAGGAAAGTCGTAGATATCATCCTAATTTACTTTTTTTCTCACCCAAAATATGGCTTTCCAAACGGCAGAAATATGTCTATGATTTATAAAATAGTATGTTATCTTCCAGTCTAGAATTATGAAAAACAATATATATTATTTCATTTCTTTTACTTTCCATTTAGTTTGCATATCTTACGATTTACATCTCCATAACTTTTTCGATCACGACATGTTCTTCTGTAAAGAAATGTAATTTATACATGTGTAACGGGTTTAACATTTCATATTTGCTAACTTGGTGCAGACAGATTGTATAACATATTCCGAATGAACGTTTTACAAGGTCGTTATTATGTGGACTATGCAAAATGGGAACCGATGTATTGTACGAGACTTGACAATTTCCTGCTTCACCACAGCACACACGGTGTATCTGTGACAGAAACTTTCTGGTTATGCGTGTTAAAATAACGCGGTTTGTCAAATGAGAAGTAAATTAATATGCAAACCAAACAAAACCAACGCTTGTTTATCAGTTATTTCATTTCATTTCATTAAATCATTCTATAACACACGTCGATTATGCCAAATGCAGTTGAAGTATGTTACTAGCTTTTTTTAATTTCGCTTTCATATGAGATGGCGGTATAAACTACTTTAAAAGCTAGATTCGTAAACTGATGACGCAGTGAGTTTGTTTCCTGGCGAACTAAATGTATTACATTAACCTGATACTTTAGTCCAGAATTCCATAAAAGTCCATTAATGAAAAAGAAATGATCAGGGCGGCGGTCTTGTCAAAAGACACATTATATTACACTTTTAAACGAAATGCATTCTCTTAGTAACATGCACATAAATCTGTTTTAAAGAACCATTATGTATTGTTTCATAAACAATTTAATAGACACCTTTATAATCGCTGTTTTTTAAATTATATTTTTCCCTAAAAACCACAGATAAACAAAAAAGTAATTACGAAATAAAAATCGATATAAGCGAACAACCTACAAATTTTTACTGGCAAATAATGTCTGTTTTAATCTTTTCCTCGACCTATGTGTGTATATAGAGCCATAAATGGAATTATAAAACAAAAACGCTAATTTATAATGAACATTCTGCAAATGATTAACAAAAACCTTGAAAATTTAATAAAATGATAAATTAAAATGAACGTCCCATAGGCCTCACATCAAAAGATAATACTAATAAATACGTACATCGATCGTGATTTCAAAAGTTTATTTCCCTTAGGCTTATAGATTGCAAATTAAATCGGTTTCAATGTATAACTTTTATGTCGGTACAGGAGAACTTGTTATTTGCTTTACAATGTTAGTTTTACAACCCAATGTTTGATTTCCGATAATTACTTATACTTGGAAATTAGGACTGGAAATCTGCTGAATTATTTCGTTTACAACCTAAGTAAGTAAGAAACAGTTGAAGGTTTAAATTTTTATAACATGTGTAAATACAAAAGGAATTAAAGTATAGGGTAAATGTTTTTGAAAATAAACGTGAATGGTAATATCCAAATGCGGGCTGCCTATGTATAATCAAATATTTGTAGTCGTAGCGAATATCAAAGGGAAAATATCCCTAGTGATATCAGTAAGCATTCAGAAAAAGGGGTATTAATTAAACGTAAAACAAGATTATCATACATGCAAAATACGCCTAGGAAGAAAATATATTCACTTTAATAAATTGTTCAAACGTAGAGGAACAATTTGTAGCTGCGTTTTTCGTAAAATGTAGATTGAGAATTTGGGATCGTTCATAACTTGAGACGGAGTCTACAATCTATAATATACAACTAGTTATTACTCACTCTAAAGTCGGAATTAATGTATTTCTATTGTTTGAGCAACTGGCAAAATACCATAACTGCCATTTGCATTGTATGCCAAACAATGACAACTGAATACACATAAATATATCTCAGTTTTAGAACTCAATATATTTAAAAGAACATGGAAGTCAAGGGTTATACAGAGGAACTCTAACTCAAATCAAAAATGTACTCGTACATACTTTTTCTCGTATACCATATACTATTGACGGAGGCCCCTTTGTTGTTTTCAATTACGCTCAAATTGAACTAATTACTTATACAAATGAAACTATAGTTGTCGATTTTCTTTCCCTTTAAGTAGTGCGTAAGAAACAAAGTTAGAAAGACAGTTTATCTGCCTTATCTTAGAAATAAATTAGCTGGCTTGTGAGATTAAACATTTTACGACATAAAGTGTATTATGTAAGAATGTCTGTCTGTTGTTTAGTACAGTTTTAACGGAAACTAGAGCAACACCGCATTAAGTTCTGTAACTCGATACAGTGTTACGGATTTATATAACAACTTTGGTTAGTTTTCATCTTTAAGAAACGTCTAGCATTTACAAATGAATTAAAGCAGCTAAACAGATACGTCCAAAGATATAGGAATAATTTACTCCTTATACTCAAGTTAGGTCGACATAGGTGCCTAAAATTGTAAAAAGAACCTAAAAGTACACAATTTTCGACTGTACTTTTTTTAACTAATTGATAATAATTCTGTAGACTATTTTTGTGATAAGTAAAGTCGACTAGAAAACTGAAGTGTTACTAATATATAATTTAAAATCAAATGTTAAACAACAACATATTAGAAAGGAGACATTCGTATATTCTTATTACAGGGTTGTAAAAAATGCGAAATTATGTCCAAAATACTGTTTTGGACAAAAATAAGGCTTCTTTAACAACCATTTATGTCGTACTAGTATATCGTTTTTCAATACTCACAATTCCTTATTACTGTATAACGTAAAAAATAAAATTTATCATACATTATTCATCATTTTTAAAGAGCACTACGTACTATCAGTATCAAAGAAATACGTTAGTGAGCTAATAGCTGAAAAATAATATTCAATTGAAGATGTCTTGTTTTAACCGCGCGAATTATTTTATGCCTATTTCCTTGGTTATACCCTAGCTTAATATAAAAATGTCTGGTGTGGAACAACCCACGAGCTTCCAACCGATAAAGGGAAAATAATAAAAAATGAAATACCTTTAGAATCGTTTTTTATGATAATTATACAACCTCCTACTTAATCCTTCCATAACACAATTAGGCAACATTGTGAAAACAAAACCAATGATTTATATTAGATGGACCTTTAAAACCTCATGCAAGATTACGATTAATACCCGTAGACATCTAGAAGCTAACTTGAAAACATTAACTCCACATTCGTCTACTTCTACAAAAATATGTTTTATAAATATATTTACACATTTTAGTATAAAGTTGAAATGAACTAACCCTTAAAATCCACTTTACGAATTTTTTTGTTGCTCCGTATTAAAAAATTGCGTAGAACTTAATTAATCTATTTGATTAAGGTCTATATATAAGTATTTTAACATCTTCGAAATATACAACTCTTTTAGAAATATTCGATAAAATCTAAAATCTGCTCGCAACACACTTCTCTTTCAGCTGCTTAATGTCACCAAAAATCTAATTAGCTGCAGGTGAAATCAAAACAAACTTAAATAAGAAATCTAAATCACGTACGTTTCGTCGTTCTGGAGTTGTAAATAATAACATACAATCTAACACACACACACACACACACACACACACACACACACACGCACGCACGCACGCACGCACGCACGCACGCACGCACGCACGCACGCACGCACCCACGCACGCACCCACGCACGCACACACGCACGCACGCACGCACGCACGCACGCACGCACGCACGCACGCACGCACGCACGCACGCACGCACGCCACGCACGCACCCACGCACGCACACACGCACGCACGCACGCACGCACGCACGCACGCACGCAGCGCGCGCGCGCACGCACGCACGCACGCACGCACGCACGCACGCACGCGCACGCACGCACGCACGCACGCACGCACGCACGCACGCACACACACACACACACACACACACACACACACACACACAGAGAGAGAGACACACGCACGCACGCACGCACGCATTTGATAAAGTGGTGGTTGTGAATTAACCAGTTAGCTTGTTTTTGAAATTCACTATTCAAGGTGTGCCATGGAAATGGAGGCTTGAATACATAATGAGCAATTTGCTCTCCACTATATATCGCTAGTTCCTTAGGTGTAAATATATTTCTTGCTGTTTTGAATCCTTGCACATCAATTATAACAAGCATTACTTTTCTATATTTGTCTGGTTGTCTTGGTTAGCGCGTTGTATATCCGCTAATGCAATCGTGCAGTATTTCCACATGCTACATTTAAACAAATAGAACTGATTTTCTGGTTAAGTTTACACACACTATTAGACGTAAGCGATTTTACTGTACAGAAACAGTGCTTTCACATATATACTTTTTAGAAAAATATTATGACGAAGCGAATGATATGTTATTATAAAATTTCAACTTATATAGAAGGGTAGACTACACGAGGATACCCGATCAATATCGAGCATGCACAAAGTCCCACAATACTCACAAAGCCAGTTACATGTGTCATTGGTTAAGAATGCTTATTTTGCTATTCCTAAGAACCTTGAACAGTCTATCATAAGAACTGTAATATGATACCTTCTCAATACCTTGTCAATAAAATTTAACCTTGAAAATTGGTTTGTATTAATTGTAATATACCAATAAATTTTAACCTTGAAGAGCTTAGCCAATATATAAGAACCTGCAGACAGCATATTATACGCTACATTTTTTTAGTCTCATCAATAGCAACCCTCTTCACTGTGATGTACCTACTCTTCATTTAATAAAAAAATAGAAGACATTTTTTTTGCAATAAAAAATACATAATTTATTTCCAAACAATTATACATAGATATATGTTATTATTACTTTTTTTTTACAGAAATGTTAAATTAGTTGTCTTTCCTACAGTTCCGGTGCTGGTAATGTACACGTCACTCTCAGCCAGATATTGTTTAAACTTTTAAATGCGATCTTCTTTTTTGAAGTATTCATAAAATCGTAAGGGAAGTATGCACTTAAAGTCCTGGGTTTCAATGATAATATGTTTACCACACCGGAACTGTCCTTCTATACATATTACTGTATCACGATTTTTTTATGGTAGAGGGGAGAGTGTGCTTTGAGAATTGCATCAGTAAGCTAATCTGCATCTGATGAATAACTGCTACCATCAGGAGATGCTGTCCATTTATGTATATCGCTCCAGGAATGATATTGCTGCTTGCATTATAACGACTTTACTTGATAGCAATTGTACTAGGACTAAACACTGTTGAAGAAACGAAAATTTACATATGGTGGGGTTGTAGTATGACCTTGGTCTACTTTTAGCATAGACAACCTTCTTTCATTCTTTTTGTTTCCATAAACTGATTCTATTTTTATATCTCTAAGAAATGTGATGTGATGCCCCTTCGGGCCTATAATCTTTCAGTTTGAGCACTCTATTTTAAGATTTCTAAGAATCGTAATATACCATTTGACCTTGGTTTATTTTTTAGCATAGGCAACAACAAGAACCTGCCATTCTTCTTGTTTCCATACACTGATTCTATTTTTATGTTTCTAAGAAATGTAATATGATACACCTGCAGGTCATTAATTACTCTTTGACCTTGAAAACCCTATATTTAGATTTCTAAGAATTGTAATATAATGGCCTAGCAATTTATACTTTTAGCTTTAAATTTTGATCTAAATGTGTCCTTGATTTGAGTACCTCTTACATGTTTAAACTTGTTAAATACCCACCTTGTCCTACTTTTAGTTTAGAAAACTATTTCACTTTCACACCATTTAGTCAACCTAAGTATCATTTGATCTTGATCTACATTTTAGCATACATACGTGCATACATACATACATACATACAAAACAACCCATCATTCTTCATGTTTCCATGAACTGATTCTATTTTTAGACTTCTAAGAAACTTAATACGATACCCCTGCTGGTCATTACTCTTTGACCTTAAAAACTGTATTTTTAGATTTCTAAGAATTGTAATATGATCATAATGATGATGATGATGGCCTTGCAATTTTTATTTTTAGCTTTAAATTTAGATTTTTTCGTTTAATTTAATTTGTTTTTGGCAAATTCTGGCCCGTTTTCGAGAAAAATTGATTTTCTTTGTTTGCAAAGGTTGAACTTAGACAAATTTGCTTAAAAAATATTTCTATCACCTACTAGGGGTAGCTTTTACATTAGGGGTAGCTGCCCCAATTTGATATATGTGTTAGATACGTTGAAAAGTCGACATGGGGAGAACATTGATTTTTTTTTGTTTGAAAAGGTTGAACTTAGAAATATGGAGGTAAAAATTTATCGTTAATAGATGGGTACATTCTCCACCAGCACTACTGCAGCCACTTTTACTGCAATATGGAGGGAAAAACATAATTAATCACACCAAGGGTTCACCACCACAACCACCCATAACTCAAGACCCTACCCTCCAAACGCAGGATCTCACAAACCTGCATGAATTTTAAATCAAGTTAGGTGGTTGCAGGACATTTTGTGAACATACATAGTCTGTGAAAGTGTCAAAAGTGCAACGTTTAACCAGTGAGTTAGCTGAAGCTAATAGAAATGTGGAAATTGTTCGATAGAAGTAGTATTCTTATTGTTTAAAGTAGTGTTTAGTTTTAGTTTTTGTAGGGAACTTAAGTGTAATTATAATTATTTTTCTTGCATATTATACATTTACGGATTATAATAAATAAATAAATGTGTAATTATTTTATTTTTTATTAAATATCTCTATCACATATATAAAGAAATAAACAGAAAACGAGTGTGAAACTATTTAACAATTGTTTTATTTAAAGTTTAAAAAGTGAAAACAAGTAAGTTAAGGAGATTGAAAATTATTATTAATTTTGTTAAATACTTAAATAAAAAGTTTACCTAGCAGTTGTAGTAGTTGTATTTAATAAAATTAATAATAATTTTCAATTACATATTTACTTTTGAACTTATTCGTTCATAACAAAACTTATAATAAGTTAAGGAGATAATTGAATCCTTAAGTAAGTGATGAATACAAAATGTTAATTTCAAATAATTTCATAATTATATGAAATAATAACTTAAAAATACACTAAGAAGGTTATTGTAAAATATCATGCATATAAAGAAAGTGTGAAAATATAATACAGTTAAAAGAGAAAAAAAACCTTGCGTTAAATGAAAATCAAAACAGTTCCCAAAAGCATGTAAATCTGAAAACTTTACGTCATGTATTTATGCAATACAAATGACACAATTGCATTCATACATTTGCAAATCCCGTTTCAAAATTGTAATGTAAATTGGTGACTAAGATAAATATATAATGTTCGCATTCACACCTGCATAAGATGCTTATAAAGCAAAATAACTGCGTTCATTATCCTACAATTCTTGAAGCAGTAATATTCACGCTCCATAGAAAATTGCAAATTTGGAGTCCTATTCAAAATAAATTTAAAAAACAAGTCATGTTTTAAGTGCTGCTTGTTGTTTCAAAATTGAATTGGTTAATTTAAAGAGCATTTCGATACATTTATACATGAAATGGATAAAGTTCATGCATATGTTTCTTCTGAGGTTAAGTAAGTACAAAAGGTTGTGTTTTAAGTGCTGTTTGTTGTTTCAAAATGGAATTGATTAATTTAAGAGTCATTTTTTCATATTTTTTTAAATTTATACATGAAATTGATAAATTGCCACTTATAAAACACAACTGTGTTGAAAAAAAAAATTTTTTTTCTGAGAATTAGGTGAGAGGAAAAGGAAGTCCACATCGAGTCGTCTTTTATCTCTTTCCATAGATATGCACATACTTCTTTACTTACATCACACACCTTCAAACATACATCACTTTTATAGTTCAAGTACACGTCTATCGTTTACACAACAATAATTGCAATTATACATTCCATTCTAGTACAATAGTTATATTTCAAGTTAAATATAATATTACAAATAATACTGATAATACCATATGTGTAATGCATTCTGCAATTGCATACTTTTTACTCATTACGAATACAATCCATTTAAAATGAGTTGTAATTGCGTATATAAATGTAAAATGTCCAAAGATGCATTGTGAGAGTTAGTATTACCTTATTTCATAAAAAAATCGTTAGAATCCATTTTAGAAAAAAAACATATTACAAACACTTTACAAATATGTTAAACTTTTGTTATAGTATATCATATTTCATATTGATGCTCAATTAATTTGTAAAATATTAAAAATGTACGTTTTATATCGAATAGTGATCTGTAATATTTCACAGTTAAAGAAGGCCTTAAGGTTTTTCCACATTTTTTTTTGAGAAAATTTGGAACTGATATCTTTTGCGCTGTTATTTGTTTAGTGTACATGCAATAAATTGGAATTTTTGGGTAAATGACTAGCGCATTATGATTTATTAATCTATGCAAGTATCAACGTTTATGTACATATTAACCACAAATGTGCTATTAACAAGTTAAAAGTTTTTTTTCACATTTTTTAGTTTTGAGAAAATTTGGAACTGCTATCATTTGTGATGTTATTTGTTTAGTCTACATGCAAAGGAATTTTTGACTAAAGGGCTAGCGCGTTATGATTTATTAATATAGGCAAGTATCAACGTTTATGTACTGCTTTCACAAGACTATTTGTTTTGAAATTTTTTAAATTCCGAATTTATTTAACTTCTATCCTTTGCGCTGTTATTTGTTTAGTCTATATACAAAAATTCAGACTTTTTTACTTAACGATTAAACTGCTATGGTAAAAAGAGTATATTTATTTTTTTACACACTTAAAATGTTTGTTTACTTCAGCATTTCATACAATAGCTAAGATAATGTTATTCAACTTTTCTTTGTAATAGTTTTATGTGATAAATATAAGGTTACAATGTCATTTCTTCCTACATAATTTGTATAATTTAATAAATCATGATAAGTAACTCGTTTTATATGAAAATTCAATTAAACCATACGGAAACTTTTAAAGGGTCTTCCATTTGCAATTCACTTTTTCTTAATTAATTTTCTTCTTACATGTCTACACACACTTTATTTTTTTATTCAAATGAATACTGTTAAAGTGCCTTTTCTTTAAGCAGTATAACATGCACCACTGTAATTACTCATTTACTTTTTAAAGCGCCTTTCATTCAAATTACAACGCACCTTTATTTAATACTTTTCATGGCACATTCACTCGAAGTTGATTCATTTTTTTTTTCAGCTCAATTCTTTTACTTTCTTGATTAACACCTCGAGTCTATTCTTTCTCTCATCAATACTTAATAATTGTTTCTTTCTTACTCTTCTTATCATTCTTATTACTTTCACCATTTTTAGGAATAAAAAGTTTACTGAATCATGCAATCCCGGAGAAGTCTTTTTATTATAAACATGCATCCTTTCAAAACTGCTAACCTACTCAAAAAAAAACTTTTAGATTTCTAGATTACCTTGAAACTTCTATTTTTAGCTTTGATCTGGACCAGCCCCAAAAATTTATATTTCCCGCCAAAAAGTTTGATACTGAAAATTCTATTTTTTAGCTTTTCACCTTGACCTTTTTATATTGCTAAGAAATGTAATATGACACCACCGTTGGTCAATAATCTTTGACCTTGAAAACTCTATTTTTAGACTTCTAATAATTGTAATATGATGATGACATTACAATTTCTATGTTTAGCTTCTGACCTTGACATACAAATTTCCTACCAAAACGTTTGACTGCAGAGTGACCTTGCAATATGATGAGGATGGAGACATTGCAATTTCTATTTTTAGCGAGCTCCTAACATTTAAATTTCCCGCCAAAAGTTTGACCTTGAAGAGATCCAAAAGCTTACATTTACAGTGACCTTGAACTGGTCCAGAACAGGCCCTTAATCACTACTGGCATCGAGCAGAACAAATATTCCATCGATTCATTTAAGTCTTCACTTTCTACGAAACCTGTTAATTCACTCGAACTTAATCTAGCTTACGTGAGTTGTTCATCAGATTCTTCTACCACGTCGAATGTTGGGCATAAACTCGTGGAGCAAAAGCTTCTTCAGTTAGTTCTCCTAGACTTTCGTATGCTTCGTCTAGCTTTCGTTTTTGGAACTGTTCTAACGTAGTTCATATCTCCCCTTGCTGTTGTCATCTGCGTAAATACTTTACGTCTGTGGGAAACCAGGAGTTACCAAACTTTATTGTCCTGTTTGATCCAGTAAGATAAAGGGAAGTTTACGATAGGATTTTCCAACCCAGGTGGAGATTATGTGCCTTCCCTAATCTCGGATTTTCCCTTTTCTACCATTTCTGGAATACAACGTTTCCTCTAAGACGTTGTGTTTGCTAGTGTTCGTGATGATGAACGTCCTTGTCTTAATGTACGTGTCGTCGGCTATTGTTTTGGGGTTTCTTGGAGTCTCTTTCTTTTGCTACTATTCTAGGGCACTCGGTATTGGACATTATCCATCGCTATGGGTTCGATTACCACCTATACTTTAGCTAATGGTGTTAAGTGTACCAGCTTAGGTAGCGTACTTCTCCCTATTACTGTTGAAGAAAAACTGTACTCGTAGACACATTGGTGATAGCGGAAGCATCTCAGCCACTGATTCTAGGGATAGATTTCTGTTGTTAAATCCCGCACCGGACTTTAAAACGGGTCATTGGTCTTTTAGTAGCGACATTGTACTAGCCTCTATTTCTTCAGAATATATTACTGCTTCTGAGCGGATATATCTACAAGGTCTTTTAGGTGATGCTTTTGGTCATATGGATTCGTCTCTGAGATGCACTACTTTAGTTGCACATAAGATCTCTACAACTGCGGAACCGATAAAGCAGCGTTACTCTCAATCTTCCACTCTCAAGAGAATCGTTTATGAGGAATTGGACACCATGTAGAAGTTAGGAATTGTATAACCTTCCACGTGCGCTTGGTCTAGTCCGGTCGTTCTCGTCAAGGAAAATGATGGGTCTTATCGATTTTGTATCGATTATTGTAAGGTTAATGTTGTTACAGAAAATGATGCTTATCCACTCCCACATATTAATACGATTTCGGGTCATCTTCGAGACGCGCACTATTTCTATAGTCTGGATATTCGTTCGGCCTATTGACAGACTCTTCTTACTACTGACTCAAAACCGGTCACTTTTCAACGATAAATTGATCGCGCCTTGGGTGCAGATTTTGAGTCATTTTGTTTTGCATATCTGGATGATATAATTGTTACGACTCCTACTTTTGAGAAAAGTATTTTATAATCTTTTATACCTCAATATTCAAGTATTTCTAACGCTAAATACACACGCGATGCAAATGGCATTAGGCACGAGTGATTTAGCAATTTGGCAAACATTAAAACACATACAAGTGAATCAGAATACGCTTTTCCAAAATATTCAATTGAATGGGAAGAAAACACAATCGAGTACTAAATAAAGTCTAATTGTACAATTTGAGAATTTATTTCATTTATTGAATAATACTACTTAGGTTTATAATAAACAGTAAATTAGAATAGCAAATTAATGAAAAAATTAAGTTAGACAAGGTTGTTGCAATATTCTTCGCTTGAACGTTATAAAGTTCAATTTAATTTTGAAAAGTTTTAATTTCCTTGGCGGTTCTATACTGAAGTAAGTATTACGTTCTGAAACTTAAAGTTTAATTGTATTTGTATTTTAGGAAATATAATTAAAGGAATAATTTTGTTTACAGCTACCAAGCGCCTTTTATTTGAATTTTTTATAACTAATGAATTTTATATTGTTTAAAAGCTTCAACAACATAATTAATTGCACTTATAAATCATTTTAACTACTATGTTTTGAAAATTAGCTGTTTAGTATTCAGGATAATGGCACTTTAATCACCACTGTTATTTTAAAGCAACATGCCATTTACTTGAATGTTTATAGTTAACAAATTACTTGAAAACTAAAGGATGCACAGTTTATACAGTGTAACACCCAACAAATAAAGGGACTTCAAATTAAAATTTATTGGTATACGAAATTAAATGTAAAATGTATAAGTAAGACGCATTAAATTTCTCGCTTCTACTATTTTTGAATTCTGTCTAAGGATAAGATAGAAACTGACTCCCTCTGGAACTTCCTTTCATTTGCATATTTACGCTTTTCTTCTGGAGTGTGAGTAAATTAAAATGATAACGTAACAATTTTTGTACAGGTACCTACAAAATACTAGTTTCATAAAAAAACTGGCTTAGTCATTTTCCATTTCTGACAGACATATATATTTATTAAATATATGATGTATAAATAATCAAGGATAATGCTTGGAGTTTTTACATTTTTAAAGTAAAATATTTTGTTTTGACAATTAAACAATTACAATTCTTATTAGTAAATAAATTCTTCCTTAGGATATAGTGACTACTTAAAAAGATTTTAAACTTTAAATTAGTATGCCACTATATTATTTTTCATGAAAACTCTGTCATATTGCGGTTTTTGCGCTTTCTGTTTATGTTACATCTTTATAGCAATCGGATAAAGCGAGGAGAGATGGACCACCTTTTGAATAATTTGAATAACCTTTTTACTAGGTAAAAATAAAATCTCCAAAAACAAGCAATGTAAATAAAAAGTTTATTCTGCATTTTAGTATACTTCAACAGGAGAAAATATAATTATTTCTGTTTTTATAAATAAAAAATTAAAGAGCGAAAATGGTCCATCTCTACTATCCAGTGCAGGAGAAATGGACTGTATGGAGTAGGAGGGATGGACTTCACAGCATATTGTCTTTTTTCTTTGCCGCTGTTGTACCGCATCTTTCGCAAATGTTACGGAAAGAGGTGCAGTCATCGTGCAACCATCTATGATAAGAAATACACTTTATGCAGCATCTTTCCTTTCGGTGATATGGTGGTCTTCACCACAACCGGCACACTCATTTCCTACATCATGTTTCACAATTTGAAGAGTCATTAAAAGTTGGATCAGTTGGTCTGAAGAAGAGGAAGAATCCGGAATAGAATTCTTTGGACGTACGTTGTTGTTTTGTCTTGAGGTTTTCTTGGCTGTTTTATGAGTTTTCTTTTTCGAGTTCAGCAGTTTTCTCTTTGATATGTTCTCTGTTGAAGTCAAAATGCGTGTCAGATTAGACCTAACTATTTTCGCAGCTGCTCTTATCTCGGAAACGTGTGATATCCCATCTAGGGCTTTTACGGTATTTATTTTCGTTTGTAAAGCAGATTTTTTGGGGTGGTAGATTTCTTCTGTTTTCCAGGTGGTCCAGCTTCAGGAGATTCCTATCTTACATGAGTTGTTTCATTAGTATTAATCGCATTACTAGACGAAGAAGGGTTATTGGGTTCAAGAAGTGTTCCCTTATGAATGCCAGACGGACCAGGTTGAGGGGATTCTTGCGAAGTATCAACCCTATGATCAACCTGTTCTTCAGGCTCATTCCCAAAATAAGTATCTGGTGTATTATTTGGGTTCTGTGCCTGGAATATATAGTGTGGTATTGCACCAGGATTGAAAGGTGATATTCCAGTTGCCGTAAATGCCGCTATTGCATTGTTCCCTGTGGCTGATAAACCCCAAGATTCTCCCAGCAACTTCTCGAACTGCATTCTATTTAGCTTTCTATTTGTGTTCATTTTTATCATTTGTCTGCATGCTTCATGATAGTGTCCTTTAAGGGACTTAAAAATGGCACGGTCCAACGGATGCAAGTAATGCGTGCAATGAGCAGGCAAACAGAATAGAATGATATCATGCTTTTCTACGAATTCTAATGTTTCAATCTTACTAGTGTGTGATTAGTGACCATACACTACTAATAAAACTTCCAGCAGATTTCCTGCGAAAAAAAGTGATTTTTTAACCATCAAAAAGATCTCGGATGTAACACAAGCTGATTTTTCTGACATCTGTATTTGTGATCCAGGTGGCATCCCGTCACACCATTCTTTTTTGTTTTTGCTCTTAAATATGCATTACCGCAACCGATGACACTTATTGTTTCTCCCTTTTCACCGGGACTTATGACAGACACATTTTTGGATCCCTTCCGGGCAAGCACCTTTCCTGCTATAGTATTTAACTGTAGCTCCGTTTCATCGGTGTTGTAAATATTAACAGGTTTGTTGAGTAGAACATTATCCGTAAGAATGCTCTCAAGCTGTCTAAAATATGTATTTACATTATCTCATGACATACCTCAAGCTCGAGCGATCAATGTATTCTCCGCTTTTCGGACACCAATGACAGTGTTCCTTCGTAAAAAGGACAGCATCCATACTTTGCCCGCCTTATCTAAGCATATGAAAATTTCGAAATAGTTAAAGCAGTCTTATTCACTTATTCTTACCATTGCTAAAGTTACTTGGCGTTCCCAATCGATTAGCTAAGTCGAATGCCATGGTACGTACTTCTTTTCGCGTAGGAGCAAAACCCAATTTTTGGAGTTTGACAATGTGGTTGACTAATTTGGACATACACTCATTCCTAGCACGCTATCAGGACTCAAACGATTCGTTTTTTCTAGGTTATGTGTTGCTAGTCGCCGCTTTAAAATTATTTTAGGAATGTCGAATGATCTAGCCGCCTCATTCACGCAAACATTGCTTACTTACTGCATTAACCGCATTTGCCAGGTCTTCAGAACTCCAAGAGCCTCTTGTGGGTACATTTCTTTTTCAAACATAAACGTCCGGACCACATATCCTAAAACGAGAGGATAGACGGACCAGGTGATTGCTACTTACACTAATTCGTCAGGGTTGTGGTTTTAGGTGATGAACACTTTATAAGCCATACATTGATATTTACACCATAAAAATCTATCTGAAACTTACATACAATAACGTAATTTCAAATGTTGTCAACAGGTGAATAATTTGGCAGGTGGCTCAAAGCTTAATTCCTTCACAACTCACAAAAATGACACATAAACAACAACAAAGTCCATACGTATAGTGTAACATTTGTGAAAGTACTGTAGCTATTGAGAGATCAAACGAGATAGTAGGAATGGTGCGTCTCTCCCAGTGGCCCAACTCTCCTCGCTTCACCCTACACACCTACAATTAATTACTCACTAAATACTCCATTAACGCTTTATTGATTAAACCTGAAACATCCAACAGAATAAGCTAAATTTTGAATTTCATCTTATATTAAGTGTATTAGATGTACATTTCTACCAGTCATCATTTTTTATTTCACTTGCACCTTACAAATTTGTGCATCTTTCCTTTGTGTGTTCACACAAAAGTGGATGATGGCGGCGAAAGGTAAGGTTAGTATATCAAAGAGTTAATGGACACCGTAAATTACTCTAAGCAAAGGGGTGACAATTTCTCTTATTTACTACATTTTCCTTTTTCTACAGTTTTCGAATTTTTATGAAATTTTAACCATACCGCTTCATTGCTTTCCAACCTATATATATATATATATATATATATATATATATATATATATATATATATATATATATATATATATATATATATATATATATATATATATATATATATATATATATATTTTTGAGATGGTTGGAACTAGGCATAATAAAGGGCTAAAGTTTATTGAGCTTTGAATTCTTTGAAGTAGGCAAGTTAAATAGAATTGGAAGTATACAGTTCGTTTTGAAAGAAAAAATAGTGTACGAGTGAATGAGCTATACCAGTAGCATGTGAGAAAGGTCAACACGCTTCATATTAGTGTGTACGATTAGTTTCGTGTAACATATTTAAGTGATTTCACATTTTAATCAATGAATTTAAGTATTTTAAACACATAACAGACATTGATCACATGAAGTATGATAATTATAATATGTAGAACATGTATAGTATTAAGTACAATGCATAAACTCTATGAGCTATAAAAAAGGGTTATGGTACGAACACAGTATATTAATATTTCACAGACAAAGTGTTTAAAACGTGCGTAAGAAGTGGTATTGACTTAGAAGCAACTAAGAACATGAACAGCATTTGTGCAGTGTGATATTTAATATGTAATTGCAAATTTTATACAAAAATTGACAAAAATGGTTAAACAATATGAAAATGTGAAATGACAAAATGAAGAACTATGGAGTGAAAATAAACAGTATTTGTGTTAGAAACAGATATAAGAACACATTTTATGAACATTTCAAGTGTTATAGATGTTGAATACGTAAATTAAAGTAAATTTATATTAAGTTAGGTTAAGTAGTATATTTAAGAATTTTACGAAATTATAGTTTTTATAGGATAAGATAAGTTTAGAATAAATTGTAAAAACATATAACAGTAGGTTTCCCTCATTTCCACATGGAAATGTAATTCGTCGAAGCGAAGTAGGGCTTGTGAGGTGTCTTTTTATGCGGAAAGTTGCCCTGATTCCAAATTTGTATTTAAAAGCAAATCCGATTTACTTTAAAAAAGATATAGCATAATTTATGTTTTAGTTAATTTAACAATTTTGTTTAGATCAATCAGATGCTAGAATCTTTTGTGTGTAATGTAGGAAAAATATTGAAAATTTGGTATCTAGGAGAAAAGTATAAAAGGAATTTCTCCTGATTTCTCACTCTTTTCTCTCTTGTCTCTAACCTCTAACTCTTGTGTTAACTTTTGCTTTTAAACATTTTTGTGACTAACAAGTCATAGTGTTAGTGTTGTTTGTGTTAACATGTAAGTTACAACTTTCGTTAACATTTTCGGAATTGACATGCGATCAACATAGAGTTGAGATATCAGAAACAATTGTAGTAACCTATAACAAATTTAAAACTAATGTTACCGATTATATTTGTCGATGAAATTGTAATTGCTTCGTTTTCAAAATCGTGTGTAAAAATCGGGTAATGTGCATTTTTTTATGTCAATAAAATCCTTCAGTTATTTTGGATTTGATGTTTATTTTGTTGAAAGTGATTAAGATTATAAAATAAACTTCACTCAATAACGGCATCTAAAATAAAAGTGCAAGTAAATATAAAAATCTTTAAATTATTAAATATTTAAAACAACATTTAAATACACAAATTAAATAAAGTGCTTGTCTAAAAGTATTGAGCATTTTAAGTACATCGTATTTACTACAAGGAAGAATAATCAACAGTTATTGGATTTGGATAAAATGATTTAATATTAAGCAGTATATTTGGAACAGCAAGGCAGTATCATCGATTTATGGAGAGAAGTCTACGTCCAATGTTTTAATATGGAACAACCTAACTTGACCATTATTTGGAATTTGCAACAACACATGTGAGTTAAATTTCCCTATCGTAACCCTATTGCATTGATTATTTCTTTTTATGTCCTGTATTTATTGTTTTTTTGTTGATAATGTATAAATGTTTGTGCTACTACATGTATCAATATCTGAAAAGTAAATGAATCGGTGTAATTATAAAATTAATAATTTTACTTTAAACAAAGTTAAAATTGTACTCACTAATTTTAGATCCTTTGGTGAAATTTTTGACAGGCTGCATTTAATTCAGTTAGTAAGGACGCAACGCATGCGTAGTTTGTGCAAATTTCAATCAAAGTCTGTTTCACATTGAAACTATGCACTAATTACCAAATACAATTGAATTATTTATATGAATATTCCCAGGTGTAAAATAGAAAATTCTTTTTGATTTAACGAAAAAGATTTTGATAAGATATACACATTTTTTTATAATTTAAAAGGATTAAAGTCTATTTATTTTATTTTGGCAACAATAAATTTAATAGCAATTGAACCCTATCCCCACAGAGATACTGAGTTAGTTCGGAGCATTTTTAAGTAAATTACAAATTATATTAAAACCATATCCCCAAATTTAGTAAGCCAGTAAATAATATTTCCACGTATTAAACATCACAATTTATATATATATATATATATATATATATATATGTAGGTATAGAAAGTTATGCAATCGGCTTTTTTCACTTCTTAGCTCATTTTACAACTTTTGTCCCAAGATTCGCCAGGGTTGGCGATGATATCCAGAATTAAAGCACCTACGTACTTAAAATTTTGAATTTAAGCTTGTTTTCATATGGCTTGGAGCTGATTAGATTTTGGGAGAAATCCAGCGACAGAGTGGGGGGTTTATTATGGTCAGTTTTTCGTTTTCATCAAATATTTCTAAAACAGTTGCATATTGCAAAGATGTAAAAATACCTAGATATAGACCTTAAACATGTCGATTAAGTATGTTGCATAAAATTTTTTAATACGACGCCTGATTTAGCGGCAATAAAATTCCTAAGGTAGAATGTAAGTGTTGGTTTAAATTTTTTCAATATCTCAATAACGATTACTATTATAAGAAAAAGTGTAGACATATTTTTTAAAGTAAGTTTAATTTTACATTACATGTCTTTATTAAGTTTCTTAATGTAAGACAGGTAAGTCTAAACATTAATTAAATATGAACGAAAATGGTTAAACTATATTATTGACATCTTATAGCAGCAGGCGGCTATGGAATTTTTTTTAAGTTAATATGTATTTGTATAATTGTATCCACGAGAGTTGGCGACACGTCATAGATACGCGAACGAATGCAAGACATTCCTTTAAACAATCATTAAAGCTTAATACATGTTTATGATAAAGATGGAATTACAGTTTGCATGTGTTTTAAGTAAAGACTTGCATATAGGTGATCGTCAGTGAAAATAAGAGAGAAGTGAGTATGTTCGTATGTCTAACAGCTGACTTCAGTCAACGCTTCAACTTAATATTGCACGGATTCTGATTTAACGTCAATCTGCCAAATCTATTCATTATTTATAAGCTCATCGTTTTCTTTTAGTTTACGCCGTCTCGTATTATTTCTGTTCGTTGTTGTTTTGCCCTTTTATTTACTCGTTCTGTATAGTTATTTGGTTCAAATTATCAAAAGGACCCCTAATCAACTTAAATGCAGTATATATATATATATATATATATAAAATTTCACACAACGAATTACATTGTTGTTGTTTTAGCGAGTAGCAGATGCTTTGAAGATTAGTTCGCGCATAGTGACAAGGATTAAAGCATGAAGTGCAATTAATCCCATCTTGCGTATTCCTGGAAAGAAAGGACCTCGCAAAAAAAGCAGAATCAGTTGATTTACCGGATCGCGTAAAGATGAGCATTAGAAATACTTTGTATGATATGCATGCTCAGAGTAAGTGATAACTTGTTGTTTAATTATCTATAAATAAATTTATTGTCTTTATAGAGAAACTTGTTACTGTCAGAATACTAAATTCCGAATTTAAAGAAAAAGAAAAAAAAAGAAAACAGATTATTTTAAGTAAAACTATCTATTCTATTCACAATAAAATTATACATCTTGTTTTAATTATAAACTCATTAATTTTAAGTTCTGGGATGGAGACATTTGTTTAGCGATAAAGATTCTAATTGGCATTTGAAAACAATAAGTTAATTCACACAACAGCATCTGTTTACCTGTAATAATAAACATCAATGCTGCTTACAGTAGTTGAGAAAAATTTAGATTTCAACTGGTTTTAATTACCATAACATAACCTTACCTTTGATATACAAGTTATTCCATTATATTGTAAATTTTTTCTGTACAGTGGGGTTCTGTTCTAATACATGTTTGAATGTACTTATAAAATATGCTTATTACAGGAATTTACGAAAATTGCAATACTTTTAACCACAAAACAGCACGTTTTGACTATCCAATATAACATTAGTGCCAAACGTATCTCCCAGAGAACGAGTTCAATCGCAGCAGCCGTTAATATTTTTATTACACTTATTAGAATTCCGAATTTAGCTTTACTAAGCTCTAATTAATTTTTTAAGATACGTTTCATACGTAATGGATTAATTAAGCACGTAATTAAAGTATTATTTGCACACTGCCTTGTCGTCATTATTTCTTAAATATGTAAATGACGCTCCGTTGACTTCAAATTTTAATCTTAATACATACAATTACAAGTAATAACGTGCACGCCAACTCTCGTGGATAAAACTGTATCTATTAATCTTTATCGGACATGAAGTTTTAAACGTTAATTTGACATAGATTATTGTTTTTCTTTCTACAATGTGGCCTGTTTTCGATATGAGCATGTAAAAAAAGAGGTAGCATAGTTATCCTAACAAAATTATAACTAAATTATTTCATTTTTTTTAAATTTTTAAGTTAACATCTAGATGTCTGTTAATATCTGTCTGACATGAAGTTTTAAATGTCTATTTGATATAGATTATTGTTTTCGTTTTTACAATGTTGCCTATTTTCGTAATAAACATATTTTTTTAAATTTATTGTTAGCAGCGTCAACTTCTGTGGTCATTAGCTGCACCATATTTTACATTTATAACAACTTTATATCTTGTCTAGAAGACCATTGTCCTATAAAATATCAGTATTTCTTTATCATATAATATAAGACCTTTCTCTTTGTTAGGAATTTTCTGTTGATCAACATATTTCAGGCATTCCTTAAGAATGTGGTCAACATACAAAACCGTACCACTCTCGTCGCCCTCGGGTTGCAAATCACCGCTTATTAAGTAGCCATTGGTCAGCATTTGTGTGACCGAATCTAAATCTACATTGCACTACTTGCTCTTTTCGTAGATGGTTACGATATTTCGAGTG